>CAFUXE010000046.1:675440-707274 GCA_903364295.1 Serranus cabrilla | reverse complement strand
TGTGCGTGTGCGTGTGCGTGTGTGTGTGTGTGAGTGTGTTGGTAAGAGAAGAGCCATGCTGGGATCCACTGGCCTATTAGAATGCATTAGAGTGTTAAAGGTAAAGGTCAGTGAATTATCAGCCAGAGTTACACAACCCTGTTCTGTTTACCTGGCCTAATAACCCTGAGCCTACACCTGCCCCTCTCTCTGTCTCACACACTCACACACACACACACACACACAGGCACACACCAAAACATACACAAACACACCAAGACATCAGGACCAACTGCGCTGAACTGGATTTCATGCGAGGTAAAGTGCTGAGACACATTCAGGAAATCTTCAAAGAACTTCAAAGAAGCAAATAATCAAATTCTGGCGTGGTGTGATTGGAGCATACAAACAGTCTACTTGAGTTTTGGTATTCTTGTCACGTTTAAGTTTGTCTTGTTGTTATCAACTAGCGAGAAGTTTCAAGAAAGTAAGGAGACAATTCAGTACCTCATTTGGCTCTGCGTTTTTATAACAACTCCCGCCGTCCTCTCCGTGTATATATTTTTTATCAACTTTTGTATGACTGCATGCAGGCCAGTCCCTGAATAAAATATTTTCCCAAGTACAGCAGCTTTCTCTATGGTTGTGTATGCTCCACATTACCCAGGCTAACAATTCACTGTTATCAGCCTATTGCATGCAACACATATACCTGCATGTCACTTGCCATCTATTACCTAAGCCCTCATTGACATGGTCTGTGAGCTCAGAAACAACACTGACTCCTGTTTATCCCTGTCTACCGAGAATCATCAGCAACACTTGATGTACTGCGAATGAGAAATCAGCCAAACGGCTAAAACGTTACCCTCCGATACGGTCTCTGAGCTCAGGACCATCCGCATTAAATAGATGTGGACTGACAGGACGGCCAGGTAATTACCACCGACAGAAAAACAGACAGAGCTGACAGGACAGTCTCCATCGATTGGGCTTTGAGGAGAGGAGAGGAGAGGTCATGATGTTGCCTTTGGGAGAAATAAATTGTGGGGCATCACCACGAGCATTACTCCGTATAGAGGCTCAAACATATGCACTGCAACAAGCTTGCACATGCACATATAACGTACACACGCTGGTACAATAAACAGCACCCCGGATTTCCTGTCGTCAGTTTCTTAGCATATTCTCCATCCCGCTGTTTATCAAAGTGGCATCCAACAGGGAAAATGCACAGTTTTATTTTTTCTTTCACACCAATCATGTTTGCACTGCACATATTTACACCTTTAGGTATGTTACTTTGAGGTGGGAGGCCATTCAGACTGAAAGGTGCCATTTATAGATAGCCACAGCATTGTCCTTCTCCCCGTAACTGCAGTGGGGTTTGGAACAGTGGGGGATGTAATATGCACACAAGGCTGATAATCATGAACGCAGAGCACAAGACATCCTCGGGGCAAACCACAGCCTTGACCTATGTTCATATTCAGCTACTCCTGTTAACATGCTTAACTACAGTTACAGGCTCTGGAATCAGCACTGATTTGTCTCAATGCAGCCACCAAAATCTCTCAACATAGCAACAGTGATGTGTAAATTTTAGCTCTAAGCATCTCACATTTTAGCATCCCTCTGCAGTCATTAAGTGCTATAATGATGCATTTCCTTGTGATTAAGCTGTCTGAAAAGCATTGCTGGCTATGTTGCACTTGACACATCCTACACAGTTGCACCTCTATTGTAGCGGTGCCTGTCAGGAAAAAACAGTCAATAGTTTTGAATATAGTCTGTAGCTTTTAAAATGTAAACAGCAATCAATCCAACTCTGCTCTGCTCTAGTTGTATGTAAACAGAGTGAGAGAATTGTAATGAACAGACAAAATTAGGACTGGGCAATATGATATGTATTGTCGAAACAATAATAAAATGTTTACTTTCTATATAATTTTTATTATGATGTTGAAAAAGCAAAGGCCGAACTGCTTTATAGCAATATTTACGTCATTTTAAGATCTAATCCTTGCATGTGGGAGCTACGATGGAACAAACCATATAGAGGCGCTCTTGAGCTACATTAAGTATAGAGGATAGCATTAGCATAGACTTTTTATTTTCTGAATTACAGGAAAACATGCTATATCGTGATATACATAGAGATAGGAAATGATAAGTTTGCACAATAAACACACTTTTTTTCATTGAAATTGCAATATGGACTAGTGCAATATCCAAATAGCAGGATGTGCAAATGTACTGTCAAAAGAGCAAGTGGCAATATGGCCAAAATCTTTAATAACAGCAACCATAATTTGATATCCCAGTAACAGTATCCATCATTCAGAATACAGTGTCAACACACAGACTTCAAAAAATATCTTTGCTAAAAAAATCACACTATGATCATTTAAATGTATTTTTCTAAAGAAAATGAGAATAATTATGCAAACATTATAACTCCTTATAAAACCATTGATCATCTCACAATATTGAGACAGAGGACCACAATGGAAATAAGTCTAAGACTTTATTGTGTTTATATCCTTGATGTTTCTTTGTGATTCATGGTTTTTAACTAAATGTCAACCAAAATCAATTGATTACAACAGCAGTCAGGATAGAAGATTTTGGCCTTATCACCAAGCCACATTCAGAGTCACTAACTTTCCTAAACATGTCACAACTGTCAGGAACTCAGTGTCTTAGTGCGCACTGTTGTGTCATTCATCAAAATCCACAGTGTCATGATAGAGTTTGCAGATTAACCCCAGTAGCTGTAAATCAGCTAAAGGTCTTTCATGGCTTGAAGCAGCTGTTAAAATGACTGAAATAAACCCTCCCTCTTTCCATCTCTCGCTGTCTCTTGAGCGTGGGCCCCGAGCCCAAATATGATGATTCTCCAAAATAATGTGGATTTCAGCCTTGAGAGCACAAGGCTAATTTAGCAAAAACAGCATCAGCAGGAGACATGGCGCAGATACAAAGAACACAGAAGGAGTAATAAATGGATAAACAACAACCCACTCTTGATCTCAGTCAGCCATTATTATTCACCTTGTTATATGAGCTCCTGTTAGCTGCACTAAGAGGATAAAAGTGTTTTGACATGCAAATTCTCAATTAAAACTGCCACGAATGACCAGGCATGCTTTCGAGATCCGAGCCACCACAGTGATGTGAACTGGGACTGTTCGTGCATGTGTGTACTCTCTGTGCACAAATACATTTTCAGATTGAATAACCAGTCACATAACTCTGACACACTGCAGGGACTGGTCTCACTGGCACTTGCCAGACCTGCCAGTCAGCAACACTGGTGTTTGTGCACTAAAACAAACATCTTTTTTTGTTTTGCAGGCAGGAGGCTCATACAGTTTGTGTGTCCCTGTGTGTGTGTGATGGATCAGTGTGGTAGGGTGTGTGCCTACAGTGCTACCACAGGGGGGTTGATTTCTGTCTGGGCTCGAGCATTAGTTACAAGAGGTGCGATTAAACCTACAGATCCCCCCACCAGGGGGATCCGGATATGAAAACTGCCCTTTGCAGACACTTTTTCTCCCCCTGTCCCTTTGATACATCCTCTGTTGGCTTTTTCAATTAACTTCCTGCCATCTTTAGGAGAGCAATGAGAGTTTATCCTGTGTGATCACATTAGGCGAGTGAGCAAAAAATTGAGCTGAGCTATGGTTTCTCTTCACCCAGCAGTAGAAGGTCATGGCTGTCTAATGTGCTCTAAATTTCAGCTACTGTGTGAAACGTCTCCTTTTTTCTTGTTGAGTTCCCACAGCTGCTTATTGAATAATCGCTCAAAAGTATCTCAGCCTTTTATTGTAGCCATTCAATCAGCTCAGACGAGCAGGCACTGTGGCTTTGTTGAAATAGCCAGTCACTTTTATTCTCTTTTGTAGGCAGATCTGCATAGACCTTATTAATCAAATGCGCTGTTTTTTTTTTTTGCTAAAATTGTCAGGCTAATATTGTGTGGAGAAGCTGCTGGAAAATAACAGTCAAGCTTAGATGGTAAACACAAAAATGAAGTAATCAATAAACAAATCAGTGAAAGCTGTTGCAAAGCTCCAACTTAGATTCTTCAAATTAAAATAATTTACGACTCATTATGCGACACATCACAGTGTTTTCGGGGTAAATATGCAGTGACACTTGTTTGATGCTCAATAAAAGCTCCCTGCGTACCATCCAATCAGTCTCATTTCGCAGCCATTGACTCAAGTGGATTTTTCCACCTCGTCGAGTTCCTTCACTTATCTAAAGATGGCAGCACAAATTATTATCGTATTGATTAAGTAATTGTATTTTTTCTCTGATTGCAGCTTAAAGATCACTGCTGGACTTCTTCTGAAGTAAGATTGGCTCTTGTAGGCAGGAATAAATGAATAGAAAACAAGCTTGAGTGTTGAGAGCAGCAGTCTGAGGATCCGCTGACTGAGCCAAAACATAACTGTGGCTCCTCCAAGTGGTGCTGCACTAACAAGACACGGTAGTGTAAATAAAGATGAGTGTAAACTTTATGCAATATTGTCTTATGTAGAGAGACAGAGAGGAAGCTTTCTTTGGCTGACCTTGTCCTGTCCTTTACACAGGAGACTTCCATTAACTGCCACTGCAATCCCTCAATCCATACATCACATAAATCAGCTACAATCAAACCACCAGAGGGCTGTCACCACCTGCAATACAATCACACTCTCACACACACACACACTTGTGCACTAAAACTCAAAGGCATGATAGCATACGTGTGCACAAACACCCTTGAAACACGTCCTGCAAATGATAGATGTGTGCTGTCACTCGGTACAGACTCTTCAGGAGGGATTATGAGAGTCCTTATTCTATACTTCAAAACTATACACTTGATGATATGCAGTGCATGTCGGAGCTCTAATTCACTCTCTAGTATGGATAAATTGAAAGTGGCTGTTATAAAGCCATATCTGGGCAAAGAAAAAAGCGCTCAGTTTCCTTTCCATTCATTCCCGTAGCACTTTGTTGACAGTGATGAGCTCTTTGTAGCAGCTTGAAACAATTTCACAGCAAGTGGACCAGGGATGGAAATACAATAACATTTACTTGAAATGTAAATTAGCTCTCGCACATCTAGCTCCTTCAAAATAATTGTCTTATATTCCACCTATTGTGCTGCAGACCCAAGTATGAGTCACACGTTTTATTGTTTGCCTTTTGTGCTGTGAAATTGGGGTCATCGGATGTGGGAGTATTTTGAAAACAGTCTGATATTTTCGACTGTGCATCGACAATGAGAGTCTATCTGATTGATGAACTGTTTCTATTTGTTCCTCAGACAATTTATTGGATCACTCACCACTTAAAGAAGGATTACCTTTCTGTGGTTTTCACAGAATATACTCCTTTGGCACTTCTTCAGGGTCCTGAACCTCAATTTTAGAGCTTTTTATGGTGCTAAAAATTTGGTCAACCATCTTCAATGAGGAAGTATATGGCATTAACTAAATAACCAGACGATAATACAAAGCGAAATCTCAACATACTCAACATCTACACATTCCGCATTAAGTCATGTACACATGGTCAGGACAACCAGACTAAGTTCAGCAACACAAAGGTTTAGGCAATGTCACAAAGCTCAAATAATCTCAAACTGGTTTCTTGAGAACCGCCACAGTCACCAGATCTCAATCCAACAGAGCACCTTTGTGCATCCATGTGGTGGATCAGGAGATTCATATCATGTGCAGCCGACAAATCTGCAGCAAGTGCGTGACGCTTTCATGTCAAAATGGACCAAAATCTCTGAGGAATGTTTGCAGCAGCTTGTTGAATCTAGTCCACAATGAATTAAGGCAGTTCTGAAGGCAAAAGGGGATCCAAATGTAGTAGCCAGTGAGTGTATCCTGTGTGTGTATACCTTTAGTGGCTGTACACAGAATCCAGAGCATGGTGACCGTCTGTACACGGCTCTCAACATGGCAGCGACTGAGCCGGTATCTATCAGTGTTTTTTAAGTTTTAGCACAACAATTCTTTAAAGTATAGTCTGTAAAAGCCATTATTTAATACATCCATATGTCTGATTTATAGTGTATGTCCAAACATATCATTTTATTTTTTATCATTTTAACCACAATGCTCAATAAAAGCTAAATTATGTGTGTGAAGTTATAAACTTCTTTTAAAAAAATGAAAAAATTTGAAATTATTGGCCATGAGATGTTATATCCATATCGTGATAAAATAAGAATTATTTATATCAGACAAGTGAGACTACAGTTAGTTTAACTCAAACCGTCTGCTGAGCCGTGCAGAACGTGCTGCTGAGCTGCACCTGGCAGGATTTTATGTAAAAATGTGTCTGGATCATTAGTCTGATGGGAGCTGCAACTGAGAAAAGCTTTCTATCTCCACTAACTGAGGTGCCATTTATCCAGGTTAACGCCGGGTGTGATTCACTTTTTTTTTTAATAATATCTGAATAAATTATTCACTAAAAACACATTTCATATCATCTGATTCTTCATGTTCAAAATGCAATAAGTTACATGTTGCACGCATGTGTAAGATGTGAGTAGCATTCTAGTTATGGACTTCCACTGAGAAATATGCTCAGGGTAATTAGCGCCATAATGAGGGTTATCAAGTCCTTCAAGCTTTCCTATTTTACATTTTATCTTGTGTTGCCACCTCATCCTAGATTTAATTTATCACAGTTAATGAAGTACTAACCTTCTCATTAATGCGCTGTGATCAAGGTCGGTTACACTTACAGTATTTCACACACTTCACTTCCACCGTGAGGATATCTCACACTCTGCTGCCATGATTTCACACTTTATTTTCTAAACTTTTTGCAAGTCCCTCAAATGCAATACTAAATCACTGCAGAACTTTAAAGTATAATGTTCAATAAATGTTTAAAGATAATCACATTTCTTTGAGTAAGTGTTATTAGATTTTATGCTGATTTAATGGCCTATCAAAAATGTATGAGTATACCACTTAACAAACTTTAATATCAGCGTGCCACTATAAACGGTGAAACTTTACAGCTTGGGTCACTCTCACAGCGCTCATTAACTTTGCTTCCAGCCACATCAGGCAACTGCTTCCAGCAAAAATGCTCACATAAACCTACAGTACACTACCGACACAAAGTCAAGCGGGTGACAGACACAGTTAGAGTAGCTAGTGAACATGCTCCACCTTACATTATCCAGGTGGACACAAACACAACTAACATGTTCACCAACAGTGTGATAAGGTAAAACTGGGTTTACAGCTTATTTTGAGTCCTCTGGTTGACCTTAAACAAAAAACCTCAGTGATGCTGCTTTAATAGTTATAGTTTTATTAGTTGGGGTGTAAGAAAATATAAATGCACTGAAGTATCGCAATATTGTGTTTTGCAATACTGTACTTTTTTATATTTCTTCTTGCTTAAATTGTTAATATGTTTATATTTCCTGTTAATATTGCTTGTTTCTATTTATTGTTATCTTATTGATGTTTCTTTCTATTTCTGCTATACACTTTTTGCTGTTGTAATACTGGAAATTCCCCCGCTGTGGGACTAATAACTCTTAATTTTTGATTAATAGTTTAAATGCAAATATTTGTGGTAGACAGCACATAATTGATGTTAAAGTGAGCTTTTTAAACTCAGTGGTTTCTTCTTGATACAATGACAGTTTTCCTAAAATTAGATTTTAAAATGGCAATATATTACCTTGCTTCCAGTATTGTAATCAAAGCAGCTATGCCAAAATGCATTCTGTATCCTTGGATTGTAATGCTGATATACTGAGACCAAACAATTTGTCAGATTTGTACCAAACCTCTTTTTAATTCTACTGTAATTTAATGAGTCTTGGCCATAACCTGTAGTATATAAAGTAAGAATAAATGTCCAATTTTACTGTCAGTTCAGAGACTTACTAGAGGAAAGAGACTGTTGTCTGTGGCCTTAAAAACTGTATTACTTCTTTCCTCTTGCTGCTGACGGATAATTAAGGAAGCCTTTGTGTCAGCGCCAGTTTACAGCTCACTGTGGAGCAGTTAAACCAAAGACAGGGTTGTGTAAAGCCTGCAGCAAATTATAACAGTGTCACAGTCAATAGCAGCTGTACAACCCACATTGGTGTATTGTGCAAAAACAGCGCAAAGACAAGGAACACACTAATAATCCTATAAGAAAAACTTAATTCCTTGTATATTTTACAGATCCTTACAGTTAAATTCAAGGCTTCAATGCTGCTCTGCTTTGGAGTGCCAGCAGAGGTCCCCAGAGAGCTACAGTATCCTGTATGTCTCACACAAAGATCTTTTCTGTCCTCTAGTATGATTTAAAAAATCTTGTTTGAGAAAATATATATGTTTCTGTTGTTTTTAAATCCACAGTAACTCAGCTATTTAAATGCATACTATACACACACAACATACTATACTGTCCCCATCAGTTAAAGTTCAGCTGATATAAAATGTAACAGTTTTTAGCATTTCAAGTGTTTTTCTCCTTTTTATCCTGAACCAAGAGCCTTTTTTTCCATCCCTCTTACACACACACGCAAGGCATTGTCTACTATCCTATTTCTCTCATACACGTGGCCCACTACAGTCTATAATGACATCACTGACCCAAGGCAGAAGTAGGCCCTGCAGAGCTGGGCATGACTCACTTCTCTCCGTACAGCCCAGCAAGAAACGGCAGGCACGCAGCAGCGAGGCAAAACTCAGCCTGCATCTTTCTCATCAGATGTGATTCAAAATGGGACACTGATGACTGACTGAGCACAGAAACGGCACTTTAATGCGCAGATCGCAAACCCAGCACTAGTGGCTTTCTGCCCGTCTATTGACCCGGACAGTTAGAGAATGAATGGCAGCGTAATTAATGCTGGGTGCCTGGTCAACCGCTTTCCATAGGCTTGGGAACTAAACACAGATGCAAAGAGAGAGACATTTATGTTGGGGGCTGGCGTTATTTCAAACATGATGAGGAGCAGCTATACTCTTTATGTACTGTATTAATGTAAGGATTGTAAAGCAGTGTCATCATAAAACACTCCAGGCCAAGGTTTGATTTACTGTCCAATGTATTGTTGCTTACTGTGAAGCTCACAGCACAAACCTACTACCAGGGGTTCGTCACACACACACACACACACACTCACACACATACACACACACACACCCAAAAAAAACCTGACGCTGCATCCAAGCACATTAGAACATTTGCACCTAAGGCACGACACGATTTTTCCCTTGGCACGATGACTCCTGCTCCTGTGAATGTGTCTGCTCTGTCAGTGTTACACTTTTCTCTCCCACTGTATTTTATTTCTTCCATGTGGATGCACACACAGCATTACAGAGCAGCCAGACTTTTACTACATGCTATGTTTAATCTATACATGTGTATGCAATGGTGGGATGTTACTAAGTACATTTACTCAAGAACTGTACTTTTTCCATTTAATGCAAATGTAAACTTCTATTCCACTGCATTTTAAGGCAAATGTTGCACTTTTTACTCGATTACATTTAGCTGCCAGCTTTAGTTACTTTTCAGGTCAAGATTTAACATGAAAAAAATGATCGATTTGAAATGATTAGCCATTTTTAAATTAAACATATTAACAGTATATTAAATAGATGAAATTAGCCCTGCCTTTGGGAAATACAAATGCTGCTTACGTAAATGCATCAATAATAATAATAATACGATAATATATTATATTTAACAATTTGACTGGAACTAGTACTTTTACTTTCCATCCTTTTAATACATTATGATGCTGATACTTAAGTAAGGTTTGAATGAAGGATTTTTACTTGTAGTGGAGTAATTTCACTGTGTGGTATTAGTACTTTTACTTAAGTAAGACTTAAGTAAAACTTCTTCCACCACTGTGTTTATGTGACTATCCAACTTCACTTGCTTTATTTTAAATCATGGTTTTACTTTGGTTTGTGTTCACTTGTCCTGCAGCAGTTTAACTGAAGTTGTTATTTACAGTGCTTTTTTTTAAATCACATTTGTCAACAAGGAAATATCAAAGTAAACATTTTATCTACAGTAGGCTACTCCCCAAAATAGTCTCTTGCAGGAGTATTATATCTGTTTTGAAATAGTTGAATTGTTTGTTTATTTTGTTTATCTCAAATCAGTTCTAGTCTAAACAAGCTAGCTGTGGTAAACCAGCAGTCTGAGGCTGTATTGCCCACACATTATTCTGGATAATTACCGTAGTCATTTTCCGTTTGGCTAACACTTTCCTCTTTTAATTTGAGTCTGTCGGTGATGATGCTCAGTGTTGGGTAGTAATGCATTAACTGTGTACGCTGACTTACCTACCGGGAGTTTGCTGAAAGGCTGAAAGGCTCAGATCAGTTTCATCAGCTGCAGTCTGGTCCAAAATGTGTTGGCTTGGCGCAGCAGCGGTAGATATCTGTCAACTAAGTTTAAGCTCGAAGTAAGCTAGCTAGTTAGTTAGTTAGCCACCATTAAAAAAAAGAGGAGACAAAGTTTGTGTCTAATTAGCTACGTCCTTAGTTAGCGTTGCTGACTCACTGGTGACGTTAAGCCTACAATCATGAATATCTTCATATCTTTCTTTTTTCCAATGAAGTCCTCACAGCCACAGCTACTGTCTTCAACTTTATTGAAGGCGTGTGTAGTTTATTGTCAGCACCTGCAAACATAGTGAGGGCGGAGGAGTATTTTTGGTATGTATTTTGTCCTATTGTCTTTGTCCTACCCTCACATTAAACAGTGCTGCGTTCAAAGTCTGCTCTCCAGCCCTGGGTTTTAGCAACATTCACTTTCCTTTATGCAAACACGGCTGCATAACATTTGCATGAGGCTGGAGATTATGTAAAAAATGCCATGCAAACCTCCCTCCATTAAACTTTATTCTTGCACACTACACGTGGGCTGTCCTGAAACATATGCTTCACAGCAGAGATGGTGCGTGTAGTGAATGTTTTGCCAGTGGAGGAGCTCCCTCCCATGGGCAGGTTGTGTGGCTGTTACACAGGGTTAAGGTAAGCAAATCAGACAAACCAATCAGCTCTGGAAAAAGCTCTGCCAGAACTCTGCTGCTCAGAGGTGATATGCTGTTTCTGATTTCTTCTCATGTTATATAAAGAAGACCCTCCCTCTGAGGCTCAGTTTGGCCTCAGATTATATGAGGAGAGCCAGAAAGCTGATTACATATCTGTAATCTTGTTTTTATAAAAACATTTCCAGTGGCAGAAATACAAGGAGGGCAGGGCTGATTTCTCCAGTGAACCCCTGCGATGGTCAGATTTGTTTGAAGCTGCTTCAAAACCACAGAAATGCTGGCATTTTGTCTACGTAATAACAGGCAACCATAAAACCAAATATTTTCCAGCAGATATGCTTGCCCAACTTGTTCAACCAGGGAATGCATTTCCCATTAATTAGGGCTGGGCTAGATAGTCTGTGTCTTCTTGATAATTCAAAGTCAAAGTGGCAGAACAGATTAATCACAAACTCCTGATTTCCCTCAGCTATTTAGTCTATGGAATTGGTGCATATAATGTAAATATAACCCTTATCTCACCCTGGGTTTTGCTCAGTAAGCTAATTCTGTGGTGCACTAAAGCTCATTTCAGTCTAAACCTCACTGACTCCCTGACAGATGACCGTAGTATGCAGCAAATCACATAGTTCAGAATATATGTTTCCAGTAAAATAATACAACTGCTGTATCCATTAAATTATATTCGGTACATTATTTAAAGCGCTGTCATTGTGTAACTTGATCATGTGTTTGACTGATTTATAAGACGGAGCAGAGTGCAAACTCATCTCGGTGATAGAGATCAACATGTTACGAGATATGAGATTAATTTAGGTCTGCCTGAGGCTTGTCAGCCAACATCCTTAGATGGTCACATGGAATTAGACCCTGAGACTCGACCGAATGTTCTTCCACCCACTGTGGTGAGAGAAACTGGGAGTAGGAGTGAGAGAGAGAAACACAGACTGACGTTTTACTACACAAAGCATTAATCCAGTTTGAACCAGCAGACAAATGAAACCAGGAAGAGGGTAAACTCATTCAAGGGAACATTGTGTGTATCTGTGTGTAGTGAAGACCCATCTCACATCTGTTTATGGATAAATAACAGATGAATATGAGGTGGATAAGATTTTGATGAGACATTCAGATATCCGTAAGTGATGATGAGCTATTATTGGCACTGTATCGCAGTGATGTAACAACCAGATTATGTGGTGTGCTTTTCAGTGTTGATTATATCTCATTCAAAAAGAACATTTTAATGCCAAGTGAATTACTGCTCATTCAAACTAGTTTGACAAATGTTAAAAAGCTGAATTAGATACAAAGCTGCACATATGTCAAATCTTCTTTTTGTCAGGTACCAACTACAATGTAGTCATTCCCTTATATAGAATCTAAACATTGCAGATAATATACTAACAAGGGGAATGAGTGAGATTTATCTAAACTTCATAAGCATCCTCTTATAAACTAATACAGTGTCAGTAAGGTGAATTTTAGCATGTATAAACTTAATTGATCTGATTTTTTGAAGCAGGGCTGCATGAGGTTCTTGCTCATAGTCAGTGTTTTACCTGCAGCAGACAAGTAAAGTACAGCTAAAGTTGCAGGGCAGCAGTAAAACACATTTAAGTCATCAAGAAAAAAAACAATATCAGTTTTCCCAAGTTTTTGCCATATTCAGAATATTTTCAACACTTTCAGTGCCATGACAGCCGCATTTAGGTTGACGCTGGGGGAAGTAAAGACGTTTTATGCTCTCATCAAGGCCACCAGACTCCCTTGACAAAAAGAGTAATTTTACCTCTCAGAACACAGGAGATTCTAATCCACCACTGCCTCGATCATCCGCACATGTACATTGCTTAGCTTCTATGTTAGTACTTCACTGACTTTGGTTAAGGACCTCATACATTCTGAACTATCCCTTTAAGTTTGGCAGTATGCGTAGTACAGGCCAAAAAATGGGCAGAATAGCTGTTATGATGGAGTAAAAGATGCAAGCTGTTACACTAACCTATTGATTTAAAGCTAAAAGCATTTGTCTGATGATTATTGAAAAATGATTGTACTGTGTGAAACAACCCACACTGCGTTTCCCATGAAGCAAATATTACAGGAAACTGCGTGTATGGGGGCTGGAGCCAAACACAGTATTACCTTCATTACTAACCCAAATTTGCAATGAGTCAATAGGATACACAGCAAAGTATTTAAACTCACAAGTCACATCAAAGAAAATCTTTTTTCAGAAACTCAATACTCATACTGACATGAGTAATGATATTCCATACATCAACACACATGATGACCTGTTATATGTCCACATTTAACCGATTATCACGTCAGATTCTCTCCCCGCCTGCAAATGTGGCAATTTGTTAGAGTTACAAACCCTTTAAGCTATTGATGTGGGGAGACACATGTTGCACAAGCTAGTTCTTTTGAAGCGTTCCACACCCTTATTGAGGGTTATTCACATAATCCAATGCAGAAACATTTAAAACACATCTAAAAACTGACCTGACACAACATGCTTGGACTGTTGCCAAGCCTGTTAGTTGGTTTAAATAGCAACCTTATTAAGAATAAAGGTGCTTTGGATGTTTGTTTCATTTATATGTGCAAGTGAAGCCTGCCTGATCTAATGTTAGCTAGCTGGCTTCACTCCACTCACAATGTCTACACCAAGCAGCGTTCTTATCAGGGCCGTGACCTGATAAATAATATTGGACACCTGACCAAATGCCCTTGTTTTAATACAGCTCTTGCCAACTGGCAAGCAGTCGCTACTGGCAGGAACGCATACGTGGATATCATTTGGAGAAAGGTAGAGGCTTAATGCAAATATCAAGAGTAAGCTCAAGTGATTCCTTTTTGGGCCTGATGCAGGAAAAAAAGATCAAATAATCCATGTGCCACCTCTTATGTTTATTCATTCCTTCCTTGCACAAACACGAGCTGTCAAAGGCACTTAACTCCAATGACTCTGCGGTGTGTGCTTACTCCAACCGCTGCAATCACTTCTCAGTCAGACACAAGTTGATATGTTACAGTGCAACACTATCCAGTTGCTTGACTCCGTTGGAGACGCCGTGGTGGAGCTGGAACACTCATTAACTGCTGAATGCACTCATTTCACTGTCCTGCTCAACTCTAAACTGTTGAAAGTGGTGTTCATATTTCACTATTGTATGTGATACCGTCCTGTGCTGACGGTCCCTGTAGTGTTGGACAGTGAAAACAAATCAAAGGAGTTGGGTTTCAATCTGCAGAAGCACAAAGCTTTCTAGTCTTCTGTCTACATCTTATGTTTTCAAGAGCATTGCTGTGACCCAGTCTAAACATAGAAAATGTCAACAGTTGTTTACGGAAAGTTTTACTGCAGTGCAGAAAAACAAAGTATTCTCTATCCGTTAAACAAAGCACCAGGATGTGCCGTGCGAGAGATGACCAAAAGATGACCAGCACATACCATCGCTCTCTGGAGACATTATCAAGCCCCCCCACCTATTCCCTCCACAATTCAGGCAAGGGCAGATCCCAGATCACTCGCTGTGTGTCTGTAAAAGTAGAGTAAGCTGTTGCTCTTTATGGGAAAAGAAAAAAAGAGGACACAATGACAGGACTTCCAGTGGAACAAGGGGAAAGGGAAGTACAAGTGAACTTGAGGCCCCAGCTGTTTCTCTCTTCTTTTTCTTCTTCTTCTTCTTCTCCTCTCTCATGTCCCTCGGAGGTCATTCTTCCTGTCCAACGTAACATCACACACAGATGCTGCTGCAGAGGCAGAGATCCTCGTCATCTGTTTCGTCAGCCCGTGCTTATGTTGGTGTACATGACATCAATTAAAGGCTATATCTGCCCCACAGCTGACCATGACAGTGTGTAGTAAGATGTTGGGTTCCCTTGATGCCATCCAGCTGTGCTGAAGGTCATTGTTTATTGGGCTCTACTACAAAGAGAAAGGGCAACAGAGAGGACGAACAGAGGCCACATTTATCTGCATGTATCTTGTGCTGTTTTGGACATGTCTGTCTAAGTCATTAGGTGTCATGGGATGATCTCAAAGCATGTCTACAGCACTGCCTTTTAAGGGCACGCAGTGGGACAGACTCCATCACAGGTTCAAAAGTCACACACCTTGGATTTAATATCAAACAGCATTTTCGTCACAGGATTCATGACAATATTGCCAAACATCTGGAGGCAGGGAACATCTTTTACCTTAGCAACAAACCATTCTTGATTACCAAAACCTGTTCCCTGCCACTTTAAAGTTAAAAACAGATGTAAAAGCAATTAATGAAGATGCCTTTGAAGCATCTCTTTAAAAGGACTGGACTTTAACAATCAATCAACCAGCCCAGTAAATGTTACTAAAGCTTGATAGACCAGCAAAGTCCCAGAATGGCCTCTAAAAGCCCTGAGACTTTCCTGCTCATTGTTATGAGAACAGAGTTTCCAATAAAAAGATTCTTAAACGCTTTTGGCATTGCTTGCTTATATGTGTTTGTGTGTGCATGTCTGTGTGTATGTATGCATATTGCAGAGCCTCCGCACAAGAGCTTTAGAGGACTTTTTGCATACTCTCCCTCTCCAGAAAAACAAACAGTGCCTTTATTACAGTAATGAATATGCTTTGGGAAGCAAATTATATAATTTTCCATTAACTCCCACTTTTAAAATGCCAAGAAGGGCTCAGGGAAACCTGTGACATTTGACTTTGTTGGCACTAGACACTGTTGTTCCCCACTGTTGCTCAACCCCTGACCCTTCACCTCTGGAAACTCATAAAAGCTACATCACTCACTGTATCACCCAGAGCTGCTCCAGCTAACAGCCATCTGAATACAACAAAGTCTGATAAACACTTGGGTGTACACTTACACTTACGCTTTTCCACAGGCTTGAGTCCCACATTATTACGTCACTGTGTACGTCTGTACATATCTCCGCTCTTCACATAATAATAACAATGAAGGACTACATTGTCTCTTAACAAATGTTGCTCCTGGCTTTGAGATCCTACATTGGCATTCAAACAACTGCTACAAAACATAAGACCTTGATGTTAGCCTTTACTGTAAGCTAACACTAGCCCGCTACGCTAACCCATATCAGTCACATTGCAGTTAAATAAATGAAATCAAATGAATCTTACATGCTGTCATCTTGTAGGTCACGCTAATCCTGTCCTCAGCCCCTGATGTTAGTGGTTTGTGGTTCAAGACAAGCAAAGAGTTGGTGCCGCTCTGGAACTAGTTTTTTCCTGGCCGACGACCGGTTCTTTGGCTGTCCAAACAGCCCTGGAACTGCCTTGGTCGAAAAGGGGTAACTGTGACTTTAAAGGGGAGCTATCATGCTCATATTCATCTTGTATTTAGGGTTTTTACTTAAATGTGTTGCGTTCGACCTTTAGAAATCACCAAATTAACAACACTGGCAACCAAGGTTACCCTGGATGTAATGTAAACACTACAGCAACATGCCTTGAGCAGTTTACCATATATAGTTGCCTAGCATGAACTGACATCAGTTTGAGCTGAGAGAAGAAAAAACTTCAGAAAACTGTCTGAAACCTGAAGTCTTTGCTCAAAGGGATTGTTTTTATATACATTTACCACATTATTTGAAACTTTTTCCATGTTTAAGTTCTGACATTGTAACATTATATATTTATGACACAGAAAAAGGGAAAGCATAATAGGTCCCCTTTAAATGTAGGTCTTATCATCAGTGAAGCCAGTGGAGGATTAATGTACGTACAGTACAAACACAAACAGCTGCAGAGATCCTTCTTCCTAAGACGGTAACTAAGACATCAGGAGCAGTGCAGGTGCTTTTTGTCCCTGTACAGTACACACCGAGCACACCGAGCCAACACCATCACTCTGTGCTCCCATTCACTCACATTGGCAAGCCGCAACACTCATTCAGAAGATGAGACCTGTAGGGCAACATAACGAGGATACAAACAGAGGTTAAAAACGTGTGTGCTCCATGAGGACTTTCTCTGATGCTGTGCAGTTTTAAAGCAGCTATTGTCAAGTTAGCGCAGCCATACATTATTCAGCCTGAAGTGACATGGTCTCATCACAGAACCAGAACAGAGGATGAGACACAGACACCCTCGTCATGTAGGTCAGAGTCTTGGCCTGTGACTACAGCCTCTATCTCAGGTAAAGTACAGGTGAAACAATGGCCTCAGTGTTTTACTCTCATCCCATGGACTCATCCACGTGAAGACAGAGTGCAGCACTGGTTGGCAGTCTGACAGTATATATTTGCATAGTAGAGGTCAGGTACAACACAAGGCTCCCTGTGTTCTACTCTGCAATAAAGGAGCTCTGAGACAAGTGGGCTGACAGACAGGTAGATATTAGAAAAACAGCAGGCTAAGTCCCCGACTTTGAAGCAACAAAGGGCAGGAGACAGCAGCTTGTTTAGATACAGTTTTTGTAGATGATGTCATGTGCACAACTCTCAATCTTTTGACGGCTTCACAAAAACAATATAGATTGAAGAACTATCTTGGAAAGCTGCTTTTTCATGAAACAAACCATTTCTGGCTCCACCTTGGAGGCGGGCTGGGATATGAAAAATAAACAGATCCATATGTTTTTTAGCTGGTCAGCTGGCTGAATATTAAATCCTCCTGGGTCTAATTTACGTGTAATGATATGATGTAATATTAAAGTCACTCTTCCTGTGTTCGTACAAGTGAGTACACATCATATCAGGATAATGCTCCGCTCCTTTTAAGGACAGAAACATTTGCAAAGTCGTGCATGGTATGGCGAGCTGCTTTGACTCGTGATTGATAAGTATTTCTATGGAAATTAAGGGAGTTGTTTGACTGAGCTGCAGAGGTGATAACCCCTTAAAGAGAGCTGTAGGGAATTGCTGAGTATTGCTCTGACACATGTGGCAGCTCAACAAGGATAACTCTGACACGTGCTCACACACTTTTCACCCAAACACTCACACACACTGCCAGACGCATGCTATCATCTTCTGTCAACTCCGGTTGTCCGTCCCTGTTTTGCCTTTCCCTCACTCTATTAGGTTATACTCTGTGTTTACACTGGAGTCAAATTCTATTCTTTTCGTAGCTGCGGAGAGGATCAAAGTGCTCCCGACTCGAATACAAACAATGACTGTGTCATTTCTTGTTCCCTCTGAATTTATGTGTGACTGCAGCACAATTTGGAGCAGGCCTATTTATAGCCGACTACCGCCACCACTACCCTGCAGCCTGAAAGTCACACCAGGAGATTTGGGGAGGGGAGTCCTTGAGCTCCTCTGTCAATGCGAAGCATTGCAGTGACAAGTTTGCAGATGAGGTTGGTCACCGTGAAGTTGCTTTGCACCGTCACCTACCCTAAAGCACGAGGCTACATCCTTCAAAAAAATCATCTAAGTACATATCCTCAGTAACCTAGAGCATGTATACATCTAAGTGCTTGTTTGCCCATGCATGTGTACATAAACACTAACACTATTGCACACAGTTGCACATGCACGCACACAACTTTTAATTTCAGAATATAAACTGAAGTTAAGAGTTAATAATATCTATGTGTGCATTTGTTATCATTAAATAAAATGTGTGCTAATGCAATTACAATTACTGGTGTTTTATTTATGTTCCCTTTGTTCCAATAGTAAGCCTATAACAATAATATCTGCTGTTACATTTATCACTATAGAGGAGTAACAGGGAAGAAAAGAGAGTATTATAAAAACTTACTTGATTTGTTTTTGAGAAAGTTCCAGAAAGAGGTTATTTATCCACTCCTGGCTACCGCACAGTGTCTTCTGTTTGCTCTCTGAGAGTCCCAATCAGAGAAACCAAAACAAACAAAAGTATCTGGTGTGCATCTCTAACACAGCAAGTCCCACTCTGCTGCTCTCTGATGCTCTCTGGAATAAGGAGGGAACTCTGCTGGCAGCTCCCAGGCTCACAGCCAATCATGTTGGAGTGGTTCCTGCCTCTTGGCCAATCGCTCGCCGCTCATGCTCCAGCCTCCCACCCCTCCTCCTCCTGCTGAAAGTTCCCATGGTTGTGGACAATTTGAAGAGAGCAGAGGAGAGGGAAGAGGTTTATGAAAGGTTGTACAGGGCAGAGGAGTAAAACTGAGTGGGAACAACTGATGTATTATAGTGGATTTAGAATTGGGCAGTTGTGAAAACATTTCCTTTAGGAAAGAGTAATGTCAGACAAAGCAAGATGACAAAACTCTGGAAATCTTTGCGTAATCTGCCAGTGGTTGCCAAAGATCAATTACCCGGTTATACAGCTAAGACGTCTTTACACAGTATTTATTGTTGCCTGATTTTCTCTTTGCTGTAATGATTTATTTATAAAAAAAAGTTTTAATTTGTTTTGATGGAGTTGGAAATAGTAAAACTGTGCTTTTTGCTCCTGTCTTTCAGTTGGCAGTGGGGCTGATATGTCCAGGTTAACCCTGTTCCACTACTGCCTACTGTGTCTCACAGTGGAGAACTCGTGCTCTCTGAGGGGCAGGGGCAAAAAAAAAAAGAATTATAAAAAGCTGCATGTGGTGGTTAGGGCAGCAATGGAAAAGGCTCTGACGCTGATGGTGCGGTTATTGCCAGGAGTCAGATAAAAGGACATTTGTTAAATATATCTGGGTTTATCTGGTGAGCCAGGATAGTTGATTCCACTCTTTATGCTAAGTTAACTGTCTTTTTGATCCAGCTGCCGCTGAGCTTGGCTATGATATGAGAGTGATATAAATCTACTCAACTTAATCTCAACATGACAGCAAATAAGCGTATTTATTTAATTATAAGTATCCCTTTAGCTCACATTACATGAGGGACACTATGAGATTCCTTTTGGAGATGCCCAAAAAACAGAGACAAATGACAAGTCAATTACTTCTCAAATTAAATCCTTTTCAGGATCTTTTTGCAAGAAAATAACAATGAAAAGAAGACTGTGACACTGAAAAATAAAGCTTGAATCTGTTTTGACATATTTAACTAAGTAGCATACTCACAGAGGCTCTTACTATTCCCAGAGGTGATGTGACTCTCTCATGCTTCATCGACCGCGGGGAATACAGCCTGCCCTGACAGAGACATGAATTGCAAATGTTCTTGTATGTAACAACACATTGACAAGACAGATATGGCTTGTGTTGCAGAGCCAATGAACGTCTGCTCTGTCTTATTTATTTAAGCTCCAAAGCTATCAGTGACACACACTGACGCACACATTCACACACTCTCAGACACCTTTCTCTTTGCCCTGGAGGGACTGGAGCCGTGGTGTTTGGTCAAGACACATTCTCAACTTAGTCAAGAGGTGATTCCGTCAGGCAGGACTTTGAGCTGTTGCCTGGTTATCTACAACATTCGGATAAGGATCTGAGATAAAAACGATTGTGCGCAAAGCTTTGTGTTTTTTTTGTTTGGACAGTAATGGTGATGCAATGATGATGTGGATACACATACAAAGTAGGTCTAATTGTGTTGTAATAGTGAGACATAGAGGTGCAGGTGGATGGATTTCGTCACCATTCATCTGAGTCAGGCTAGCTGCTTCCCTCTGTTTATACTGAACAGACATTTGTGATGATGAATGGTATTGATCTTCTCAGATAACGCCAGAAAGCAAAATGTCAAACTTATGCTTTGATTTAAGGCCCACTTCTCAGCTTAACATTTTCTCTTGGGAGTCTTACTCTGAGGATGGAAAAGGCAAGATGCAATTGAAACTTTGGGAAAAGCAATTGCGTGGACCTTGAGTAAAGATGTTGTGTAATAACTTTTGTGAGTCAGAGGCAGCGAGTCTTGAAAAGACTCTGGTGATGTCATAGTGTCATCAAGTTTATCTCAGCTTGAGAAAAGACTTGATTTAAACCAGAACACCTCGTGTTTTGCAAACTCAGGGCTTTCTGTCGCTTTTTTCAGGCAACAAAACTACTGAGTTAGGATAAGCAAAAGATCATGGTTTTGGTTAAAAAAAACATAACTTAACTTTGTGAGGCAGTTGAAGTTTGGTTAGGTTTAGGCAACAAAACATCTTGTTGGGTTTAGGAAAATATTGTAGATGGTTGAGTCATCTAGTCAGACTGATGTCACTCTTTATACTCGTCAGCTGACTTCCTGCTTTACTTTAATACGGAGGTCCCTTCCTAACAAAACCATAAATATGGGTCCTAAAAAAGCTGCTTGTACAAATGCCCATTGGTTCTGTTTTTTTGTTGGGGAAATAGTCTCTGCAGGTCAAAGTTAAATTCAATCAGTGCACATTTGATGTTTCAGATAATGAGGACGAACAGCCCATGAACAGCTTGAAGGGTAAAACAGAGTGCAAAGCAGCACCTATGTAACAACACTATGTATGGCAAACATCAGGAATAATCATATCAAATTAAAGTGTGTACCTTATGAGAGGCCCCTCTGGACAACTGGTGCCAAATCTGCCTCCATCCATCCTTACATGTCTGGAACATGTTCAGCTTACGGCAGTCGTCCAGACAAACAACTCAAAACATCATATTACTCACGCAGTATTTGTATTGCTGATTCCTGTGGGTGTACGTCCGCCAACATTCTGTCCATGTTTAGACTGTAAAACTAAAAATTATGGCAGACAGCAACTACAATAACAAGGGTGAACAAAGCTCAGAGAGTCCATTAAACCTTACAAAAACATGTTGAGTGGTGAGATAATAGGAAATAGCACCCAGCAAATATGACCGCGCTGTTGTTACTTTTGAGGATATCTGAGAACACATTTTGAGGTAATGTTCCCATTGCTCGCAGAGTGAAGAGACTCGCTCACATAAATACACGCTGAAGGTAATGTACCTCTTCTCTCATCCAAATATTGACTGGGAGCACGAACAGCTGTAACAGCCAGACATTTTTCACACAGTGGATAATGGTGATGATATTTGAATCAGACTAGCTTTTCCGTCTGTCTCATCTATCTCCGGTGCAAAACAGAAGTGCAGTTTTTCAATCGTCTTGCAGGATCTTCTTTTCCAGGTCACAGGTTTTCAGTTACTCTTCAAGGCTGTGTGATGGTTGAAAGTAAAACCAAGAAAGATTGGCGGCAGTTAAAGGAAGAGTTCAGCATTTTGGGAAACATGTCTGTTTGCTTGCATGCTGAGAGTTAGATTAGAAGATCAATATCACTCGCAAAAAAAAGATCAATATCTCCTATTTTAACTGGATTAGAGCAAACAAACCTGGCTGCAGACTTGTCAATCAAATGGTAACCACACCCTAAAAGATACTCTGCGTTATTGTGTATTTTGCTGTAAATGGGACCATGATTAAAAAGACTTGAAACTAGCAATTTAGACCATAAACACATGTTTTATATTCATGAGAAACTTTACTGAGGTAAAAAATCAAGTGAGAAGTGGGGTAATTTTCTCATAGACTTCTATGCATCTGACTTCTTTTTGCAGCCTGTGGAGTCGCCCTCTGCTTCCACATTGGCTTCACTATTTTGACCCAAGGGCTTCTTTTAAACAGCATATGTTTGCAATGAATATCTAAATGGTAAATTCACTTCTATGACAAGAAGACAAGCGAGTACAAAGCAAGACAGGCAGACAGAAAATACAGAGAATAGAGTAGGCAGGCCCTCAGGGAGCAGCCAGGCAAACAGGCATGCAGCCTGGGATTCAGCAAAGCAAGCAAAGCAGAGTTTTACTGTACGGAGCTGTCTGGCCCCAAGGCTCTACAAACTCACAGGAGTGGAAGGGTTATGTTAATACTATGCAAAGGGTGTACGCGTTGTTCCTCTTTCATACTGTTGCATCAAAACATCATACTCTGAGTAAACAACAGGAAAATTAATGCAAATTTACATCTGTAATTTGTCAGAGCAAAGGGGAATAGTTTAGTCTTTAATCAGCACACCCTGAAGGATGTAAGGCTGAAAGTTCCTTGAACACATAAAAAATCTGAAAGCCGGCTACATAAATAGCCTCCCTCTGCTGCCCGTCCTTAAGGAGATATGACAACTTACAGCCAGGGAGGCAGCAGCTGACACACACACACAGCAGACCAGACTCGCTCTGCTGAGGCCTTATTGGAAGACAAAGCAGTGATCGATAAGTCGGCTTTGGGACAAATGATATACTGCAGCAGGGTAGATAAGTACCTGGAAAACATCCTGTCTTTTGTTCCACTGCCGAGCACCCAAAGTTACTGCAAAAGCTGTTGACAGTAACCATCACAGAGGGGGGAAGAGATGTTCTAATGAGGTGTGAGGACTCGGTGCTCTGCACAAAGGCCCAGAGGGACAAACACACAGTGGAAAACATGCGTCTGGAAGTGTAAAGGTGCAGGTGCACAGGAAAACCTGCAGTTTAAGGCAAACAAAATGCAATTGTTCATGGTTTAAGATGCTGGAATGTGAGGATTTGCACAAATCTAAATGGGCGTATATCAGCTCTAAATATTGCCAAAGAGTGTCCTCTTACATGGTTCTGACACTGAAATCTGGATCTGTTCTGCCTCAAGACCAGTCTGACATCAGAACTACCATCCTATGCAGTAGTGGCTGACTTTGAAGAGACGACACAACATGACGGATTATCACAGAAAACAAACACAGACACAGACCTTTCCTTCAGTGACAAAAAAAAGAAACCATACTCAAGTTATATCAGTTACTTTTAAGATGTATTGCGATACAGATTACTGAATATATGCCCCAAAATGTCATTTGTGATGGATCCATGGGTTTATCTGAATTCAGGCCTCGGGGCTGGAGCTGATCCTAGCTGACACTGGGCGAGAGGCGGAGTCTACCCTGGACAGGCCGCCAGACTATCGCCGGGCTGACAACCTTTCACACGCTCATTCACACCTACAGGCATTTTAAAGTCATCAGTTAAACCTAAGCTGCATGTCTTTGGACTGTGGGAGGAAGCAGAAGGACCAGGCAAATCCCACAGAGCAGAGACGCAAACCTGATTCAACCCTCTTGCTGTGAGGTGAGAGTGCCAACAACTACATCCCCATGTAGCCCATTTGTAATGTATTCCATTATATTATTCAAATAAAGAAACATAATCCAAACACATTGCATTACTTTTGGAATACTTCTCAAGCTCATCTGTCTCAGTCTCATATTTCCATGCCAAAAACACATTCCAGACAGTGTGCTGACTGGTACGGTTCATTAGATGTGCGTGCCTAATATGTACTTTACAGCAAATAAACCAAAACCAAACTAGAAGTGCAGTCAGAGCGCAGACCCCCGCTAAGGCCATGCCGTCTCGCAATGTTAACAAAAGTGAAAAGTAATTTGCGTCCATTGTCTGAATCTGCTCCAAAATGTAATGTGTTATTCCTTTGGCCTTCACCCTTTCACACAGTTTCATGAAAATCAGGCCAATGTTTTTTCCAGTAATCTGCAGACTAACAGACAAACAAACCAACCAACAAACCAAACTGAAAATATGACCTACATGGTGGATTAATGGAGTAATCATTCCAAGAAATTATTTTTAAAGATTTAGCTGTATTTCATTGTTCCCCAACCCTGATTATAAAACTCTAATCTGATCAGTTTCACACACAGACACATCTTCAGTTTGATGACATTACAAATGAGACCAGAGTCTCTTGAGAGCAGAGCGTGGCGTCTCTTATTTCGATTTTAATAAGCCGAATCATACTTATCCTTTTCTTTTTCTTCTTCTTACAGAACAGATCCTATAAACAAGGGAGAAAAACAGACAAAGGGACAGAGGAAGATTAGGTTATCATTAGGGCAATCAAATACCTACAATTAGCTAAAATAAGCAATCTCAGGGAGCCATCTGCTCTCTGCTGACAGATGCACGCACGCACACACACACACACACACACACACACATAGTACTCTGCTCTGTTTTGCTCTTGTTAATATCAAGGCCTGAATAGACGACCTAGGACACACTTTGCTACTGAAAGCTTAAAGGCTAAATTCACTCTGCTTAATCACCATTTCTATCCCCATCAGCTGCATATATATATATATATATGCATATATGGCTGTTTTAAAACATCTCAAGAGTGGAGAAGAAGCGTCCTCTTTGTCTGTACTTTTTCAGGTCACTCTTCCCTCCAGCACCCTCTGTTCTTTCCCAAACAGTGAGCACTTGTCTTTGCTCATTATTGTCCTTCAAGGGAAACTTTCCAAGGTGCTGCCACCGCTCTACAAGATGGAAAATCAAGAGACACATAGATGTCCTTTTTCCAAACGGTTGTCACAAGTCAGAGCTAGTATTGTTTAGAAAAGCAGGCATGCTCAGTTGATGGTGCCACTGCCTGGAAGGGGCGTGATCGGACAAATTACAATGTCAACAAAGAAGAGAACGTTACCACCCAGCGTTGTGCTTTCTCTTGTCTGCACAGGGCTCCCCCTGTGTGTCGTGATGCTGCCATTTCAAAAACACTCACAAGTCCTCCGGACAGTCACAGCTGAGGTAGACAGCAACGCATTTCATTTCATTTCATGTCACCTTTGATTGGAGCATAGTGTGACAACTGTGGCATCCTGTATGGAGAGTCACCATGAAGCCCCTGAACACTAAAGTATCTCCCTGTAACATTAAAGCGTCTGTAATCATTATTTTCATATTAACAATTTATCACACGACTACTTTAGTGTGAAATGTGCAAAGTTATGAACTCACACATACTATCAACTATAACTGGACTGCAGAGTTCCCCTTAGCTCTATGGAGGCTTTCAGCCTCTTTTAGTTCATTGTTTTGGTTTTGTGCTCCATCTCTGCTGGATGCCTCTTCAATCCACTGAGAAAAACAAAAACAAACACATAAATACTGATTTTCTTTTTCTTCTGAAACCCCTCCAACAAGTCATTTTAGAAACACTCTTTTGCTAACATTCAAAATAACCTTATTTATCATTACTGTATAATATGATTATAATATTTTTCACTGTCATTGAGATACATTTTTAACCAAGAGCAGTCCTAATCATAAATAATAAACATTTTTAAAGTATTTTCTGCATACTTAATGCCAGGGGGAAATTGTTTTTATTTTTTCACAGTTTGGAGTACGTCTGTGATTAGAAACAGCATGATTTTGATGCAGTACGTCAAACACAGCAGTGCTCTATAATTAAGCAGCAATAGCCTAAGTGGAAATAGCATGGATTTTCCCCATAGGGCAAACATGAGAAAATGACTAAACTGGTGGAAAACAGTAAAAACAGCAATTGAAATGAGGGCTCTATGAAAGCCTGATATAATATAGTGTATGTTTAATGTGTCATGGCTGCTGGTTCAGAAATCTGGGTTTTGATGGGTTTCAATGGGGACATTTTTATCCTTAGTAAGTGGTACATTTAAATTAAAAAAAATACTACAATGCAGGAAAAAAGGCCACTGCAAAAATACAATATAATAATAAATAAAGTTTTCCACTATCAAACGGACATATGTATATAATTAATTAAGACTGATGCTAGGAAAGAGTTGCCTGATCCAGATGTTATTGGACATCCTGGGGGTCGTTTATTCTTACAGTCACAAGTATGTAAAATTGGGAGAGCAGATGTTGACAGTAAGTCTGATCATTTTGCCACTTCTGCTGTGCTTCATTAAGCAATTTTGAGTAAAATGTTGGCAAACATGAAAACACTGAATCTATTAAACACTTTGAACATTTCAAATGTTTCAGATGAATGTACATGCTGTGGTAAAAGGCAGGAATAAATCCTGCTCAGTGACTCACCTCCTTTGTGTTACACATTTTTGTAGTGATGAGCCGTCTCACACATTGAGCCCGATAATGACCTAGTTATCCCCTCCCACAGTGAGACCGGGGAAGGACCTGCGAGGGTGGCTGGGAGACAGACAGGGGTTGTTGGAACTCATCATGGTGGAGAGCGATCATCCATGGCCTCCGAGGGCTGGGCTGTCCCGCTGCCCGCTCTCATCTCTCCATTCAACCGCTAACTTTGAGCTCATATACCACTGTATAGCATTCTCATATGGAAATCAAAACACACTTGCAGCTGACGTCAGCTTCCTCTCATATTTGCCATTACACAGCTGAGGGTTGTTCAATAAAAAGCTCTGGGGCTGTTGTTTGGTGGCGCTATCATTATGTGCCACTTAAGTGCAGAAGGACGTAGTGATATCAAACAGACATGTCAGTGTGCTCTCCTGTTGGCTGGGTGTGATGTGATGGAGAGGAGGAAGCGTGGGTGTTGGATGGAAAAAGCTGCATGTTTCCCTACTCATAAAATATGACACTGACACATAGGAATCTATTGGAAAATTGACATTTACCTCATTTCTGTAATTAAAATCATGATGTACTATTACTCGAGTAATTTCATTTTGTGATGCTTTATACTCCACTACATCTCAGAGGGAAATATTGTACGTTTTACTGCACTACAATTATTTAGACATACAAGGTCAAAGTCAGATTGTCTATTTTTAATGCAAAAATATTTGCTGCTTTTTAATCATTTTATTTTATTATTATTGGTAACTGGTTACTTTGTAGTTAATTAATATAATAAATAACACATCAACTGATAAATAATAATAATACAAATAAATAATATGTTGCTATAGCAGCAGTATATAAAGTATAACATTAGCCTCAACAATTATGGTAAAATGGTATTACATTTACTATTTACAGAGTATTTCCTACTGTAATTTTGCTACCTTTACTAAAGTTAAAGCTCGACATACTCCCCTCCCCCCACAGCAGTTATACCGTGAGTCTGTGTTGAAAGGGCACTATTTGTTGTTTTTTTTAAATCTGGACACTGTGATTGTCCCCATTCCTCTGTGACAAACTGCTAAAGCTTTCTGGATTTCTATGGTTACTATGATACAAACTGATTTCTCTCTTCTGGAATAAAACAGAAGAGGAAGAAACTAAACAGCAGTATACCACTGATATTTCATTATCCTGCAGATACTCTACACTCTTTTTAACCAACCCCTCACTCCTCCATCCAGTAGGGGTCGCAATTCATGAACAAATGCATCAACTTCAGAGTAAAAGCATTCTTGTCAGTGACAAACAGGTCTGTGGTGGGTCACAGTTTGTGCATGTGCATTGCCGCCATGTCTGGATTAATAATTTAACTGCTTACTATATTCTACCACCTTGTCCAAGAACTGAGCTTTTGATGACTGACAAGAGCACAAATAAATAAGTATGTACCCCTAAAAAACTGATTTTGTTGTATCTTAATACCAATAAATAGATTAAAGCGATGCCGAAATGACTACAATACGATGCTGATGTATAAAAAGTCTGAATTCATGTTTTCTCAGCTCCGTCTGCAGGACAGCAAGCAAACAACTTTTAAAATGCTAAAAATATAATAATATAATATTGCCAATTATTTCAACAATTCTTTCGACCCCTTAACAGAGTGAAACCATAATTAATACAGGAAACAGTTTGAAAAACCTTAGTCAAAAAATTACAATAAAAAATAATGGGGGAAATATTTTGAATTCCAAAATATCAACGGATAATTTAATTTAAGTTGGAGAATAAGTTAAGTTTTTTTTAGGGCATTTACAGTAACTCCATAACAGATAGTCTGACTATGTGCAAAAGTAAAAAAAACAACCTACTAGCTCACTAATTACCACCGCCTGCACGAGTCTGAACAAAACTACAGAAACAATGTCAGCTGCACCTGAGATTAAACAGGAAACAAAGGTGGGCTCACTGACAGTCCTTTAGCACCCACACCCACTCTGGGATCCTCAGGAATGAAAATGACAGTTTTGCATGTAAGAAGCTGGTGACAAACTGACAGGAATGCTGTTTAAAACCCTCCTACAGGCACACATCTGTTGCCTTAACCCTTTAAAGACTCAAATATTTGTAATGCTTACATGCCAAAGCTACTGTGCCGTTGTTACTAGTGAATGACATGCCAGTTCAACAAAACGTAAGTAGTAGTTGGATATTTATGTTAATTTGCAAGATTTTTAAATTTTTTTGGTTGCAGCTTATAGCATTTTAACCTCTTCAATCTGACCGGAAACAGGATACATGCACTCAAGTGACAAACATGAAAACCAATCAGACCTGTTCTATCACCCAGCAGCCTGGATGATGCAATGACAAGCCACTTCCTGTGATAAGGAGCGGTCGGGACGAGGAGGCGGGAGGACTCGGCTGATGACTGTTCAGGTGTTGAATGCTGTTCCCTGAGTCACAGGAAAAACACAATCAACTACAAATACCAGCCATGGATGGAAAATTCTGATAAGTGTTAGCGTTTCTAACCTGTTGAAGCTGCAGTGTTGCTGTGGCACTGCAGCCAGGACCTCCATCAGCTCCCTCAGGTTGGAGAAGTACGGCACCAAACCCATGTGGGTCAGAGTCTCCCTGTGCTGCTGAGACGTCCTGAGCAGGAGCTGTCTGGAAAAATCCTTAGGGTTTCTCGGCCGCTCTCTGGGGAGTAAAAAGGGTTTCCCATATTTATATTTAGCACAGCTACTGATAGATAACAAGCTAAAAACAGGTGGGTCACCTGTTGTAGAGTTCCTCTGTGTTCAGCCCCATTTTATCTTCAGCTGCTCTCTCAGATGCGAGGCCCGCTGATGGATTTCTGCTTCTCTGTTGCCATAGCGTCCAGAGCAGCCTCATCTGTGATGCAATCATCTGGACTGTGGGAGCTTTAGAGGCTCAGAGAAGTGGACTTCAGCATGCTGACCTCGCGGTCTCCGGGCCAGAAGGAGGTCTGACTGACTCCAACTACAGAAGACATGACAGGGTGAAGTATTTGCTTTACAGTTTTATGCAGTTGATTCATGTCTGGAACATTTACAGGGACTACAGTTGCAAACCAGGCTTGGTTTTAAATACTATGTGGCATTTCTCAATCTCTTTAAATCTGCCAGCTAAAATAAAGTGGCAAATCATCAATAGTACTCGACAGATATATCAGTTGACAGATATTATTGGACAATATTGGCCAATCAAAGGCCTACTGGTATCGGTGTATATGCTGTCTGATATCTGTGGTCATGAAAACTTTTTTTACACAATATATAATGCAGAATACGTTGCTTGCCGTGATTTAGAAAGGGTGTAAGCTCACTCTCACCTCCACAAAGACAACAGCATCGAGGGTTCAGCCGGTTTTATGACCTGGTAAGGAGACAAATAAGCGACATTTCCAGCAGATGCTTTTAATGTAAAAGCATCAAGGGTGAATAAAATTTCCATTACTATAAGAAACAAATAAAAACTGCACTTGGAACAGAAAAATGGTTTCTGAAAAACATGTGCCTAAAGTCACCTTCTTAAACCATGTCATTATTCAAGGAAAGATTTTTTTGCCTTAATATCTTATATAAAATTTTTGGTTGTTTTTTTTGTAGGGTTTTAGTTTAAATCTAGTTACTTCAATATTCTGCCAGCTCCGTTTTTGTTTGCAACTTGAAGTGCTTTAAATTCAGAATAACTAATAACTGAAATCATCAAGATTTTAGACCAATCAGAAAATGGCATTTTCCCTATACCAGATAGTCTTTCGGCACAATCTAGTTAAAGAAAAGCAAAGAGACACAATATTCAAAGTACATTGATCATTTATTTTCATATAAATACATATAAAATACAATATAAACAATTTCACATAATTTCTTGCAGTATTAATTATGGGTATAATAAGGGATATGACAAGGAACTGGAAAAGTTTAACCCCCCATTTACATATGCAATGTGTATCTGTAAGTTTGTAGTGTTAACACGGACTTGCACCTGAATAAAAGAGTGGAACTCTTTCCACATCAAGCTCGATCCTGTGTCCTCCGTCACCAAAGGAGCAGAGTGTTACATTCACTTTACGTTTAAGATCATCATAACTGGATATAAAACTACTCCAGAGTTCAGTCTAAAGGCACAACCTGACTCCAGCTGCCTGAAGACTTCGTTAGTCACAGAACTTCAACACATGACGCAAAATACTTTTTAAAAAAGCAGGCAAGCAAGGCTGCTCGTGTTTTTCTGACTGGTTTTGCTGAATTAATGTAATTGTGCAGTCCCGAAATACAGTTCTTTTGCAATAATGAAGTAATAAAACTCTAGCTCATGCTCTGGATCCTACAAGAACCACAGTGGTCCGTCAGCCTGTCTCCCGGGTATCTTTGTCACACCATCGCTTCATAAGATAATAACTGATTCTACTGGATAAAGACAGCTCTTTTCACTGAAAGTCTGTACCATCAGCAGCAGTTGTGACTCAAACCATAGAGAAGTGGCCATGCATGTGATCAAACTAAAAACACCCTGTTTTGCATTTAACCATCTAACAACAACCTGAACAGGACATGTGTAGCCTGAATACCATTTATAAAAATAAAAAAAATTGACCTCGAAAAACAGCCAGGTCCTTGGCCAGGTGAAATAAACAACTTTTCAGTGCACAACTTTAAAAACCCAACTGGATTTCCTAAAAAAGAGGTCTTTTGAGAAGTAACATTCACACAATTCTCAGCTTTAGAACCTCTTTAAGGAAACCCAGTCTGACTGTATACACTGTAAAAACTCATGCTTTGGTCTCTTAGTTTGAACACATAAACATCAAGTATAATATAATTAATATGAATGGATTAACAATCATAAACATTTTTTATCTTTCCTATAATCTACATAAATGGGTTACTATTTATTAACATTTTTATTACTTTCCCAATAATTAAACAGACTTAAAATAAATGAAAATCAAAATTCTTCATTAAATCATAAGCATTTTCCACGTGTCTCGAATAACTATTTTAATGATTTCACATTA
>CAFUXE010000046.1:648692-675232 GCA_903364295.1 Serranus cabrilla | reverse complement strand
GAAGGAGGGATATTTGGAGTCTTCCATAGCAGAACTTGGGTGCTACCTTCATTGTAAACAAAAAAACAAACAAGATAAAACCCTTCAACTTGAGTAAATAAACTTCTTAAATAAAGCTTTGGTCAAAGTTTAAAGATTGTCTTTTGCAGTTTCAAGTAGAAAACCAATCAGAAAATGCAGTCCAAACTAGTGGGGTTGAACCTCAGACTGCGGTGGTTTGTTTACATAAATTACGTCAACCCCCGATACCCCCTGACGCTCCGAGTCCTGCTTCACTCGTCTTTGTCGTGATTGGCGTTTCCATTCATAACTCCGTTGCTGTGGTGTGCCCAGGACTGATTCTGCAGTACTTTAGGCAGCCTCTTGCCCTTGGTGTAGGCGTGGTACCAGAAGTTGAGAAAGAGGAACAGGAAAATCAGGCCGTACGAGCCGATGATGTAGATAAAGATGGGGAACTGGTAGTTGCAGTCCTTTATGAAGAAATACTGGGAGATGTGGCTGGTAACCATTACAAACTGGATCTGGGGAGCAACAAAGAAGAGGAGGGTTGAGTTTTTTTGGTAAGATTCCCCACAGGTCTTAATAAAAGTACTCTTTATAAAACATACAACAAAAAAAGCATTGCAATAAAAAGCAGTGTTGCGCAAGACGTCCCAACATACCAGCTGAATGGTAGTGAGGTATTTCTTCCACCACAGATACTTCTGATAGTTGGGTCCCAGAGCAGTCAGGCCGTAGTACGAGTACATGATAACATGGACGATACAGTTGAGCAGGGCGTGAAATGTCCCCATCCCACCTGAGCAAAAGGGATAATGTCACAAAATGTCAAACAAAGTGAATGTAGTGTCATTAAACTAAAGCTTGTACAATTACAGGAAAGAAACATTACCTGCAGAAAACCGAACTCCAAACCACCAGGTGAAGGGCATGATCGAGTGATGGTAAACATGAAGAAATGTCACCTGACTATTCTTTTTCCTCAGCACAAAGAAGATCTGAAAAAAGACAAGTAAAGTTGTTACTGTGTGAAGCAATACAAACTGTATTCAACCCAAATGTCTGACAGTGATCTTGTAACTTACCGTGTCCAACATCTCAATGAACTTTGAGAAGTAGTAAAGCCAGCATACTGCTGCCATCTAGAGGAGACAGTGAAGAATATTTCAGTACTGGTTCTTAAGACATCCAGCTCTTATACTACACATTCTGTGCTTAATGCAGTCAGGAGCTGAAACTACATCACAGTCAGCAAGCGAGAGTCTTACCCTGACACCCTGTGGCGAGTAGTCGACCAGGTCACAGTGAAAAGAGTATCCGGTTCCCCATCCTGCCATCACATACTGAGGAGAACAACAGTGCAACATGTGGTTAATCACTGGCAGTAAAAAAGAAAACTACCTTCAGAAACTCCACTGAAGGTCTCCATCTTTAGTTTTAGGCACTGAAGAGTACAGACCTCTGCCAAGGCCATGCCCCATTATGGAATGTTAACAAAAACAAAAAAATACTTTGCATACACCCTGCGATATGGATCTGCTCCAAAATGTTATTTGTTCTTCCTTGGCCCGTGGTACACCCTTTCACAGAATCCATTTTAACACCAACATGGGATTGGTTGTGCTCTGATTTGCGCACTTTAGTTTCTAACTGTTTGACGCAATTCTACCAAACATAACTTTCTTCTCTAGTGGAATCTAAAGTATGGCTGCGACAGTGATTATATTTGATTGCGACGCAGTATATTGTTAAAATGAAGTCAGTCTCGACAAGGAAAACGCAGCACAAAGTAAAGTCATGTTGAATTTTCACAGCTCTTGAGTAACATTTACAGAATACAGTGCATGGAAAGAAAACACCTGCAGATCTGGTTCAACCTCATGTAGTCAGTTAAAAAAAAAAAAACACGAAAAGAAAGTATTGAACTGCCAAAAGCATGAGTCATGGCTCCGTTTTTTAACTCGACAACAGAAAGCACCGTGACCTTGTCTGTGTTAAGTCTGACATTAACAAGTGATGTCAGTGGCAGTAAAATAAGCTACTAATTAGAGCAAGATGACATGACTCACCTCATAGCACATGTAGAGCGAGAGAGCCACCACGCTGAAGTTGTAGACTATGAGAACTCCCTTGAGGTTGAAGGCTTTGCGGTTCTCCATTATTCTGGGCCCCAGCGATGTGACGAAGTAGATGTATGCTATGATGATGAGCGTTTGGGGGACAGGAGACGACATAAGGAACCAGGTATCCGTCCTCTTGTCTGTAACAGAAGAATGTCGACAGGTTTGTTTTCAAGGTTAAGATACATGGGATAGTGTACTGATAATTTAAGATTTTATAAACAGTCATCTTGAATGCTTTGACACTCACCTGCATTTTGAATGAACTCATCATACATGAGTGCGGCCGAGGACTTTATTTTATTCAGTTCCATTTTCAGAAAAGATCCTTGCAATTCTCCTAGAAGAGCAAAGGCAAATGTTAGGAAGTCCAGACATGAGCTCATTGATAAAAAAAGCCTGGCACAGAATCAGATATTTTGTCCAGAAATTGTTTTGTTCAGTAAAATGTTTGGTATATTCAATAGCTGAACACAATAGTGTAATCAATTGAATGCACAATAAAGGGTGACCTTGAGGAATCAACGTTACTAACGGCTTCCCCCACTTTCATCATAAAACTATGAGGTCGCAACAGGAAGCAAGCCTCGCCCAACAAACAAACAGTTTCAATTCCTTCCCCTGCAACGGTGTTTTCATTTGAGGACGACATTTTACATCTGAACCGTGTTCAACCCAATATGTTGCAGTCAGTGGAAAAAGAAAATGTCCATTGATAGTTATTCTTAACTGCACACTGCCATGACTGAAAGACTGTACTGTACAGAAAAAGGTCCACTCAGCCATTCTTCACTGCCCCGCTGAGACAGACAAAGCCAAGAGTGTACGGGGAGAACAATGACGGACAGTCAGTGACAGTGGGACTAGAATTTATTCAAGAAAAAAAAAAAATTATGCACGGCTGATGAATATAAAATCATTTGTACAGTTGCAATTCCGTCCATGTTTAAGGACTTGTGTATGTTGGCATCACCATGAAAGACGCCCTGCAAGAGTCAAGGCAGCATTGTTTTGTTGTGACATGAGTGAAACTTTGCCTTCATGTTTACCCATAGGAAACATGAAGGCAAAGTTTTTTTGTCTGTCAGTCGACTAGCTGTTGCACTTCTACTTACAAACTTGATAATTGATGAATTATTAGGAGCTATTAATTAAAAAATGGTAGAAAATGCCATTTTCATCACTTTCAAACATAAGAGATGTGCTGCTTTCTGCCATGATATCTTTGAGTTTGGGGCTGACAAAACAGGACATTTAAAGAAATCGCCTCAAACTAAGTAAAGAGTGAAAAATATCGTTCCCAGTTACTCAGGCATTTTGACCAAATCATGAATAATATAATTTACAGCTAATCAAATAATGAAAAAAAAGTCACATCTCTCTCTAGTCACTGGTACATCTTAAAAAGAAAACTGCACACAATGCAAGGGGAAAGGGGTTACATTAAAAACAGCTCTAGTGCAGTGGCTCATAATTCCACATTATGAAAAACAGTCAGAAAGACACCAAGCTTTAACTGGCCTATTTTCAAAACTAAAATGGCAAATGGGAAGACATTTTTCAAATGACCATGGCTTCAGCGCTGCAGCCACTGATCGTGACCCAACATTAATGGATTTAAATCATCAGTTGTATAAAACTGCAACCGTTTCTGGACATGGGGTGGCATCTGGCAGAGTTCCAGGGTCGTTATTGGCTCCACTGAGATAAAGGTTCCCAATGACTGGCCTGACTGGTTTGTGAAACATGTCTGCAATATGGGAACTATCACAAGGGTAACTTCCCCTTCTTTTAATGTTTGACAAACTAGAATTAAACCAACCATTTCAAGCTCAGTATACCCATTAGATTATTTCTAGAAATCATTATGGCATTTGAGAGGGAATTTAGTGAAGAAAAGTCTGCCAAGCATACATGGGACATAACCCTACATGACAGGTTTTCAAGGTGTGTCTACCTGACAGGAACATGAACTGAGCATGGGCAAGTCATTAGGTGAATGATGAAAAAAGGCATGGCTGTCTAGAGTTTCTACATTAATGAAGGCATGGCAAGCCTTGACACGCCAGTTTTACGTTATAGTCAGGGATCCTGATGTAAAGGCTGATACTCCCATTGTACACTTCCTCATGTGTACTTTTAAATGTCTGCAAAGGTAACTCCTACGTTTACAAAAAGATACAATCCCCGTTTGTGTGATATACATCATCTTTATCTGGTCACATTCAGTCATTCAATAACAGGCAGACTTCTTTGTGTGATTAATACAGCTTATCCATTCAATCTGTGCAAGGCTTAGGTGCAGCAGTTTGATGGGAACTGGATGTACTCCCAAGAAATTTGCTTTTGAAAATATGCAACGTTACTTAACTTTATTACTATTAACCTACCATATCTGGCGACAAACATTTGGAAAAGCCAAAACTGATAATAACCACAAAAGTTTCAAGACAAAACTTGCTACAGAAATCCACTGAATACCCCTGGATACATTTCAAAAGGTTAAAACACTAACATTAAAACACCAACATTAACTTAACGGTTAATTCCACTGTGTAAAACATTCATGTTAAGTGTCGGGTTAAGTAACATTAAGTTACTACAGTTCAGTTAAGGCATCAAAAGGTAGAATTTACAATATTTTGAGCCACATCAGATCCATTTCCACGCCAGTATGGCTGTAATCCTCAATAAGTAGCAGAGTTGATGAGGACCAGGTGATACAATTGATGAAAAACCGGTCCAACAGCTACCGTCCAACTCACACTGACAGGAAACGTTTCAGTAATCACGGGCATCGACGCACCGGTGTTGTCAGATTTGAGTTTCTATCCAATTCCGTAGTATTTTTCAGTTGTTTTATCATTTCTCCCAGATTTAGCTGAGAAAAAGTTAAAATACTAACCTTTAGCTACCGCTCCCACTCGATGGAAATCCGTTTGGTGTGCCAATCTTGTATATCCAAACTCCCTGCTCACCTGCAGCCTGTTCCCAGGTGTGCCCTCCTGCTCTGCTCACGCGCTGACACAGCGCGCTCAGTTCCCTTCTTATGGGAGTCCCCAGAGGGCGGGACCTGGGGGCCAGCTTCCGCTTACGATGATTAGCCAATTCGTGGTCCAACAAGGTCCGTTCATTCCTTAGTGATGCCTCATGGAAAGTTAACTGAATTCACCAAGAGATCCTCTTCTGACGTAATTAATTGGTTTCAGTACAAAAAGTTGATAAGTTACTTTACAATAAGCAGGTTTCAAGCACTTTCAATGCACCTAAAACTAAAATGTTCAGTTTCTTGAAGCCTTTATCATCCCAGATAAATAAGCGCCCCAAAAAGCCATGGTATATTTCAGTCAGATGATGAGATCTTTTCTTTTCAAATATTAAATGTCTTTGAGTTGACATCGGTTTTCACAGGTTATTTTGTAGATGAAATATCAGATTGCATTTAAAAATTAAGCATTTTAAGTATATCTTTGAATGCAGGAATATAACTTTGAAAGCACAAGTTCAAATTAAGCATTGTCCAAACTTTAAGGACTTGGTATGCTACTAAGCCTGTGTTAGTGCTGTTTTGTCCCCCATAATTCCTTAAAACACAGTAAGATTACAGAACTAGGTGAACAAAATAAAGTAGCATTCCCAGTGCTTTTATTTTAAGACATACAATTTAAAAGCTGTACAATTCAAGACACTTCAGGTAACTGGAAAAAAGAGCTGACTGGCACAATGAATAACAGTATGCTGGACATTAATAGTGTTTTCATATTTGAAATCATTGGATTGATATGCAAGAAATAATGTTATATTTATAGTATAACAGTGTTGGTAACTTTTTTTCATTTGTGAGGTTTGTTTTTTTGGGGGGTGGGGGGGTGTTAAGCCTCTTTTGGTTTCCACAGCAATATGTAAAACGAGGAGGGTGGGACAGAGATAAAGGTTTCACTGTCACTCCTCGCTGTGGGTTTCAACAAGAGCTGAAAGCAGAATTTATAAACAAATGCAAATTTTTGCCAGCAATGACAACAAGACAATGGTTGTTTTTGAATTCCCGGTTACTCCCATGTGAGAGTTATGGGCAGTCTCTGCTCAGCTCAGCTGCAGAAACACACAAACCGCAGACTGACACCATACCTGTTGAAAAAGCTAACAAGTCTGTTGTCAGTTTGTCAAGTCTGTCTCTCTTTGAGCTCTACAATGTCCACTTTGTAAAATCGGAATATAGATAGATTCACACAAAATATCTCAATTTCATATAGTATCAGCATCATAATTCAAGTGACAGCAAAGATGCATTCTTCTTGTTTGTTCTTGAATTATGGAAAACATAAAATTGGTTTGGAACAGGTTAAGAGGGCTTTAGCAACATGACACTTCCTATGCATACCATGGACATTTTTGGCTTTACATTCAAATAATAAAAAAAATAGCAAAATCTATCAAACGTACAAAAACAAGGAGTATTCATAACAGTGTGCATGATCATAAAAATTTACAACAATTTACACATTTCAGTTTCAGTAATTTAAGGCCTTCATCTTTGCAATGATGAAACAGGAGACATTTCCCTAAACCCATAATTAACTTCACAGGTGCTTGTGGATCTGTCATTTTTTGATATGTTAATTGTGACAAATGTCTGCTCATTTTCATGTTGAGACACGGTGTATGTTGTCTCGGGCGACACATGCAAAACTGCAGCATTAATCTTCATCACTGCTCCATGCGTCCTGAAAAGCAGGGTTCACTGCAGACTGACCAGCGGCAGCCTGTAAGGAATCAATCAACATTAAGATCATAGTCTTTGAAAAGATCCATAAGAAAAACATTTCAAACGTGGTTGTGTAACAGTTATACACCTTGGGTAACTACACACCCCTTTCAACTAATGACTGCTGACAGCTTTTGTTTATCTGATAAGTGTGCCAACTAGTTAAAATGCAAAAAGACTGGTTTGTCATTCATAAAGCATCACTAAAATGTAGAAATGGCACAACAGTGTTCCTGTGTTTGGATGTTGTGGCTGGGTAACACTGAGGGCTCCTAACCTAAATTCTTTAAGCTTATCTGTTTCCTATCTCAAAGTCCTCATTAACAACATTTAAGGTAATAAAACACTTAGAAACAGAATTCATCTGTTACATTTAACTGTATACATTGTAATATTATAATATATATTTCCATATCTTGTTTTCTGTTTTTGGGACTTTTACCTGATTTGCACTTTTTGACTCTTCTTCCACATCACAGGCACGAAGGACGGGAACCCATGCAAGGATGTTACAGTCTTTACCTCCACTGTACAGCTCCTACATGTAACAAAGAACCAGAACCACTCAGTTCTGATCCACACAGGCTCCCACACTTCCAAACAACGACATAAGCACCAGGGGAGCATCAGTGCTAACAAGCAGGATTTGGACCAGGAGTTAAACAATTAATAAACACAAATCTGTCCATGCAACATGTTCTCTGTGCCAGGGGATTGATCAGTGTCATTACATCAGGCAAGAGGCATCCAAAAGAAGTCAGACATTTCCTCTCCAGGAACTCAGCAACAAGCCGAGCAGCATTCCTATGTTACACATAAACAACCAGCATGTTCCACCGGATGTGGAGATTGCTCAATAATGAGGGCGTTGGTTGGGCATCCCCTCTATATTTAAGATGATGATGTATAACTAAATTTACCTTTGAATCACTGCCATGTTATTATCAAAGGGCAGTAGAAGTACAAACTGTAAAAGCATATTTGTAAACCTTTCAACAGCGTTTGGCTTAATATGCTTTAGGAATGATATGATAAAGATGCATACAGCAGGGATTTACAGGTGTATTGGGAGACTCCTGACTACAGCATGAGTGAAAACACATATTGGTTTTAGTCAGATATTACTGCTTTGTCAATGTGTAGCCATTTATTGAATTGGCATATGTGTGGCAACTGTAAAAATCAACATAAAAAAATTATTAATATTGTCTTTTCTTTTCTTTTTTAAAAAAAAACGCTTCATCTATCGATTAAGCTTAAAAACAAATGTTTATATAAGAATGCAAATGTGGCAAAAATCAGAATTTTGAATGCCAAATAGGTCATTTCTGTGATTCAATGAGTTTTTTAAAATGTAGGTGTGTTTATGGCGGGCATGTAGTCTAACATAAGCAAACGTACCAAGTGCAAACTACCTTCAAGCTATTGACTGATGGTTCCATTTTAGTAATGCAAAGATATTATTAGGGAGTAATAAAGTAATAGAAATTTATAAATAAAAACTATTTGCATTTGGATTTGTTTTGGAGCATGCGGCTAATTCATGAGACAACAGAGTCTTATGCAACATCAGATCCCTAATATTAGCCTGTTGTGTAGCAAGGAAAAAACAGTTTGTTAGATAAATTGATGAAATAGTTAACTTTTTGCAACAACACCACTAAGCATCTCCACCTTCATACCTTAAATGGCAACAAGCACAAGCAGAGTGCAGCTATAGCAACATTTAGGCTCAGAGCATGAACTTGGGTCACATGCAGGAGATGCCGGTATTTGCATTTATAGCAGCAGTATAGCTCAGGAAATGTTGACCTAACCATGTTATCAGTGCAGGGGAAGTGGCTCATTTGAGACTGCCATGGTGATGGCAAATTTCTAATAGCTCTTACTGCAGTGACAACACCATAGCAGTGGAAGAGATAAAATAAAAAGGACAGAAAGAAAGTGACCTGAATTCTCTAAACGCACAAGAGACCAGCTAGAACAGACAGAACTAGATAGATAGAAATACAAACATATGCACCACAACAGATAAAAGGATATATTGGCCAGTTGTGGCGACCAGTCACCACGTGGGACTGTGGCGACTCACCTGGTAGTCTTGGTGGAACTCGCAGCAGTCGACGTTGTTGTAGTGACCCCTGAGCATCGTGACCAGCTCTCCTGTGTGGAGGGCATACACGGCTACGGAGCTGCCGCATGGCACAAACACAAACTCCGGGCTGCAGCCGCGTGACACTGTGAACTGTAACCTTTTACGACTCTCGTTGCAGACCTTCCCGTAATTTACCTGAGGGACAAAGAAGATTCAGGTCGTGTGTGTGTATGCTTACATATGAAATACTTTGAACACTAAACAATGTCACAGGGTTTCCTGGATGAATATGAAGTCTTTTTTCCCTGAAACAAACAATATACTGACTCTTATGTTATGTTATGACTATATGTTGAGCTAATTGGTGCATAACACCAAAACAACACCTGTTTATTCCCAGGTGTTATTAAAAATGTCTACAAGTTTCAATCAAGACTTCCTAAGACATTCCAATGCTTCTTATAATTGAAAATAAGACATATTTCAGCCCTATGGAGGTTACTTGTTAGCAAATAAAAGTTATGTTTACATCCAGTGCATATGCATCCTTGACGTCTTATATATTGAATGCAAGTCTTTCCTCATAGATAATTTGCAAAGATGATTATCTACGCTGCATTTGCTGGTGCATTGCTTTTTACTGTCATCTGTAGATCAGAGGAATATAAGCAGGACTGTGTATCACGTCATGTGCATCCACACATGCATGTGCTTCCTCTGGTTAGATAAACAAACGCTGACACACAGCTCCATAGCACTGCTAGAGGAATATAAAAAAAACACTCTACGGGATACCTATAATTTTTCAGCAGAAGTACAGCACAGCAAAAGACCATTTTTTACATCTTCTGAAACTCAAACATTTCATGGGATTCAAAAATCATCAACTAAAGCTTTCAACTAGGATAACATCATTTCCGACCTTCTTAGACTTCCAGAGCTTGCAAAGATCCTGAAAACAGGACCAACAGGAACGACCAAGCAAAGTTCTTCACCTTGACGGTGTAGAGTTACTAGGCTTCATTTTTATGCCTGTGAAACAGGTTTGAATTGTGTAATGCATTCCTTTTACACCCCCCACCAGACATTCCACCTGCTTCATCTCTAATCCAACTCTGATCTTTGCCTGGTAGAGGTCAGCTACCCTTTGAGTTACTAGGTGTCTAGTGCTACAGCCTGAAGATGGAAAAATGCCAACCATGGCAACTGCAGCATGAAGCAGCAGAGCAGAAAATTAGAACAGGAGACTGTGTGAGAGCCCAGGGCAAAAAGCACAGCTTCTCTTAGCTTTAGGTTATGGTTATGTCTCTGTGGGGTTTGGCTGGATATAACACCTTTCCATCTTTTATGCAGACCCAAGGCTACAAAGCAAAGTTTCTTAAAGATTGGCATTGTGTTGGGTCATTCTGGGCAAAAAACACCCATTCATACTATGTGCCAACCTCTCTCTGCTCCAGTTTCCTTTCACCTCGTCTCTATTATCATGACCAAGACTGAAACACACTAATAGAGCTGTGATGTAAACAATGCTGTCCAATTAAGTGGCAGATGGTTGCTTAGCTGTTGGAGATTGCTCACCAAACATTCATTCCTGTTTCACTTGTTTATATGCTGACACCACCAAGAGATCATGCTCTCTCTGAACACAACTATTTTTGTCAAATAATAATAATAATCTAAAAAAACCCAGTTTGCAGCTTATTTTGACAGCATTCTTCAGACGTTTCAATCTGGCTTTCATGTTCACCGCTGCACCAAAATGACGCAAATGTCCATAATGAGTTATGGACGACAACAAACTACATGAATCATGTCTAAAAGTCCCTGGAGGGGCTATGTAAAGTATTCAAAAACATGTGTGTTGTGGTGTCACGTCCTAGATAGCACTTGTAGCAGCAATGTGTATTAGCTGCATAAACTTCAGTCTTTAGGTAGTCTTAGTAGGTCATTTAAAGCAACTTGTTATTAGCATAATTACCAATATTTTGGGTGGGAGTGACAAACAGGACATTAAAGAGTGATACTTAGAAGAGGAAAAAGGAGAGACCAAGTGAGAGTACAGGTAAAAGTTCATCTCGAACTGGCTTATAGAGAGTTTCCCAAAATAAAAGGCTGCAAGACAGACTTACAGCTGGCCTTGTTACTGTTGGATTAATAAATTATATTAGCTAGCTTGCTATGTCTTGTGTTCCTGAACTTCCTTTTTTGGCCTCATTCCTGTGGAGATTTGTGCCTCACATGGCTTATTGTTTTTTTTTTTGTGGCCCGCAGGGTGACAGTAAGGTTAGGTCTAACTAAACAAACTATCTTTCTAAACTTTCTATCCGTCCATCATGGCCCTCATGTCATTATTTAAACCAGTGATATGGAGATAGCTCTGTTACATCATTCTCCATGGAGGTAAAAAACACAAAAGTCATGAGGCTTAAAGTTAATAATTCTCCAGAATCCATTTGTGTACGTCCTTAATTATGGTAATCTATCTTGTGTTTCTACAGAACATCAACCAAGTGAAAACATAAATACGCTTCAGTAACACAGGAATGAACATTACACATATAATATGATCCGTCAGAAAAAAATGATACAGGACTAACTGCTGATATGCAAACACACCCTGTACCAGTGATAAGTGTCACTATCAAACCGGTGTAAGAGGAAGCAATGAGCGACAGGGTAGATAGCTGGACTGAACCTGTATGTCAGAAACTGATGATGATAACATCAAGAACTGTTTCTTCAGGTTCTAAAAACAGACTGGAGGGACCAAACAGGACAATTTGGGGTTTTATTAACACTTTTTAAAATAATTTCTAGTTTGGGAAAAAAAACTGCTGTATTGGCATAATCTAAAGTGTTAATCCAGGTAGCATTTACTCTCTTTCATGCACACACATACACACACAGAACTTACCAGTGTGTTTTCCCCAGTGGCACTATTCCAAAGTCTCATACGATCATCAGTTCCAGTGGTGAGGAGGTAGAGGCCATCGCCAGTAAAGCACAGGCCATTCACTCTGCCATTATGAGCTGTGTTCACTGGTTAAACACAGATGAGTCATGATAACATGCATTTTCCCTCTCTTTTTGTCTTCAATCTTTATCAAGAACATACAGTGCATAAATATTTAAAAAAAATTACTTATTAATTAATGGCTCGCTTTTAGTAGAATTGCTGTAAAAATCTAATGTATATTATTACACATAATAGCATAGAAAAACTGGTTAAATTGCAGGCTGTTTTCCTCTAGACATTGATCTTTTTGATGCCAACACAAACAGGATCTCAGACAGGAAAAACAGATTCTGAAGAACGCCAGGGAGACATGCTCAGTTGTGTTAATCTAAAAAACCTGAGAGTTATTAGAAATCACAGCTAAGCAGAAAACTGTTGCAGTAAAACTGACGTAATATTCTATTGCCACCAAATTTTAAATGTATTATTAGGAGCATCAGCTTCCAGGAAGGTTACTTCTGGGGCCCTTGATGAATGCGTGCTCCCACAGTTTTTACTTCAAGACGCTTTTTGGGGTTATATGCACCTCAGCTCCTGAAGTATAAATCTAGTACATTTGTGCAAAAACATATATGCCTAATCATGCTTAAAGGTCATCTTGGGCAGTGACTAGCTGAGATGGATATATGGGTGAGGGAAGGAAAATGTATGACATGATGCTGCACTGCATCAGCATATAAGCAAAACCAAAATTTTATAATAAAAGTTTAAACATTTGCCAAGAGCCATGGCCACTCGATAAATGAAGAAAAACACAGGAAAAAAAGGGACAGTACCTGCCTCAGAGGAGGCTTTTGATTTGTCTCCATTGTGCTGATCCAGAGTCAAGAGACTACCAGAAGCCCGACGCACATCCCACACTTTCACTTTGCTGTCTGCACTTAGAAGGAAAATGATAGAATTATTTTTTGTTTCATTCTTTCCTGGTTAATACAGAAAAACATAGCCCTTTGAATTGTTGGAAATTGCAGCTTTCCCTATACTAATTGGAAATAAAGGGGACATCTTCTCGGTCGCATTTAGGTCATCTGCTTACTGAAGGTCAAACAGTGGCTCAGCTCTCCTGACTCCAGATACTGACGGAGCAGAGGGACGATCTATACATCACACACTTAGAATGCACTCTTTGCTAGAGGAGCAAAGTGTGAGGTTCAGGCCATGCCAAATAGTATTCTTACAAACACATAGTAAGGTAAAGAATGTCAATTAATAGTTACGTGTAATCTTAACCATCCAGCAGGGTTTAAATAAAAAAAACAGAATCTCCAGTTTTTTAGTAGCATTACACGGTGACAACATTTTGTACGTCACTGTGTTGTGTTAATTCTCCTCGATCAAGTTTCATTCAATACTTCAGCTAAAAGACATAAAGTCCCCTGAATCTCATTTTCTCATCTAACTCAGTTCTTCCAGAATTTCTCCTCAGCGTCATCCCACTTGGTCCAATACAAGGATTATAGGTACAATAAATCCTAAAGCTTCATAAATAGGTAAGTGTTTTTTCTTCAGTCCGTTTTCTGTTGGGAATTAACATGCTGCTCAATAACAGAATATCACACACTTGTCTGTGCCAGTTGTTTTCAAAATCACTTACAGTCCACAGGGACAGGCAGCACACGGATCCCCCTAGGTTAATTATCAGGTCTAATGTAGCATAAGCAGGTGGGGACCGTATCTACCATATGCTATACTGACAGGCTCAGCTACTAGAGTTGCACAGTGCCTATCTGCTGGCGGTGTGGTGGTATTAAACTTGACTCGGGGCTGCAATGTGGCCAGATGGGCAGGAAGCTGAGATGACAAGAACTGCTGGGACACGGCATGGTGGGGATTGTCCTGGGCCTGACATTGTTCTTTGATGTGGCTCTGAGGGAAAACCAGGTAATGGTTTCAGAGGCTGAATGTCCACAGACACACTGACAGTTAACAGTGCCTACCTGGCAGTGGCTAAGATGTGCTCGTATCTGGGGGACCACCGCACAGACAGGACCTCTGCTCTGTGACCTGGAGGGGGAGAGTTATTGTTTTAGTGTGTGAGGAAATACAGCAGGAAAGTGTGTAAATGTGTGTGTATTTGCAGTCTAGTTCACTAACCCTGAAGAACATGAATCTTTGAGCCAGACTTCAGGTCACACAGCTGGATTTTAGGGTTTTTGGTGCCAACTGAAAACACAGAGACAAAAAGACAGTTGAGGGAGAAGACTTTGAAAAAAAAAAAAGGTTATTGCAAAGATTAGGGATGTAATGAGATCCGATACTTTGCTACCAAGTAGACACCTAAAAAAGGCTCTTTGTGACATGAAATACTTGGATGAAGTAAAAAGACAGTATATTTTATGTTCAAACTGATCAACTTTTTTGGGGGTTAGGCAGTGTCCCAACTTTTGTGGTTAGGGGTTGTATGTGAATTGTCCAGCACTGTGTTATTGATAAAACTGATACAGGGGGAAAAGTGCCATATGTAACTGAGGTTCTATTAATTCCATGAAGTTCTATAAATGAAGGTTCATTGCCATCCAGGCATATCAAACCTTCTCTTTCGGTCAGGTCGTTTTGCTTTTATTTTTACCGTGGTATCAAATTGGGTATCGAGAATCAAGGAAGTTTCACTGGCATTGGTATCGACAACTACATTTCCAGTAACGTGATATCCCTAACAGGGACAACCTAAAAGCTGAAAATCTCATTCAATCATAGTTTCAAAATTACATGCCAACTCATCAATATTGTCTAAGTTTACAGATCATGACAAATGTGTGGGTATAAGCTAAGGGAGGGGTGCTTGATGGTGAAACCAGAAGTCCTAGGTTCCAAAAGACAAGGTGTGGTAAATATGAAAACCCACTTTCACAACCTTCTGATAAACATGAGCTAACACACCCATCTCCTGTTGCTTCTTAGTAACAGATCCTTTTAAAGACATGACAGAGATGTTTGCAACTTGTTTGACGAGCATCTCTAACAGAGAGAAAGCACACATTGAGCAAAAAACAAAAAAAAAAGAAACAGAGACTGTGATTGTCTCTGGTTGAAAAACAGGCGTGTCAAAGTGTGTATGCACATTTATGAGCATATACTCAGCCGGCACGAGAAACCGGTTGGTCCTGCTGGGTGACGTGGTAACGTGGCACCGAGATTCTTATGATTTTTCTCCCCCAGAAATCTCTCTTAACCTGGATCCATATGTAACCAGTGTCTTACCCACTTCTGCCTCCTCCATGTATGTCACTTTGTGACCTGGGGTGAAAATTGGGGTACAAGGGAGGGGCAGTGTGTGTGGTGTTTAGTGCAGAAGCAGGAATCTAATGAGATTGTTGTCTTAAGTTCAATGCTTTAGCGCCAACAGATACACCAGCTTGTTTGTTCTTTGCTACTCAGAACAGCAGAAACTGTGGCTCCATTGTCACACACCTGCGATGAGACTGTGCTTCCTGGCGATGGGGGACAGGTGGTGGCTGTAGACATTGCCCTCAAAGTCAAAGACTTCAGCAGGCTGAAGAAAAGGAGAAGAAAAAGAGTCAGAGGGTCAGTGTGCTCTGGTTCATGTATGGAAATCGAAAGTCTTAAACTTATGATAAAAAATATACAACCATCAAAAATTTGCATAACACAACATGAAATGGGGGAAAAAACACTATTATTTACTATTTACTATTTACTATTATTTTAATTTGTTTCATTATTTCATTTATGTATCTGTTTCCCTTTTTATCTAAATATATATCATTTTTAATTTATTTCATGAGTTGTATTTATTTTTAACTGGACAATGTCCATTGATTAACATTGTTATAAATGTATCAGAGTTAGCCATTTGGTCATTTTCAACCGTAGTCCCAGGCCAGATATTAAAAGCAACCTAAAGGCAGCATTTGCCAAGTTGTCTTTTATAATTGTTATAACTGTCATGTCATCATATTGTGTGCAATATATTGCCTGAATTAAATACAATAAAAAGCCATTTCCCTAAAGTTTAACTTGAGTATAAATTAATTTCAGTGCAGCGAAGTCATCAGAGAATCGTTATGGTTCAAATAAAAGAGTAAAGAGCGAGGACACCGTAGCTCAGGGCTCAGAAGGCAGCTCACCCAGCAGCAGTGGTGGTTACAATGCAAATTCTGCAGCAAATATATAAAGCCTCTCTGTGCCCCATCTGTCAGTGTGTACCAGCACCAGCCAATGGGCACACACACATACACACACTCACAGAGGAGGCTCTGTTTGCATAAAAATACCACACATACGCATAGACTATGTGCACACCAATGCAAAGCACACACTAATGTGCAAATACACCGCCACGATAAATAATTTAATAGGCATGTGTGTTTGTGTGGTACCCAGAGACAGACACACAGAGAAAAGCAAATGAAAGGTCGTTGGTTCTTTCCTGTCCCCTCCCTGACCTTTTGAGGTAACCGTGGTGTCAGTGTAACTCTAGCACAGCTCAGGGCCTGCCATATGGGACCATGGAAAGGTAGCAAGCATGAAGCAGAAAATAAGAAAGAGAGGAGAAGGGATAGTGAAAAGAGAGAAAAAAAGAGACAAAGGGTACTGGAGCTGTAAGAAAACAAATGCCAGCTAGTTACTTAAATGGACAGTGCGTAAATTCTGCTGTTAAAAGTCTCATAATGGAAGAACAAAGGCAAAAGATAGACTTTGATGACATTGTAAAAGGATCATGGGAGTTGTTGTCTTCATTGTTAAACAACCACCATAACCAATATAAAGTGACTCGGCATAAATAACGTTAACAGTGTCAAAACAATCATACTTAAAATAAATAACTTTGAGAGGGTTGAACTTTGCTGTGAATTACTGTACTAATTAGCTTGGTGGCTGGCATGAACCACTTGTCATAGTAGCACCCAGATCAAAAATGACAGTATGAGCAGAAAAAATGCTGTATTGCTGTTACTGAGTGACAATATGTGACATTGTATGATTTCTAATTGCTCTCTGATGTATCATCTGGTGTTTCCCCAAAAATTAGAGCAACCAGAGGGAGAAAAGTTTTTGTAACACCACTGAGAGCTGATTCAAACCCTCCAGTTACCTTGAATAAAATCATAAATTATTTTGAGTTTTGATGGAAAAATACTGACTTATTTCATTCTCTTCTCAGTAACCTCAACACTGCTGTCCAACACTATGGAAACAGTGACACCCTTTGTTAAAAGTGTGTTTTTGTTTTTTTGCTGCCACATACCGAGCTGCACACTCGTCAAGGCCAATGATTTTACTGAGAGACTTTTTCATGTTGAAGGAGTAACTGGAGAAAACTTATCGGTTGATGACCTCAGTGATGTATAAACTGGGTGTCTCCTCTCCCACAAACTATTTGGGTTGTTGTTCTCTTGTGTGATTTTGTGCACTGTTTGAATAAAGAAACACTTCTTTACTTCAAGATCCTCGTCTTTGGGAGTGATTTTTCACCCACAAGTTTGAACACTGTTGTAAACATTTAAGAGAATGTAAGTACAGAACTTAACAATATATATTTGGGTCAAATTGTTTTCATTTTATTGGTGGAAATGTTACATAATATAACATACCATTTATTGTGGACTTCATGTAAGTTTATTTGTTAATTCAGCTCTATTGTGACTAAATTTATACTGAACACATATCTTTATTATTTTGTCCATCCCAATTTATACATGGCACAAGAGGAAACGTACTGTTTAGGTGTACCTATAAATAAACTATCAACTCAATGTATATCACATTTACCAGGGAGTAGCCTAGTCTGTGGGTAATATTTCTTACCTTCAGTGTCTCAGTGTCCCAGACTTTCATGGTCTTATCAAAGGAACTGGAGACAAACATTCCCGTGTCATAAGGATACCACTGGACTGTCTCCACACTGAACTTGTGGACATATCGACTGGACCTGAAAAAATATAATAATAAAAAAGTGACCTTATTAATACAAAAGTTAGCAGATACGGATGCTTAAATTCTAGTGTTTTCCCCAATTGTGTTCTAAACACAAAAATACAACTGAATACCAGCACATAAAGTAGTGTAAATTAACCAGCCCTATGCAGGCAATAAAGCTACACTCACACTGTACACATTAATGCTAAATTCTCCTGTAGCCTTTTCAGTCAGGCTCTCATGACAGATGTTTCAAAAAGCAACAGCAAATAAATTCAGATAACTGTTTACAATGAGGTCATACAACCACAAATTAGATATGCATCAGATTTAGAAGTGTTAAATAAAAAAATGAAGTGAGACTTTTCTGTTCACATTACCATTAAAAACAGACAAATTAAACAAATAAGGAGAGAAACACATAACGTAATGCAGTGCTACCCTCTGGTGGATGGAATGAGTAAATAGAGTAGCACTCACCTGCCTACTGTGCAAACAGCCTTGCAGGTGTACTGTGGTTTCCCAGTGAAGTTTTCCAAGTCATAGATGACAATCACTCCATCTGCTCCACCAGACAACATGCTAAACAACAGAGAGGGTTGGCTTTACAGATACTTTGCCATACACAGCTTCCACATTGAATTCTATGAAAGTATGACTGACAGTAGTTGTTAATGACCTGTGGATTACCCTCTGAGTTTTTCAAATGTTATTTTCCCATGCTTGATTTTGCCAAAAACTAAATACAACCCAGCTCCATTATACTTGGCTCTCCTCACAAAATGTTGACCAGGATAAACCTGTGGCTGACATTACACACATTTTGCTGTGTAAAACAGATCCAGGCGAGGACTGTAATGCAGTAATTAAAATCTGTAAAATAAATAAATAAATAAAGTAAGAAGAAAATGGACTTACTATCTGCCCTCTACTGCATCAATGTCTATAGTATTGATGCCATTTCCGTGGATTCTATCCACGTCTCTGTCAGGATTCAGCGTCAGACTCATGACCCTTTGGATACACAGAAAGCAGAAGCGTTAACACCCAAGTGGAAAAGACACACCGAGGGAAATACAGAACAAACACATGAGCGGCAGATAGACAAAAAAACAGATAGATGAAATCATTATTAGTCTAATCACTGGGCCAATCCATTGAACATAAACTGTTAACAAAGTCTGATTGGGATTATCACAAACTGAGATTTGAAATCATTAGCCAGCAAAAGCTTTCTAAATATTGACACGACAACCGTTTTAACCTTTTCACAAAACATTGAATGGAACAACTTAATATATTTTAACTTACAACTAAATATATTGAGAATTTAGGTTTAAGAGCTCTCTGAATAGATAAATGACTATGATTATGCTTCCTTGATGACAGTTTTAAGACTACTTTCCCTTATTGTTGAGTAACTTTAATTATCTCACCTTCTCGTTGACTCTGCACGTCTGAGTCGCAGAGGGTCATCCAGACCAGCCTGTCTTGCTGCCAAAACCCCCAACATTTCTTCAACTTGAAGAAGAATCTTATTTTCAGAGCGGCGCTAGTATTTAATTTTGCAAGCGTTAGCTAACCTAGCTAAAAGGCTAGCATGTTAACTACAGTGAAGTCGGTTTTTAATCCAAACAGAACTTTTGCACGTCCAACAAAGCATTGTATTGAATCCGAACATCTGTTATAGCTAAATACGCAGTTTAAGCCTTATTAGGGTATTATACTTTGATCATTTATTGTTTATTTTACATTAATTTCAACTAGCTCCGCAGTAGTTCAACACAATGAACCGCCATATTGGAACGTGACGTCCTTTCTATGACAAATGCTATTATTGGCTGATCAAGTATAGCCGACCAATCACAAAGCAGCTTATTCATTATCCTCCCAACCCACGAACTGTTGCATAAACAACCCAGAGAGAGGACAGACAGCTGACAAGGGACACAAAATAAGCCTCTCAATCCTTCGGACTGTCCTGTAAAGATGAGCAGGATTGCTGGAGTTTTACGGCGTACATTTGGACTAGTAAGGGAGCATGTCGGGACAGATACTTTGGGGAATAAGTACTACTTTGTACCAGAACAGAAGACATGGACAGGTAAGTTAACGCCTTGTCTTGCTAACGTAAGCCAGCTGTAATTTCATTTACGATATTGATCCCTGCAGAATGAATAACACATCTTTTAGATAGATTCGATTAGACTTTACTCAGCCTCTTCTTAAAATGTGTTTCTGTGGATATGACTTTACCTTTACCCTTTCACCCTTGTAGTGTAAACATATTGCCACTAGATGGAGCAACCGCCTCAATAAGAAGATTCCACTTTTCACTGTTTTTAATAAGATTATTTTAGTCTGTATTTAATGCAGCTCACTGCAGTTAAAATATCACACAGTTTGGAGGCCAAAATGATGGCAGGTCCATTGTCACTGGCTCTCGAAGCAGGAGGAGTCCTCCATTGTTGCAGATGAAATGATTACATGTCTGTGATGAGGATTTAGAAGGAGGTCAGATATCCCTACTGAGACATGGCAGTGCTACAGTATGTAATGCCCAAGCCAAGCAGCAGAACTGTGTCATCAGGCTAATCCATGTCAGGATGCCAATGCTGTCCTTCACACCGTCTCTGACTGTGAGAAAGTCAAGGACATGCTTGTTGGCCTTGCAGACTCAATGTATGGCCTTACTGTACGGATTTTCCAATTATCTGGTGTTTCTTATAGAGGGTCGTTAAGACGTGTGCCTGTGATAGAAAAATGGAGAGGTGTAGGCCATTATAATGACTCACCTCAGGAAAGGCTAAGAAGGTTTGATGGTATAAGGGTCCTTTCTTATTTTTAGAAACACAGCATACATGTTTTTTGCATAGGTTTTTTGTTTACAAGAAAGCAGCTACTGACATAACTGACTCACCACAACATAATTTGGGTTATTTATGACATAGCACCTAATTAATGTGTTGAAGAAGCGAAAAAATCAGTCTGCTGTTTTTACTGTATGTAATTTATATCCATATGTAATTTACCACCAGTAAGGTGCTGGAAAAGCTTGGAAATGCATGGTGAAAATGCAGTGTGGGAACGGTGCATTTATCGAATGACAACAAAAACATTTTGTGGAAATTCCAAGTGACTGTGTGATATCTGCACTTGCACATGAACTTGTTTTGGGGAAACATAGTGATGCACCACTAAGTGTATGTAAATCCTTTTTGCCCAGCTCAATTAATTTGTAGAATCCCAGCTAATCCCATTCCCCCTCCCTTTACCACCTTAAATCATCTGGGGCCTATTCAGACTATAGGTCACAGGTCAGGGGTCACAAGTCAAAGGGCACACCCTTTCCCTGCTCCAGACATGATATTGCTGGTTAACAAGCCATGGTTCTGGATCTTTGGCTTATAAGTAGTGCTACGCCTCATGATATTTGCCATTATTACAATAAACTGTATTTCCCTAATATGGAAACTACAATGCACAGCAGTAATCTGGGAATAATCTCATCCCACCTACACATGCTTGTGTTTGTCTCCCTCTCTTGGTGCCACATTACAACTCAGATAAAGCCTTTCTTTGACAAGCATGCACTGAATAGGCACAGTGCATGCATTCAGTGTTACTTTTCTCAGGGTGAAACCAAGCTGTTTTGTTTTTCGTTTTGCAGGAGAGGGCAGGTTGCAAGCCTGATTTCTTTCTGACTGAACTTGACTTTGTGCTTCACCTTTTCTCAGCAGTTTGCGGGGGAAACTTGCGCCCACCTCGTATTTATAATTCATTACAAGGCTGCTCCTCCACCCCTGGCTGTCAGACTATTCAAATGAGACATCACAGAAGCCCATTCTCTAGCACGCTACAGGCTACCGTACTCACTGCCCAATCACAATGACTGACACTGCAGAGAGGCTAGTTGGCCTGTAGAAAACTGGTTTCCAAATAAACAAACTCATAAATGACAGAACGCCACATACGCACTCATATATATACGTTCATAATAAACAAATAGAAATATATGGCACACATATTTCCCTCTTTTTTTCTACCACTCACCCCGTCCAGCCTTGTGGAAATAAAGCAGATGCATTATTCAGTCCATATGTCTTGCTAAAGCGGGCTCTTTTTGATCTTAAACTGATAGGCCAAGCGTGGGCTCAGGGCCTTAAGGCATGGACCGCAGGGCTTTCCACTGCAGCACATGAGTGTTGGTTGAAGTAGGTGAAGACTCTCCTCTTCCTCTCTCTCTTTCTCTCTCTCTCAACTCTGCCTACTTCTTCTATTCATTTGTCCATCCCTAGTGTTCAGTCAATCCCTCTCTACCTTTATCCATGCTTTGCTGCTCCCATTTTCTACCTCTCTCAATCTGTTAACTTTCGAAAACTGGGGCGTAAGCAATTCCGTGTGTGGTAGGCTATGTACGAGGACGCTAATGGCCGCTAAGACAGAAAAATAAAAGGAAGCAACTGCTTGTTTTGTGGGACTCTGTCCTATCTGATCTCAGCAACTGCCCAGATATCTCCTTAGCTTGACCTCTTTATTTGCCTCCAGTCCTTCCCTCGCCCCTCCCCTTCATTGCTGCCTCTTGATTTTTTCTCCTTTGAAGCCAGCCCAGTGAAGATTTCTATTCACAACATTAGAGTAGTTCAGCAGTGTGGAGGGGCTGGACCCAGCAGAGAGCTTTCTATCCCCCTCTCCTCAGATGCTGCTGCACATCAAAATGAAAAGGCCTGAGTCTGAAGTACACGCCTAGAGAGGGAGAATGTCTGTCTCTGTCTCTGCCTTTAGAAAAGGTCCAGCTAAAGAGGCCTACTGTGTGCTTCTGCCCCATAGAGAGAACTATGCTATAGGCTGTGGAGCCCCAGTGATTGTTGTCTATGGCAGGGCTACAAGAGAAAGCCACTGGCAATCTGGCCACTGGTGTTTAGAAGGTCTTTGCCTTGGTGTTGGCTCCATAGAGCTGAATAGAGAATCTATATTCTTCTCTGTTTCTGTGTGCATCTGTCCCCCAGGCCCAGCTCTGCCTCACACTGCATGGGGCGCCATGTCATGCTGCCCAGATGAAAGCAAAGCATTCTGCGGATGGGCTCATTCGTCTTGAGCAGTGGGCCCGCAGCTTTGACGCCTGCCTTCCCTCCCTTTATTTAGGAAGAGAGGCGCACTGACATTATCGGCCGCTGCAGGCACATTTGAAAATAATTGCCTGTATGATTGCTATTTTTCTTACCTCTTTGAGGAGGTGTAGCCTTTGTCTTGGAATCAATGGCTGCTCAATACTGGACAGGGGAAAGGCAGTTTCCTTTCATGTCTTGGTGAAAAGGATGTATTTTTAGAGCTATTCATTTTAGCAGTGTGTGCCATGCAGTTTTAATCTATTGGTCCTCTCCACTGTGTGGAGAATGGAAGGGATTCAGAGGTTCTTCAGAGGTGCGCCACGCTGTTGCAGAGAAAAGATGCATTGACTTGTCGTCCTATCACTATCCCTCTCTCTTTGTCTATTATTTATTTGATTCCCCAGCTCTGTTCTATGAAGTGAAAAACTGAAAAGGCCTCAGTTCTGCTATTTAAGGATGGGTGACTCTGGGGACCGAGGGAGGAGGTGTGTGTGTGTGTTGTTGTATTAATGTGTGCATCTGATTGTGTACATGTGTTTGTGTGGCATAATAACTACACACTGTGTTTGTATCCTCTTTGTATTAAAAAAAGGGAAAAAAATCTGCGATTGTGTGTTTTCTCTCCACTTCATGCCCAAACACACTTAACACAACAACAGATGGCTGTGTGTCATCAGAGCGTTGATTCAAGCCGCATATTTCCATGGAAAGAGTCACAGCGGAGAGAGACGAGGGTCCAAATGGCTGTTTATTCTGCCACAAGTCATCCCCAGGGTGTGATGAAGGAAGGTCTATCCTACAGTAGGACACCAAGTCGGTGTTTACTATGGAGCAGCTCTGTCCAGAGCTGCTACAGTAAATCATGTTAATTGATCAGCAGCTTTGCAATGCATGGGGTTTAAATGAAGGTTGTTTAATCATTATAGGGAAACCAAGTGGGTTTAGCTCATCTTGCTTTATACTGTTTGCCAAGTGTGTATTTGTATGTGTATGTGGTGGAACATCATGGAGTGGCTTAACTACTTCATTAAAAAGGCATTTGAAAAGATAGATGCTGAAAATGAGAAACAGGCACATTTATTTCTTATGGTAGAGCATTACAAACAGGCCTGGCTCCAATACTAGTAGTTTAAGCATCTTGCAGGTCTATTAAACACTGCATATTAACCGTAGACCTATGCATGTGTACACATTTCACACTCCAACTAGCTCACTACCAGAGACCGGTCATGGGGACTTCAGTCATTGGGACTTGAACTTGAGTCGAATCAAGTCACTGTTATGATGACTTACAACTTGACTTTACAGAAAATACATGCAGATTTGGAAACGGAAGAAAGCTATGCTAACACTAGCACTAGCTAGCTAGCTTGGTAAGCAAGTGGCATCTCTTATTTAAAATGAAAAATGTCTTAGTCCAACTGAACCCTGAACATTTTTGGTCTTAACTTTCATGAACCTAAAGCACCTGTGAGAGCGTTAAAGTTCTAAAGACAAACAGTAAACAGTGCACTGTGCTAGTGATAGCCATGCCCTAAAGCACACAATCTGACTTCGTCTTGCAACCAGTGCAGTCGCCCCCTGCTGGCCATTAGAGAGAATGCAGGGTTAGGGCACTTCTGCATTGGCGTCCCTTTTTAGACCTGGATGTTGTCATTGCTCACAACATAAAAAGTTTAAATGAATATGATGCAGCGAGCAATCCAAAGCAGTTTATGATGCCAACAGAAGGAGGACAACAAATTAATTAGATTAGTTTTCCATTTGGCGTGGATGTGATTCACTTTCCAGTACATTCGTGTCTCTCTCTGGTCAGATGGCCAGCGAGGTGTTTTGACACCTCAGGGCTCCTTGTCTGTCAGAAACTCAGCCAGAAAGACTGACAGACAGACCGACACAAAGCAGACATCTCCAGGAGCCTGCCGCTGCTTATTCAATTCAGAATATTTTAATAAAGCAGACAGGCAGAGAGAAATAAGGCTAGGAGTAAGGGAGGAAAGATAAGGCCGAGGGAGATTCACAGAGGGTGGAAAAGAAGGTGGGGTATAGGAAGTGAGTGACAAAGAACAAGGGGGATGCTGACATATGGGGTGAAATTATAGAGTGGGGGAAGAATGGAGAGAGTGAAAGTGAAAGGAGGGTTTTCTGACAGAAAGAGGGTGAAATGAGTGGGTGGAACAGGCAGACAGATAGAGGGGGAGAGAGGGAAGGTGGAGGTAGGTTAATGGAGGAAGAGAGTGGGGGGACTGAAGGTGCAATGGAAGGAAAAGGAAGGGGGTTGGATTGGAGTGATGGAGGTGAATAGAAAGGGGTGGACAGCTTGGTGTATGGACATCACACGTATGGGCCTCAGAGGAGCCGGGGAGGAAGAAGGGGGGGTTGCACACCGCTTCACAGCCTCACAAAGGACGCTGACTTCCTGGCTCGCCACGGTCCTTTTCTATAACCCATCGGGCAGGGAAGAGACTTCAAGAGGATGGGTGGTCTTAAGTGGAAGGGGGTAAAGTATCTCTTCCACCCTCAAGTACGCCTGTGTTTAGTTAAAAGTAACACACAGGGGAAATCAGAGTATTCTTTTCAGCATGTTATTACTTTTTATATGAATTATTCTCCTCTGTTCTGCCGTGAGTCGCTGAGGCCTCAGCGGGATCGACAGCAACAGGGACAAACAGAATGAGGACTGAATAAAAAAGCAGCAGCAGCAGGCCTACTTTACGCCTATAAGCTCCTCCTTTCACCAGAACTGATGCAAAACAACGGCTGGCCTTTTCCCTCTAAACCTCATCCCGCGTCACTAGGCTCAGGGCTAATGGGTAACCATGGTTACAGGCCTCACACATCCCCTCCATTTTTTTTCAGGGACACAGATTGGAGAGAGAGAGAGTGAGAGAAGGAGAGGGGGTGTCAGTGTTGGTACCTGGTTGCCCTTGTATCACTGATGCTTATCGGATCACTCCATCTTCATAAAGCTGTCCATTACCATGCAGGTATTGGTCCCCCATCCCTCTCGAGCGCACAGCTCAGCTGGAGAGGAATAAACTAGGCTCAAACCGCGCTGATGGGCTCGCTGCTTCAAGACTGCTTTTTGTTCCACCACAGTGTCAGGCCCAAAACTCGCTGCTGTACCTCGCACAGTCGTGAAGACAGAGAAAGCTGCTCTTGCTGCTGTCTGTTGAGAGAGAGAGAGCCAGAGTTGCAAGTGGGAGCTTTTTTCTGCATTGCAATCTGTTCAAAAACATGTGAACGTGGTGTTCTACAGGATAGAGACCAGTGTTGATGATGACGATGAGCACGAGATGCAGGTCCATCAGTTGTTGCTTTGTTTTAGTTTTCAGGGTTCTGTATACCCGGGTGTTGCCAGTCGAAGTGTGTTCCCCAGATGTCTCCTTCTGTAATCAAAGACAGGCATACAGGAGAGAGACACACAGTGAGAGCGACAGCACAAGACGCCCTGGAATGACATTGTGGAGGTGAAAAACCTCTCGGGTCGCCCCCAGCAGCACTCACCTGGGAGCTGATGTGTGAAGTTGGGGGTTGTACGTGTGTGTGTGTG
>CAFUXE010000046.1:616969-645430 GCA_903364295.1 Serranus cabrilla | reverse complement strand
CTCTCTCTCTCTCTCTCTCTCTCTCTCTCTCTCTCTCCTTCTACCTCCTCCTTCCTTGCCTCATCATTTCTCAGAGGGATGGGAGCGATGGATGGACATCCGGCTACCTGCGAGGAGAAACTATGGAAACACTTGTTATTAGTGAACACTGTACAAAGCTCTCTAGCATCGCACAAAGACAAAACCAACTCTTTTAAATTCTCTCACTCCCTCGTATTCTGTCTCTATCTCCCTCTATTGCCCCCACCTCCGTCTACCTCCGTCTCCATGTCATTGTGTGCCAGCCAAACTTGTCTAATCAGCAGATTCGACCAAAATAATTGGCGGTGGCCTTGCTGCTAGCGAGCGCCGTGCTGTATACAGATAGGGAAAGGAGCACTTAATATTCCACGCAGCTCGTGCCTCTCCTGTTCTCTGTGATATCTGACCTCTTTTGTCTCCTGCTCGGCTTGATGTTGATTTTGGAGGGCATTGTTAGCCAGAGCGCTGTGATTGGAAGAGGTTGTGAGTGAGGGGGGCTGTGGTTGGTTGGGTTAAAGGGAGGCTGATTTGCATAAAGGCTTAGCCCAGATTTGGAGCCACTCAGCGAGATCTGAGGAGAAGGGCCCGAGGGCCACGAGGTAATCATCCATGGCCTGTCACAGTGCTGTCATCCCTCTGTGTATTTGTGTGTCTGTGCGTCTGTCTGTATCTGTGTGTCTGCGCGAGCTGGAGAGCATTGTGTCTGCGCCTCTTTGTGTTTGTTTGTATTCCTCTGCGTTTTGTATGCATCATTGTTGAGCATCTCTATCTCACTCTTGCCCCTTCTCGCTGTCTTTTTCTCTACTTTTTTTGTGGTTTCCCAGGCAGACTCGTCCGTGCCAAGCGGATGGTAGTGGCAGCCAATCCTACAGAATATGAATATATAGAAGGCAGCATACCGATGGAGTGGGACGGTAAGTCTGGACCACAGCATCTCTGCTACATGCTTTAACTATCACTAACATGGATAAATGACAATGTTAACAAGAGAGCTACCCAGCAGAGTACACAAAGTGCTGCACAAATAAAATGGAATAACAAATTCATGGCTGCATCTATTGGGGCCTAGGCTAATCCATTGATTTTCTTCTTTTTTTTTCTTCATACTGCGAGATGGGGGTTGGGAAAAGCGTATTCATGAGTTTATCAAAGACGCCTTCTGCTGGTGTTATACAACCGTATCATAAAATAGTGTTTCAAATTTCTTACAACTGGATACAAACTGTTCCCTCTGTCTCAGACTGGCTTTATCCACCTTAAACCCCTCATCCTGCTTCGCCCCATCCCTCATGCATTTTCATCAGGATGCAAATAAGAAAGGGATAAAAGAGGCCCAGAATCCCTGCGCTAGCTGGAGGAAGAGTTAGAAAATCTCTCTCTCTTTCTGGCTCCCTTTAACCTGCTCTGCTGTGCAGCCAGCTCAGCCAAAATAGAGCTCCTTAAAAAGAAAAAAAAAAAGATGACAGACAGACACAGTTCTACTCAGGAGGAGAAAGAAGGACAGAGCTACTGATGGAGAATGACAGAGTGTGTACTTTCAAATTCAAAGATCAGAGAAGATTCACACTGTCTCTTCTGAGACACAGCACTCAGTGGCCCTGCTCTGCCTCGACTAAAGCAGTATTAGTGTTTTGAGTTTATCATGTGTATAACTTCTACTATTCTGCATGTTTCCCTATAGTTCGCCAAGTGAAATGAAACAAAACAAAGTGAAAACCCTGGATACATTCTCCCAACTAGCCTGGTTACTCAGTAGTTGCACTGAGCTACTGTAGTGCCCTGAAACTCAGTGATGCTATAGCTGCAGCCTGTAAATATGACTGCAGGTTTTGTTTGTGCAGCGTATGTTTGTGTGGGTGTTCTCACTCTTCTTCTTTTTTTTTTTTCCTCCTCCTCCTCCAGCTTGGATCCGAGGCAGACGGAAGGAGCCCCCCTCCGTCGAGGTACGTCTCCCCCCCGCAGCCTCCCCGCTGTGCTGATGGTTGGACTCTGGGGGGCTGGTTACAAGGGAGGGAAACAAGAAGCAAAGATGGAGAGGAAAGGCTTTGATTTGTTTTATCTTACAGTTTCGAACCAAATCCAGGAACTTTGGGGGACAGGTGTTAAAATAAACAGCAGCTGAAGTGCATTGATGGCGAGGCGGAGAGCAAAGACAGCCTCTGAACAAGGGGCTCACTGACACCATGTCCTAGTTTACTTTCTTTTTTCCCAGCAAAAGCCTGCATCTCGGCTTTTTGTGTTTTATTTCTGGCAGACTCCAAGATGGGAATGGTGAAGGAGTGCAGTTTTTCCCCTTGTGTACCTCTCACTGGGTTTATTGCTCTTTAAATGTGAGAATGCTGGAAATTATTTGGCCGGCGAAATGTGGGTCTATAGGAAATCCCTTGGAAGGCCAATACCCAGGCACTCTTTCTATCTCTCTGTCCTCTCTCCCTGCCAGTGGCCAATGCCATCCCCTGCCTCTATTGCCAGAACATTCTCTTCCAATTTTCTGCCTTGCGTCTGCCCAATAGCTGCCATCGACAGCTGGACAGTGTTGATGTGGCCAAGGCTTCACTCCCAGCACATTACCCTACCCCTTGTCACGCTCCCTCTCTTCCCGGTCCAAGCCGACATAAATTGATTGGATTAAATCCTGTCATTAACAGGCTGGAAAAGCAGCTCAGTATGTTTGTCTCCCTCCCCAAAGCGGGGCTTTTTGGCCACAGCTCTCCCCCTCTCTTTTCCAGTCCTTCAGTTCTGCCAACACACAACAGCATTATGCCCAGTCCTCCCTTCCTTTTTGGCTTCTCATGCTAGGGAGAGGCTAACATCACTGGACACTAGCTGAGGCTCAAGTGGGTAACTATTCCACTGGTGGACTATGTTCAGGTTCTAATTGTTTCCATGAGCTGGAATGCTTGTTTATATTGCAAATGCCTCCTGTCACGTTAGTTTACCAGTCTGTTCCAAGCACTACATTTTTAACTAGGGTTTATTGGACCAATATTAGGTTAACTGAACATGCTTGTTCTTTTTCTAGTAAATGCCCTACTTCTTACTCCACAGACACACACATTTGTTCCTGGAAGCTGCCCAGTGTAACTTCATTTCTCTTCACAGTTGAGACTTTTTTGTGCCTTTCTCTAAGACAGAGGTAGCTGATTAAAGACGGAAATTATCACTGGTTCAGTTTTGCAGGACAGTTAGAAGGTTCCAATAAGTAATCTTGTTGTCACAGTCAATTTTCTCAGATCTTCAGGACACTGCCACATCAACATTTCCAGCAGCACAGACCTTAGCAGAGGATGCCTCGTAGGGATGGACAAAATGACGATAAAATGTCAAAGTTTTTGCCTTTTGTACCAGTAGTTGTCCCTGTAATTTATCTTAGGAGCCATATATTTAATATATCATGATATATATAATACATTTCTGAAAAGGGCATAATATATAAACCATAATGGAGGATTTTTGTAAGTCCCAGTATTTGTATATGGTGTTGCAGACTAAAACATAAAATGTCAGAGTATCTGCAGGAATTTACATCCCCCCACAAAAGGGCTTTACAAAGTTAATTATGAAAAAGTATTTTTTCTTGCCTTTTTAGCATGTGGTTTCGGGCTGTTTGGAGCCTACATCTAGAAGTGGGTTTGTTGTGACAGTAGATTACATGTGCAGGAGGAGGAGAAGGAAGAGGCCATTAAACCTGTAGCAAACACTACAGGCCACAGAAGGTAGAAAGCCCATTGATTTATGGGAAGTGCTGATTTCAGCAAAAAACTTAATTTAATTCATTTTAAATCAGTTAATCCATCTATCAATCCTCTGCTGCCTGTCTGGTTCCAGACCGCGTTAATTGATTATATGAGGAGGAAATTATTGTTATAAATAGCTGGGAAGTACTGACGAAAATGTGTTCTAAATGTCAATAAAATTCATATACCTAATAAATAATGCCAGGCCATGTCATCCCTACAGGCTTTCCACTGTTCTTTGGCTGGCACTGTATCGCTGTTTTCATAGCTCTGTGCCCAAGGGTGACGCCCAGAAACGTCCCAAACAAAGTAAAATGAAAGGAAAAAGAAAATACTGGCAGAGGGCAGGGTCCCTGCAGATACAGAGACCGCCACACACTTCTAGTGGATATTAAGTGATGATTGAGATGGATTACTTTTGTATGAGTCTATACATTGTTTTTTAGGAAAATACATCACAGTGTATGTGAAAAAACTGAAAATGCATGTATGTCCACCTGTGTATTTTCCAGGAGCTGCTGAAGAATGAGTCTTACAGAGAGCAGATCAAATTAAAGGCCAAGGAGGTGGAGGAGAAAGATCTGGCCCTACAGGCCAAGGAGTATGAGGAAGGGCTGGTGGCGACTCCTGCAAAGACTCTGGCCAAGGGCCATGCAGCCTCCGCCAGCTTTGGAAAGCAGGAGATCAGCGAAGACCCCACCAGCACTGCAAACACCTTCCAGCCTGGATCCTGGATGCCCAATCCCAAGAAATAGACTGAGGCATCCTCATACATTGATACTGCTACACAATGTAATACAATCCAATAGAAAAGCCCTGCAATAAACACTAACTTTGTGAAACAGATATTCCCTTTTAGTTGTGATTTTGAAATGTAATGTTAGAAGCACCTTTTACTGTAATGTAATGCAATTACAGTCAACACCACCACAAACTATGACCTCAGAATTGACCAAAGTTTAATCATGTCTTCTATGTTTCACAGAGGGAATATTTATTTCAAGGCTGTTTTATTGGACTGTATTGCTGAATTCATATTTTTTCTAGTCCCTGTGTGTATATTGTATACCCACAAGACAATAAGCATCACTCATCTTGAAGCTGACTATCAGGGAAGGGTCTGTTGACAAAGCAGCGAAAAAACAGATTGGTTCTGCCTCAGTTGTCACCGAGTACACCAACTACAAATACACTGTATTATGCTCGATATTGGGAGAGATTATTTCAAATAATTTGTTACTACTGTAATGCCATGCATATTCACTCACCAGTAAAAATAAATTCCAAGATAAATATTCAATGTTTTATATTCAAGCTGATCAGAACAAAAGACCTCAAGTACCAAATATTGCACAGTCATTTTAAATATCCCTGAGAGAGAGAGAGAGCATTCTTTGATATTGTAAAGACGAAAAGTATTACTTATTGAGGTAACATGTGGAGGAGCATGTGCTTAATCTCGTGGGAACTTAGACATAACATCACTGTTAACTGAACTCTGACATCAGCTAAGGCCTGAAGATGGTGCCATGAAGCCTTGCTTGTGGTAAATACTGTTAGTTTCTGTTTGTCATGGAGATGGTGTCTTCTGCTTGTAAATCATGTGAAAAAATGAATAATGCTTTAGTACTGTATATAGACCCTCAGGTTGAATTTCTTTCACTTCAGGTCAGAGTTTATGTTGGGTCACAGAGTTGCTGAAGAAAGTTCAGCAGGGCACAAAAAAGGCAACAAACTTGGATCCAACATGGTCTTCCAATTCAATTGGGCTGTCTAAATGTTCTCACTGAACCCATGGAGGAATATAATTTCAAGGGAAAGATTAGAGGGCTATGAAGAAATGTGTACCTCTATCTAAAATGTTTTTTTACTGCTTTGATACAAGAATCACAGCATGTATAAAAAAAGTATATATTGAACTTTTAAATGAAGTCACAGTGGATGTAATTACTTTGTAATACTAATAAATAAAAGACTAGCAAATTAAAAAAACATCTTAGCAAATCGGTCTATATAAAGAACATACAGTAGGCGATATAAAATGCAAGATCATTGTCAGCAGATCAATAGAATCTGGCTGAAACAATCCTGGTTCACGCTGTTCATGTCATAATTTAGAAGCATTAATAAAAGCTTTATTGGCAGCAATTTTACAGCTGCTACATATTTGATGTTAGCCCTTCCTGTCCTGAGAGGGATATCCAGTGCTGTGATGTGTTTGGACTCTCCTTCGTCTTGTTTTAAACTGACTTACCAAGAGTGCAGCCAAGCAGATGCAGCAGTATTTAACCTAAATTCACTCCTCACAGGTATTTTCATGCAGCTGGCCACTCCACATTCATAATTAATTTGGAGAAATCCATTTTGGGTCTGTACAATACGACAAAACATGAGTGGAAGGATACTTTATCTGCATTGAATTATGTGATATTGTGGCCAGTCCAATATCACAATCAACAAGGAGGAAATTACATTTTCTTATCAACCATGAAAACTTTATTGATTAGAAAGTAGTATTTGGGATATTTTGGAAAAAGTTCCAGTATGCTCATTATATCATCAATTCAGCAGAACATGGATGCTAACAATGGAATGCAAGGTGTTGCAACAGCTGCACAATATCATCAGCAGATTTCTGTATAACAACATCATACAGATGACCACTGTGCTCTTGCTGACCAAAGTCCCACTGGGACGAGCCTCCTTCGGGCAGTACTGTCCGTCTCAGCACTGTTGACAGGCCTGCGGGGCCAGTCTCCTACCCCGGATATGAGGCGTAGTGGCCCTGTGCTGACAGTAGGGCTGGGACAACGAAGGGCACCGTGTCATTATTTGGAATTAGGAGGGCTGTGAGCGTGGTGGTTGCTCCTCCTTTTTTATGCCTTAATTCTACCCACAGACTCAGTCTTTCTTGGTCCTCTTGGCCTTTGCTATGTTTTCCTGACGTTTCTGCTTTTTCTTCTGTTCCCGGTCACGTGCTTCAATCATCTTGGCTAGTTTCCAGGACAGCAGTGCACTGGCAATGAAAAGAGGTGTGAGAGCCAGTATAACAGTGGTGAGGAAACCGTAGGGGTCTTTGGCAGCCCACTCCACCACGTACTCCGCCCATGCCCGAACGTCAATCATCCTGGTCAGCGGCAATGAGGCTTAATCAAACCTGAGAGAGGGCACCAGGAGAAAAAGCAGTGAATATCCAGAGCAGTGTGATATGAAGTTAAAAAAATATAATAATAATAATAACCAAAGGACCTACAACTAAAAATAATATTAAAAGTGAGCAAGTGGGTGTTATGGATACAATCTACTTCCACATACAGTGAGAGACAGCCAAAACAACCAGATTACTGCTACAACAGTTCATCATAGGGCAGATAAATGACATATTGTTTAATTAATTTATTAAGGAAAATGTATAATTATATGCTGGTTTTAGCTTCTCAAATACAATGCCTGGCTTTTGGTCACTCTTCTGTAAAGTTTAAAAGAAATACATTTGAGCTTTGGACTGCTGGTTGCACAAAATGCCATATTACAAGGTCACTTTGGCTTCTGCAAAATTGTCGTTAGTCACATTCTTCAACCAGATACATATACATATAACTGTACTTTCTGACATTGATACAGGAAACGAAAAACAAGGGGGCTGGTGGCCTTTAAGTTAAGGCGCATACCACATCACCACAATGTTTCATACCCCTCTCTCTCGCCCCTTGTATCCTGTTGAACTCTTTGCTGTCTTAACAAACAGAAGCAATATCAGTCCGCCTGAAAATGACAGCTGGCTGATCTTGTAAATAGTTGTAGCTGTCGTGGCGTTAGCTAGTTAATTCCATATTAACTCACTAAGGTTTACACAGAAAGCTTACATTGCATTTCCCGACATGTTTTCACGCCATACCCCACAGTTATGACAATAGTTACCACGGGCATATTATCTTTACACATTTAGTCATTACTATGGCTTTTATCAAGCCATTTATCGTATGATACTGCTACTTGTTGAGCGCCCCGACAGTTCCTCATGAAACTGCTAATGACCACCGGCTAACTAGCATTAAGTCTTAGCTAGCACCCGTTAGCTGCGTCCCAAAACCCGTTACAAACCATTTACTCCGTCTACAGCTTCATGCAAACAGGCTAATGTGACACATTCCCCTTATACGCCACTATGATTTAATCCGAATATATGAGATGTGGATGAAAGATTTCGATTTCTACTAACGTTAGCAACGCTTGCTAGCCCGCCCATCCATAACGGCCTAACTTTAAGCAGCACTGACCCTCGGCTTAACGGAGCAACAACAATGCTTGCGAACGTGGCGAAACAACGAATCTATATTTCTCTTCGGTAGTGGTAGTGGTGCTAAAAAGGAACTATATATGAAATAAACTTACCAATATGCAGAGATTGTGTTTATATCCACGATAAAGTATGAGCTCCTCCCTCCCTTTTCCGGGAAGTGTCACTGGTGTGCTGGTCCCTACTTAGTGCTCGCTCGTGATTGGATGTGACGCATTCATTGAAAGATGGGAATTGTAGTCCTATAAAACTGATTTATAAGTATCAAAATACCGGGCAAAATTAAGCAGTACTTAATGCAGTGGTTTAGCTATACTATTGTACAATATTGCTTACAAATTGTGTAACTGTACAGAGGTAAAGAAGAATGAATGAAAGCAGCAGTAATAAAAATATAACATACAGAATGTAATAGTCTATACATTAAGGACAGTAACAGCACCATTTCTATTGTTAATATTCTTTTATTCTTAAAATATTTTAGGAACATAATTTGACTAAAAGGAGTTTTGAAATAGTGAGCTTTACTCTGAATTATCCTGAAATAAAAGCCCTTTAAGATGGTTTTGTGGATTTACGCTGCAGAATTTAAAATGTAAATTCAGTAAAAAATAACATAGACTAATAGGAGAGTGGTGCTGTGACCAGAGAGTTGTTGTTTGATACCCTCAGATTATCTGTTAAAGTGTGGATGTAGCACTTACTTGTCAGTCAGGGTTTCCCTACAGGAAGCATAGTCTATGAATATGTGTACCATGGATATGCTAAATAATGTCTGCTTGACAGTGATTATAGTAAAATATTGGATACATATTAACACAAAACACTATGTGGTTTGTTACTGGATATAGAATCAGATGACATCAACTTGTTAAAACGAATGGTCATGAGTGCAACTTTACTGTCTGTAGAATAAAGCAAACGATAAGTCAAGGGCTGTGTCAAAAAAAGCACAAGGCTCCACTGGCCCTCTGGGAAAGATGACTAACATAACAAAGAAGGACCTGCTGGCTTTGTGAACTTCCTGTGGGGAAGTATTGAAACCAAATCAGGTTAGGCCACATCTGCTCTGTCCATACGGCATGGATCACTTTCAGAGCAGTTCAAAGGCCAGCCTTTTAGACCTACTCACAGAGGAAGGAGAGGGGCAGCTGGGAACACATGCGGAGGACAAACACATTGCAAACACACTTTCTGGTTTGCCAGCATAGTTTAAGACAAGTTTTATAGACAATTTAAAAACACATCCCCTTACTGGTGGCTTTTTTGTTATATGCTTATAATTATTAGCTTCTGTTACATGTCTCTCCAGGCAGGGAGAACCCAGGGGGTGGGCAATGCAGCCGCACCCTAAACCCCTGATGACTATTTTACTCCTACAGAAGTGGGCCCCCTTTTCATGACGCAGCTATTGAACTGGCATTATCAACAGACAGGAAGGAGGACCATAAACTGACTGCACCACAATTTATAGTTACCCAGCTCCACTAGCGGTGTGTGTCATATAATGATTACAAGAAAACCCACCAGTCTGGCCAGACCTTGAGGAATTTCCAACATCCTTTGAATTTTCCCTTTTCTGTTGCGAGTTGACTCAACTACTGGAGTGAATAAAGAGTAGAGAGCATGACTTTTTTTGTTTAAAATGTTCAAATCGGAGATAACCTTGATGACATCATCATCATAGCTATTTTCTAAGAATTATTACCTCAAGCAGAAGATCCCTACAAGTGTTTGAGCAGGCAGAGTACTCCCTCTATGACAATTATAACTCATTATTCTTCATGTGTAAAATCTGTGAAGCGCTCATTTAAAATTAAGATAAATGATCAGTGTGAGTGTGCATGAGAGAGAGAGAAAGAGCCTGTCTTTCAGAGTGTGTCTGTGATTAATTGTCAATAGGCTGCAGCACAGTAAACCTATGCCAAAATGCTGACCAAAATGACTGATTAGTGGCTACAGAGGACAAGCATGTCCAGCTCCCTATCTTTATGTTCCTCCTCCCACGCCCTTTCTGTCTCTGACAGCTGAGAGTCCTTTGGACTTAAGCCTTGAAAACAACCATCACGTTGTTTTTGAAGAAGCTAGAGCCTGGGGTGGTAGCACAGGCTCCAAAGGAAAAAAGTCAGTTTTCTTGCCCCCTTTTACCCCTGTGGGAAACTGCGAGACCGCCCCTGGATTAAGTCCCCGCCTTTAAACTCAAATAAGAAGGAAACTTCAAAGGCCGTCGGCCGCCGGGGCTCCGCCCTCGCGCTCCCGAACGGCTTCACAAAGGATTTGTCGACGTTCGGGAATTCCGCCTCCAGTTCCTTTTATAGCGCCACTCGTGCGCTGGCAGCGCTCCAGAATCCCGCCCATCCCGGTTACTTTGACAACACAAAGGACTTCACGGAACTCGCAGGCGCCGCCTCCCTTTCCAAATAAGGGCAGTCTCTCCATGTACGGCAAACAATCGGTGCGAGATTGCCCTTTTCTCTTCCTTATCCCGTTTATATGATCGGAGAGGAACTGCGCTTCAGGTTGGAAGCGGTGCGATCATGGCCGAGCGAGTCCAGCAGCCCCCAGCCAAGCGGCTCTGCTGCAGGCCCGGCTACAACCCGGCATGCAGGCAGGGGCAGCGGGCTGGAGGAGTCCTGTGTGGCGGCGCAGGGTCCGCTCCGGGAGGGTCGGGGAATGGAAAAACGCACGACCCCGAGTCGTTGCTCGACATCGCGGCACGCAGAGTCGCGGAGAAGTGGCCGTTTCAGAGGGTGGAGGAGCGGTTCGAGAGGATCCCGGAACCCGTCCAGCGGAGGATCGTATACTGGTCATTCCCCAGAAGCGAGAAGGAGATCTGTATGTATTCCTCTTTCAACGCCGGAGGAGAGGAAAGTGGAACTAGCGGGGACAATAATGACGAGACCCAGCTGCCTTTCCTACGGGGTGTCACTCTGCTAGAGGGTGGCTGGGTGGACAACGTATTGCAAGTCGGTGAGTGGACTATAACGTTACAAAAATGCAGGAAAACAACCTACAATAAACAAAACATCTAACTCGCACTGTTTGCCTTTTTCTATGGAACCATGCCAGACTTTTAAAGGGCTTGTGTTTGCCTTCCATAGCCTTGTGTATTATAAACAATGCAGGGTATTTCCACACCAGTCTACCCTATAGCTGTGTGAGAATAGCCTATTTTCAGATCAGCCCGTAATAGTAGCCCACTTCTCCTTGTTTTTGCCCACTGAGCTGCGCGCATTGAATTGCCCAGAGCCATCCCAATTGGAAGCTTAGCACTTTGTTCCTATTTTTATGTCTTTCCAGCTCTCCATGCCCCCACCAATGGGTACGCAGACAAAAGCCCCCTATATCTTTTCACCGCTGGCTAAATAGACGATATTTAGAAAGGGTGGGAGGGACGGTGATTTAAAGCCACAGTGCTTCTATTTTGTTTGCCAAACACCTTTGTGAGACAGACTGAAGCTTTTCTGCTGTCTTCACAATATTCAGTTAAAGCCCAGGCTATATGCAGCTGGTAGAGGCAAAGATGCATTTTTCCCTGTCTGCTGTATTATTTGTGGCAAAGCTCGGAGTAAACAGAGGTGCTGTAGGCTCAGCAACCCCCTGCCTGCCTGCCTGCTCGCCTGCCTCCCTGCCTGGCTGGCTGCCTTTGCCAGAGCCACAATATTTCACTGCAATCGTCAGTGCAATAGACTCAGCTGTCAATCCGACTCCCCACCCTTGGAAACGGTTCAGGATTCTAATCCCATTACCCTCCCCAGTTCATCTGAATCTTAATGCATTCTGCAAACAAGATTTTATGCATGATCTTCTTCCTCCTCCCTCCCTCACCCCCTCTATCTCTCTCCCCTGCTCCCTCTCTCACTTCTTGGCTTACTATCCCTCCAAAGAATCTGTGTGGAGATGGCTTCAGCTCTTGTGGGCTCAGAGAATGTGCAGTGCACAATAGTAGCCATGGAGCAGGCAGACAGGCAGGCAGCTCTCCCTCCCTCTCTGGCCTGTTTACCAGATTCCCCAGCATTAGACTCATTTATGTGCTCACTCTTTTGGGGCTTTAGGAAGCTAAACACCCAGCACGGGGTAAAATAGTGTAAGGCGTCAGTAAGGAGATTCATGTGTGCTTTGGAAAATAGTCCAAAATAGTGACAAAGAGAGGAATGGGGTCATTTTCTTTGGCCATGCGTGTGTTTTTGTGTGTGTGAAAGAGAACGAGAGAGAAAAGATTAAGTGTGGGGGTTTGATAAACACAGAGGGGGATTGTGCATGCATCTGTGTGTGCATGTGTGTGTCTTCGTCTGCACGGGCTGTCAGTCTCATCCTGCATGCTCACAGAGAGTGGAGGATGACAGGCGAGTACACAGCAGGAGGAGGGCATGTTATGCTGATTGCAATTTTCGCCCCAGAATTTTTTGGGGCTGGGGAAAATAAAGCCAAGGAAGAGAAAATGATAAATAAAAGATGCAATCTACTCCAGGGGACAGGCAGCCACTGGAGGATGAGGGCTTAAAAGCAGGGCAGCATGGGAGGGGGCTGTCAGCCACATCACACACCACATGTATTGGCCCATCAAACACATACAGTGGGTCTGGCCTGGAAAAAAAGTGCAGGGTTGTTGTGAGGCCGTGTGTGTGTGTTCACAGGCGTGCATGGCTTTGTGTGGCTTCTAGTGTGTGTGTGTGCTGTCAGTGGGATGGGATTCAGTGCTGATGATGAAAGACAGTAGAGCAATAGAATAGATGCGGAGGTTATTGTGTATGGGGGGGAAAGCTAATATACTTGAATGGATCTGCTGTCGCTGTATTCCTTTCCTCCCCCTCTCATCTCCTCCACCTCCCTCTCTCCCAAGTGAGCAGCTATAAAACTCTCCATATTTACTCCCCTAAGGCCAACTACCAGCCCCCAGTCTCCTGTGATTATTTATCTTTTTCTCAAAGACATTAATCACACGCTTTTTCCTTTTTTCCTCCATCTCTTTCCATACATCAGTGCTGCAGAAGGAACGGATAGGGGGATGGCGTTTAAGGGGAAGAGCAATAGATCGGGTGATATCAAGAAAAAGAGGGGAAGCCTAGAGGGAAAAAGTGGGTGGAAAATGCAAAAGAGGAAAGAGGCATTGAAATGGTGATTGCAAGAGAAGGGGATGTCTGAAAGTAAAGAATGAAGCGAAGAGAATTGGAGAGAGCGAGATGGATGGGTTGTTCTTCCTCCCATGCGAGCTCATCTGTTCCAATGCCAGCCTTCCAGATAAATATTCATATATGAATGAAAGTGTTATCTAGCAGTCCGCTGCTCCTCCTGTTATAGCAGTGCTATAACAACCCAGCTTCAGCCCTCTTGCACTCTTTCCTCCTGTCGAATCAGTGATGAATTTGTCAGCCACTGAACAGGTAGTGGAGCACATACCTAACCTCAACCTGTATGAAAAGGCTCTGTGTGTAATAATACATTAAAAAGCGGACGAATGTGATGAAATATGCATGTTGCTTTGGAGAACAGTCCCATAACAGCCGCTGTCTGTCATGAAAATTACATTGTCACAAGCTGATCACAGAAATATCAGCATCCGTGTGCCAAGTTAAAATTTTCTTCAGCTTGTCAATCAGACCATGTAACTGAGCATCATTCTAACCCTAGTATAGAAAACTTCCAGAGCTGCCTGTTCTGATCACAGCATCTGTTCTCCGGCCCCCTTGTGTAATTTAGACTCGGCAGCTCATCATGCTGAAAGGAAGGCTAGTATTATGGTGCCCCGTCCTCTAATTATAGAATTCTAATCCTATGGCTCTAACATGGCATGACAAAGCATGTTTGCACTTCATTACCCTCCTTCCTGTTTTAGTCCTCCAGTCTGGGTCAAGTTCACCCCCTCGTCTCTCATTCATATATGACACGTCCTGTCCTGCTCCTCCCCCCTTTGACCCCTCATCCCTCATCCCACCCCCTCTTGTGTGCCTTCAGGGCTTTGTGCCAGGAGGTAAATAAACCATAACCCCCCTTACCCCACCACCACACACACCACCACCTCACTTTTACTATCCTCTTACCGTAAGCCCCATGTCCCTATGGAGTGACATACTGATGCCTGGCATATGTCGCTCTCTGCAATGTCATTAGGGCTACATGCTACAGCCTATTTATCCAGCTCTCCTTGTTAGGCTAATTTTTCACGTGAAGCTACATGTCATTTTATCATGCTGCTGCCCCAAATCTGAGTGATGAGCTTGTTGAGGCTGTTTTAAATTCAACTAAAATGAAAGCAGATATGCATATCCTGTAGCCTATTTTGGTGTATTTTCCATGGTGGTGTTGTCGGACTATATAGCCTATAATATTTTGCCTTTCCCCTGCTTAAAATATCACTGAATGTCCATGGCAGTCATGCCTGTTTGAGTGTGAATGTCATCCTCCTCTGCTCCACCTATTTCCGAGATGAATTTGTGTGTGTGTGCATATGTGTGTGTCTGTCTTGTGCTTCTGCATGCTCATAACTCAGGTTAATTTGTTCACGCTCTGGAGAATCTTAATTAGGTTTCTGCGTCATCTACTCTCTCTCTCACCCTCTTTTTATCATGATGTCAATGAAACGGTGAAATAACAACCCAGGCTGGTGGTTCCCTGTTTTTTAACCTGTTCCTTTTTTTTTGGAACACAGATGGTGAAAATCATAACACAGACTCTCCTAAACCGTATGTTTAGCTCGTAAAAAGCACGCTTTAGGTGTGCGGATAGCGCCATATGTCATTTCCTATTGACTTTAAATCACATGTGTGCTTAGCATTCAGGCACAGCCTTGGCGATATCCAACATAATTTACAACAATACAACACATAGGCACGGACAACACCCACAAAACAAAGGGGCTGATAAAACAACAAAGAATATTTGCACACACTAGTAGGTTATTGTTTGTGTGACAAAGCGGTAAGCCAAATGCCAAGGAGAAATCTGTACCACTTACAAAAGGTGGACCAACACTGAGCATGTTTGTGCAAGAACACACTCGTGCACACACACACACACACACACACACACACACATTTTTGTACTCTGGATTTTTTTAACAAGGCTTTTCAAAGAGCTTCTTGAGGACCCACGTCAACATTTCAAGCATTTTGTCCACGAAGGTGCAGAATTTAAGATGCCAAACGTAAATCTTGCATGAGCATGTTGTCTGCGAGACGCTATCAGGCTGAGCTGGATTTCTGGTGGGTGAGGGCTTATTCTTTTTGTTTGTGTGTGGGCTGTTTCTTTTCATGTGGGTGGATCTGGTTTTTATTTTCCTGTTAGGTTAGAGAGTCCCTTTATCTTTTTACAATGCCCGTCGAGAATGAGCCCACATGCCTACCACCAGAGACGGAGAGAGACGGAACGCTTCCGAATATGCTGTTAAACTGTGTGAAACCAATATGTTAAGAGGCTCAACTTGTGACTCAGGACTTAAAGAGACGCTGACACAATGTGACTCAGGACTTTTAAAAAATCATAACCCCAAGAAAATGTTTGATGCATTTCTAAATGATAAACCAAGGAGTAGCTCTTTTTAAGGGATCTGGGAAACCTTAAAATTAGTTAACCAGATCTCTTTGTAGTGGGCCGAGCTTCAAGGTGAGGGTGTTGAAGGAGCAGTGATCCTGGATCCAGTGCCTCAGGTCTACCCCTAGCCATGTGACTATCCCTGGGCTTGTATCGTCATGGAAACATGGCTGAGCCTAGAGCTAGTGTAAACAAATGGCTGTCCAAGAGGGAGAGAGAGGGGCAGCAACCGCATCCATGTGAAGAGACATTGAGTCTTTAGGGAAAGTGCTCCCTCTGACTGACTGTGTGTATCTGAGAGACGGGGAGAGAAGCAGATTCCAGGCCTTTGTCCCATTATGTTCGCTGAATGGAAAAAAGATAGGATACATTTCAGCTGTCGCTTAATGGAAGCTTAGTCGCTCTTTGTGTGAGTGTCTGTGTGTGCACGTTTAATGTAGAGAAAATATTGTGCATTGTATATATTCTTTAATGTTTCAGTGCAATATCACTATTGTCATCTCTTCTGAGGAGGTTATGTTTTCTTTCCGATCTGTCTGTAAGCAGGTGCAATTTTCATGAAACTAGGTAGTAGGGTGTAGTATAAGCCAAGGAAGAACCCACTAAATTTCAGAGTGGATCTGAATCATGGGGCAGATACACAAATATTTTTTCTGTATGCTGAAATAATTGGGAAATGAAGTCCTGATTATATTTGATGGCTCTCGTGATCCGTTTTCTTTGCTCTTCGTTGTCACACAAACACGGTAAACAGAAATCAATGTGTTGTTTAACTGCTTTGAGCAATAAAATACAACATATCTTCTTTGTAACATCCATTTGGTTTCCACATGACACTTAAAGCTCATAAACACACTGAAGTCGGAAGGGCAACTTCCCAATTCTAGAAATGGGACCATGTGAGGAGCACATGAATGCATCATTGACCTTGACGAAGGTCTGCGGTCTCTGAGTGCCATTCTAGTTTGCTATGTAGCATTGGGTGGTGTTGGATAATATCTGGATTTACAAATCATCCAGGTAATGCGTTTTTTGTTTACCTCCAGTTTACATGGAAAGCATTCTACGCAACTAAAGTTCCAGTAAGCGTTGTTGTAAATCTGAAATGTGTTTACGGGATAATTACTTTCATTCTACTCATAATGAGTTTCAGCACAAGCTCAGTTTCCGCCTTCGATTACTTACAGACAGACAACCCTCGCAAGCTTTCAATCTGGGTGGCCCTCTCAAGGATTGAACCCATAAAGCTAACCCTGACATTGCTGTGCTGTACCCATTGAGTGATAGATGACCACTGGTTCCTCTGCTTGCTCTGTCATGTTCCCAGAAGTTTCCAGAAGGTCCCAATGCTTGTCATAGCCCCAAATCCAAACCCTTAACCAACCCCATTCCCAAACCCAGATGTGCCTCTAGATAGATTATTCCCACCACAAACCATAACTTCCTTGAGCCAGCCATGTTCCATCTCCTACACTCAACCATAACGGTCTCCTGCTCTTCACATTTCCAAATACTGTACCCAAGATGTACCATGAGACAGTCCTCTGTCTGACTTATTTCCAGTCCTCCCACCTGACTGGAGCCAGCCTCCCTCCCAGTCCCATTCCTGGTCCCAGACATAGCTGTTTCCTCCCCGCCCCTCTTAAATCACCATTCCCAGTTCCAGCTCTAGCCACCTTGCTTCTGCCACACTCCCGGCTCTATTACCGAGTTGCCCAAAGACGACGCTTCAGAATTACCCACTGTGCTAATACTGGCTCATTTTCAGAGACGCTCAATATACAAGATCAGCATGCATCGCCTCTGTTAAAATAAACCAGCTAAAGTAATAAAGTTCCAGCGTGAGCTCTCTAACGTCTGCCCCAGTCCCCGTTCCAGCTTGACTTGTCTCCTGTCCCAGACTGTGGCTGCCGGGTGTGCGTCAGCACAGCTCCTCGGCTGGCTGACTCTGTCTAGGAATCCAGTGCTCCTTCCACAGAGGTCCTGCCCCTCTCTTCACTGTGAGCACAGGGAACGAGCAGAGGGAGCAGGCGATAGAAAGGCTACTAAATCCACAATGACAAGGCCCTATTAAAAGCTGTTTTTTCTATTTCATTTAATGACTTTTATTACCAGCCGCCCTTCTCTCTTCGATTTGGCAATAATAACAACAGGGGAATGCAGCACTCAGCGTTCTGCTATCTGATGCTCCCTTTCGCTTTTTTTTCTTTTTAATGAATTCCTCTTTGCACCAATGGGCTGCTGAAATAAGCACAAAGCAGGCCAAGACTCTGCTTACTGCAGTGGAAGGTTCAATGTATGTATACTCCGTGTGTGTGTGTATGTGTGTGTGCATTTACTACATGAGTATGAGAATGCGTGTTACAGACTACACATGCTTTCAGTGTTGCCACAGAACAGAGCCTCTCTGTGCAGTTTGGTCAACAGCTGTTTCTTCCCAGAAGCCAAACAGCTTTGGATCAGCCCAAAGGCTACAAATGATATTTTGTGTGTGTTTGTGTATGTGTGCACATAATCACTGTATACTTTGCTGAGAGAGTAGAAGTTACCTGCTGTTGTTCCAGATTAAGGGCAATCTATTTTATCTATCCCAGAAAAAAATGAAGGGCAGAGCAAAGAATATATCGACTTTGGTTTGTGTTTGGTAGTGTTCGGTCTACATTAAAGGGCCAGTTCAACACAAAATCAGAAAAGATATTTTTCCCCTTACCTGCATAACAGAAATAACTATACTAGACAGAAAATAGTACCTACACGAAACTGCTGACAACAAGATCTGTAGATTATAACTTGAAGTTTTTCAAGTGTATTTTTTGGCACTTTGAGCACAACAAGAGAAGTGCCATCTGTTTCAATTATATTCGAGAGAGGGCAGACATCTCTTCGGCCGGTATCTCCAACACTTGGCAACTTTCATCAAAACAATATAAATTCATAAATAGCACTCCAGAAAATATGTATTTTGGATTCTGAAGGTGGACTGTCCCTCTAAACTAACTTTTACCTTAGACACCGCTTGCTGAAAAGAGGCCACAAGGATGATTCTGTGTTGTGCCAACTAGCTTTGATCCTTGAGGTTATTGCAAGTGATTGGTAGGTTGAGAGTGGAGGGTGAATTCACTCCTTCAAGCTGCTTTTTGGACAAAAATAACCTTCACCAGTTACTTCCACAGGACCTTGCGTAATGGTAGATTCTCTGAGCCCGTTTTTATCTGTGAGTGAACACAAGCATGTGCATGTGCGACTTCAATGGCTCAGTGAGCGTGTTTATGGCCGTGTGTGTCAGGCTCAATAAAGGTGAGGCATGTTAATGATAAGAGGGTGGATGACATTCTCGTCTGTCATCATTCCCACACTATCCCATTTCCACTCTTGCACACACACATACATATCTGCTTGCACACATGCTTTAAGACACACATGGTGCCGGGGTGCCGGTGACTAGGCGCCTTAGAGTAAACAACAGCAGAGGATGAGGGTTTACCTGCCGCTGACCCCTATCGCACACACACACTCCTACAGAGGTGTTCACTCATCGACTGGTCCCTCCCCCAGCATTGAGCTGGCCCAACGTTGACCTCCTCACTTGACCCCCAGGGATTTACTAAAGCCAAAGGTCAATCTGGTCAGACTGTCCCTCCAGTGGTTGATCGCTCTGCTTGAAAGACGGGACCATGCTCGCATTATTGTTTTCCAATAAACATCACCAAACCAAAGGAAAAGATGGCCTGCCTGATTAAATGTGTGGATGTGTCTTTTGCATGATCCAATAAGCAATTTTTCACCTGAGAAATCAGCCAAAGAGGGGACAAAGTACATGCCCATTTTTTTCTCCTTTTGTGGAACAATCAGGAATCAGAGCCAGATTGTGAGGGGGAGTTTACCCTCTTCTCTCTTCTTGCCCAGAAGGCTCAAGTGCCGTATGAGCTATGCAGAGGAGGAGGTCCTGAGAGTGTGAGGTGCCTCTGGCTCTGCCTGGTCCAACGATGTCGTGGCTGTGTGGCATGTGAGACATGCATTCACTTCTCCGTGGCAGAGCGGGGCTGAATAGAGCTAGAAAGGCTCTCCAGGCATGAGAGACAGAGAGACAGACAAAGAAAGAATGAGAGAGATTCAAAGGGGAGGAGAGGACGGCTTTCAACTGACTATGGAATCTAGTTTGCCCTTCTAAAGAGTTTTGTCTTGAAGGAGCTCCTTTTTTTTTTTGCTCATTTTCTTGCGTAGTTTTCATTCCTGCCCTTGATTTTTTTCTTGCTCTTCTTCTCCTAATCACGCCATACCTGTGCCTATATCCTCCTACATTTTCATGCATTCCTTCCCTGTGTTTATAAGCTCTCATGATCTCTTTTTTTTCCTTCCCTTCTCAATTTTCCAGTTTCATTTCCCAAGCCAGGCAATAGAAACTCATATCTTATTTACACTGCCCCTATCTAGATACAGCATGTTTCCATAGTGTTTCCTGTGTCAGAGCTCCCAAAGGAAGGCTAGCCGGCTAGCTAGCTCCTGCTCTCTGTGCTGTGCTCAGTGCTAGCAGTCTGCATGCAGACCTCAGGGGCTATCACTGTTTCTACATTTAGCAGCTCTCTGTTTACCACCCTCTGGAATTAGCAAAGGAACAGGGCTTGGCCTGTTTGCAGTTGTGTCTTTCTCTCAAGTTTTTTAATGATCATCAACCTGATGTATCCAAAGTATATAGGACCATGCTGGGGCCTTTTCCAGGTTCGCATTGTTCTGCCCTTCAAAAATTAATCTAGTATCATTACTTTTTATGTTAGTCATTTAGCTGATGCACTGAATATTTCAGTGTCTGCTCGATGTCATGTTCAATGCTTTATTGCACAGGTCAAGTCCCAGGATTTGTACTCAGAGTATTCAACCTTCCTACTTTTCTTTGTTGAAGCTCTGGCAGGGGTCATGCAACACCTTGAGAGTTTGGAAAATGCTTAATTGTAACCCAGGACCAGGTTAGGTACACAATCACTCTTGTTAACCAAACATCTTTTAATATTCGATCCCCTCTATTTTATTTGTTAGATCAGCTAGCTAGTAGCTAGATAAGTCCTGTTGATCCCTTGCTCTGGAAGCAAAACACTAAATGCAGATATTAAATAATCATGATCAAAACATACAATCAAAATAAATATGGACAGCTGGTAAAATTTGTACAAAGTGGGTATTAATGATTTGATGTTTCGCATTTGCATTTATAGCAATTATCTAGGTGATGAAGCATACAAACCAAGAGAGAGAATTGAAAATTGTAGACACTACCAAAAGATAACATCAAATGTCTATTGTCCAAATGTCCAAATGCCCAATTCATAATCTTGTTTACTTTGATCACATAGTTCTTGATTTAAATCTTAGTCTTTTTTAAATAGTCCCTGTATGGCTGCTTGTGTTAGACATTATTTAACATCTTAGAAATGTGGCTTCTTTTATTTGAAAAAGGGGAGTTCGTAGAAAATCATGTGGGATGGAAAAAAAGTTTTACTCTTACGTTAGAACTAAATCTGGGGCATCAGCATTCATAACGCAAAAAATTGAAACCATACTCAACACTAGTGTTGTAGTTGCAGGGTTTGATTCATGAGTATTTTGGGGTACATCCTGTGCCGGGGAAAAAGCGGTGAATCTTTCTATCATTAGCAGCTAGCTGGAAATTAGCACCATAAATCAAGCTGCATCTGCGCCATGCTCACACAGGCCTTGTAGGTGAAGTACAGATCTGCCATTGTTGTTACCTGGCATTGTGGAGAATGACTACCACCGTGTTATAATGCCACCCTGTCTGTCTGCATTCTTGCCCAAACCTACTTCCTGGCTTCCTGTCTGTCTGTCTGGCTAGCTGTTAGCTGGCTTGCTGTCCCTCCTGGGTGGCTACATTGCCTCACCTCCTACCCCCCTCACAGCCAGTGACAGCCCAGCCCAGGGAGACATGGGTAATGGTCCTCTCTGATGTACAGCCTGACTCAATTGGACTGGATGGCAGACACACGCCTAAAATAACAAAAGGAAGGGAGAGAAAGAGAGGGGGTGTATAGGGAGGAGGGGAGGGGAGGGAAGGAGCGAAGCGATCGATAAAGCAGGGACACATCGCCTAATAAAGATTTATTCCTTTTTTTTCCCCTTGCCATCCGCCTTGGCAGGGCAGAGAGGGGGAGAAGAGAATGTGATTAGTGGACTTCTTCTCCCAGGGTGCCTCTGTTAGCCTGTGCGTACGCGTGCACAGCCGTACCCCAACACGTTGTGTGTATTTTTGCATCTCTTGTGTGTTTATTGCATGCGTCTCCCCCTCTCCCGAGAGCAAAGGGGGTTAAAAACAGTCTCTGTCGTTTGTTCTGCCGGCAGTGGCACTAGCAGCTGCAGCTGTGTCCCTGCCTCTCTCTCTTCCTGTCAGCTAATATTTAGTTAATCTTTGGTCTGGGACCTACGGGACTGGCCGGAGCTCCTGGTGCCCCATCCATCTCGCACTGATCTATATTCCACGCTGGATCCCTGTGCCATTAACCACCACCAAGGGGAGGAGAGAAGGGGATAGAGAGGCGCAGAGGTAGAACGAAAAGGAAAGGGCAGATGGGTGGAGGGAGAGCTGTAGAGAGACAAGAGAGTGATGGAGAGGAAGCAATAGAGGGAGGGGGTGCTGTCTAACGTCTCAACACTAAATGAGAGGGAAAGGGAGGAGAAGAGGTGGGCCGGCTATTTCAGCCATGCACAAAAATGTCTCCCCCTAATTTTTAGGACAAGTCGAATAAAGAAGCAATGCGAAAATCCGCAAAGGGATGCAATTCACAAAGGGATGCATTTCTCATGCTTTTTGTTTATTTTTGGAGTTCCCATTCATTCTCTCCCACCTCCTGTTATTTCCTGCCTTATTGGATACCGCCCTGATCAAGTATTTTATATAGAAGAGGAGACGGAATTACTTAAATCCAGCTGAAACAGAATAAACAACAGATTGGGATAACAGTGTGTCCACAAGGAGGTGTGAAAGGTTGAGGAGGAAAAAGGTGGCGTAGGTGGAAGAGGAGGAGGAAAAAAAGAGGCAGAGGTGTGGGAGTGAGTGATCCATATGCATAGAGCAGGCCACTTCGTTGATATGCATTGTGTAGTTATGAAGGGGTCCACCTGTGAAGGCTCCAAGTGCTGAGTCACTCTCTAACGCACAGACTAAATGCTTTTATCCCAGACGCCTGGTCCATCTGAATGGAATATAATAGGCCATAAAGTGCTTTGCTAGCAGCGGCTGCTTGCCCCATGGCGAACCCTCGCCCCTCGCTCCCCTACTCCAAATCTCATTTCACCACTTTTAGGGAAACAAAGCATGTACGCGCTCTGCTTTAATTACATCGTTTTCCCCTCCTCCTTTCAGTGTTTTCTCTTCTTTCCATCCCCCTCTCTCTCCTCCCGCAGTGCTTCTCAGGGAGCCACAGAGAGCTCCCTCTTCTTACTTCAGCCCTTCTGTCTACACTCTCTGCGAACCCCCCCTCCTTCAGTCATGTGTGATCCCTTTGCTGCTGCTGCTGCTGTGTGTATGTGTGTGTGTGTGTGTGAGGCACCTGTTTGGGATCTCGGTGTGTGTTTAGGGTCATGCCTGCAGGTCGTGCGTAATGAATAGCAGTGCTGTTGCTGAAGCACAACTGGTTGAGAAAGGAGGTAGCCAGAGAATAGCGCACCAGTGACGGAAGGATTGGAGGAGGATGGAGGGATGGATGGGAGGGAGGGAAGGGAGGAATGAGGGAGCAGGAGGACCAGTGCGGGAGGAAGGGAAGAGTGGTTGCGAAGCCAGTGAGCCTTAACCACCTTCTGTCAGTCTGTCTGCTCTCAGCGCTGTTTTCTCTCTCATAGGAATCTAATGGCTTTTCCACTGTCCTCTTTCCAAACCTCCACCACCACCACCCTCTCCCCCTTCTCTCTTCTTTCTCTCCCTGTGCTATTTTTTTCCTTTCTTACTCCTCTCCATCTCCTCTCACTTTCCGTTTCTCCGCTAGAATTCTCTGCTGCGCTGTCCTCCCCTGCTGCCTCCCCTCCTTTTCTCTCCCTACGTCCTTCCAGCTGCTGGCCAGGGGAACAGCTGACTAAATCCAAAGCTGGGGCCCCTGGCTCTGGCCCCGGCCCCAGCCCCAGCTCTGCCACAGCCTCCTCCTATTCTCAGCCTCCTCCTATTCTCAGCCTCCCTCTCTCCTCTGGCCTCCAGCCCTGGCTCCTCTCTCAGCAGCCCCAGCTCGGCCCTGGCCCTGCCTCTGAGCCTCGGCTCCAGCTCTGCCTGACTCTCAGCAGTTCCCTCCAACCATCCCCCTCCATCCCACTTCGGAGCTGAAAAGCCTCAAAACCCCTCTCTTTCTCTCTCTCCCTGTTTTGCCTATAAGCCTGCCCCCTCTCTTTCTCTCCTTTTTCTGTTTTTTCACTCTGTATTTTCTTGCTAATTCACTTGCTTCCCCCTCCTCCCTCCTCTCCGCTCTGACGGGCTGTAGCTGGGCCCCTGGTACTGTCCCAACGTATCTGGACTGAGGCCTCATCCAGGTTGGCTGCAGTTCAGTTCTCTGGCTCCTATACCCAGCCTCACTAGCCAGGCATCTTTCTCTTTCTGGCTAGTATTGTTAGTCACTGTAACTCATTGTGGCTCGCTTTACTCCAAGCCACGTTCAGCTTGTACATTTGGTCGTTTCTGGCTCAGCACTTCCCTGCGAAGCTCTTTGTGTCTTCTCTTTGTCTCCTCGACTCTCACTTCCGTACGTCCCTTTAACTTGTATAGACAGGCTCAGCCCCAGCGCAAACACATACGCTCTGCACGCAAATGCGTGCATCATGCGAGAGTGTGAAGCATATGACACTTGATTGGCAGCAGGGGGAGGATGGGGAAAAGCAGCGAAAGGGGAAGTGGGCCTTGTCACATCTCCAGGCAAGCCGGGGGCTCGAGTTTGATCGCTGCCCAGGGAAGGGAGCCTTTGTCCCCCCACCCCCTCCGCCCCTCCCCAACCTCTGTGGCTGTCAGAGCAAGGCTGCAGGCTCGTGTGATTAGGTGCAGGCCCAGGTTCCGCCATCACTCTTCTGAACAGACGTTGCCCACAGAAGACACCTGTCAATGCTCTTCCTCCTCTCTGACACCCAACTGCTCTGAGATGAGCGACACAGGGCTGACAGAATAAAGTTCAGAGAGCACCCCACAGCTACAGTGGGATGCACACACACACACACACACACACACACACGCACACATTCCCTTTGTGTGGAAGTGGGCCAAGGAAGCCCAGGCAGGAAGAAGCAGAGTCGGTCTGTGCCAGTTGAAGCAACATCAGAATCTTCTGGAACACCTCGCAACTCCTCACAGATTATTATTCAGCCCACTCCCTGTCTGTCTAATGCCCAATACAGCCTTTGTCGTTCTTGCTGTCTTTGTTGTCATTTTGTGTTGTTTTGTTTTGGTTTTTGTGTGTATGTGTGGAGAGGAAATTTGGGGAGGGAGAAAAGCAGCAAAAAGTTTCCTTTGGAGTCACGTTTTCTCTTGTTGACTGACAGATACGGGACGATGAAAGCAAATCACAACGTGCCACCGACTTCAAAGGTTCCTGTGTTCCTCCGTTTATTGGCAACAACGCACAACAACCCTCTCTCCCAATGTGGATTCTTCAAAATAGGGAGGGAAAAAGCTAGACGAAACAGACGCCGATGACAAAAGAAGCTACCATCCAAACAGCTAGAGGGGGAAGAGGGAAGGAGGAGGGGTGCTAAATAATCAGACCTAAGCAATGTAACCAAATCGGACTGCTTTTCAAAAGCATTTTCAATCAAAACGGGCTTTTGATGTGCACTGATTCTGATACCAGGGATGTTTGAGTAGAGAAAAAGTGACGCATTGAAGTTGTAAAGAACTCTGTGCTGTGGGAGGGGGGCTTTGGTACCTCACTGAGGCAGTTTTTGGTGTGTTTAGAGTGTGTGTTTTGTACGGACCAGTGCAACAGTAATTAACTAAGTGTAAAAGCTAAGATGAGGTAAGCGGCTTGGTTCTGCTCTCCTAACCTTATAGACTCTCTCCTGCTCTCTCTTCATTCCCCCTTTATTCTTTCTCTTGTCCAGGATGGCACCCATTGACTGCCACTGACCTAATTTGGGCAAATTTCACTGACCTACTTCATGGGTGAATGCTGACTTGCCCACGGGAGGGGATTCTCTCTCACACACACATACACATATTCTTCCCTATCCTTATGATTAATATGCAGACCCTCAACCTCCTTTACGGTTGCTATGGCGCTGAGCATGTGCCCCCTCAGCTGTGCCCGACACCCTCCTCGATCCCCCATTAAACCCCCCGCCGTTTCCTCCATCGGCACTCAATTGAACGTAATGAGGATCTCAAAGTACTGACACGTGGTGAAATATAAACAAAGCAGTTGGCCTTTGTTTCATGTGGTCTCAGAGGTGACATAGTCCTTCACTTCACAAGTCTCTGAAGAGACATAATCAGCGTAATTGCATACAGATATGATTATTCTTCTGTCATCTATGAAAATGGTAACTTGAGCAAATTTGATTAAACAATGTGGCAATGCTTTGCGTGCACAGGCAATCACGGTACTTTCTTCCACAAAGTTAGATGGATAGAGACTACTGTCTATGGAGCACTGGCGATCCCATAGGAGGATTGGCATCTTTAACCCACTTGCATTAAAATGAATTCATGCATCATTGTGTTCCTCTAGCAGATTAATTCCCAGTCGACCGGACACATACAGTCCTCTTGAGGGTTTTGGAAAAGGCTTTGTCATAGTTGGATTAGTTTTGCCCTTTTTAACGTGAAGATGATTAGTAATAAACTTCTCTGCCTGCAGCCTCCCACGAGGACATAGTAGTTGGAAGCAAGTCTAACCTGATTCAGTGTTTTGGTCACGCTCATGTGTTATTCTTTGCGAGCTTTTGTGCAGCTGTGCTTGTGTGTGTTTGAGGAAAGAATGAGAGGTATTTGTATTTTTGTTTCTATGTGTGTGGACCTGCCCGCTTTCCTGTTCGCTCCTATGCTTGCCCACATGTATGCACACTGCATGCCCCTCCCCTACAAATACAACACATGAATGCAGACACACATGTACACGCACGCATGCACCGGGCGGACATGTGTTGTCATGGCAACACATACAGATGTCAACAAAAGAGGCTCCAGGGTGAACATTGTCTCCCTCTTGTCCAGCAGGGTGCAATTTATCTCAATGTAGCCATGAAAGGCAGCTATTTACATGAAACGAGAGCTGATTCTGGGAAATAGGGGTCTCTCTGAAGGTTTTGATGTCAGCTGCCTGCTTTTAGCTTGAGAGTGGAAACCTAAACCATCTAGAGAGGGAGAGAGAGGGAGAGGAGCAAGCGGTAAACCTACCGAGAGAGCTCAGTTCCCCCATGTGGTTGCAGCTCTTCACCCTGAAAGTCTCTCACAACACGCTTGGAGAAGGCCAAGCGTAGCGTGTGATTTCAGATGCTTACAGTTTGCACAGAGTAAATCTAACCCCCTTGCTTTATAGCTTATCCTTAAGAGAGTGGTCCTAACATCAACGTCAATATTTACAGGAATAGCCCGCAGGCAAGAGAATCGACCACCACGATTCAGCAGAGACGTATTCAACCATTCTCTCGCTCCCCCTCTCTCCTCCTTCCCTCACTTGTCTTCATCCCGGTAATTCCTGTTCTCTGCAGCAGCCCGTCGATCACGGCGCCAGGTGGCTGAGATATTTGTCTTCGTGTCGCCTTTGTTTTGTATTGGTGTGTGCGCGTGCAAGGTGCACCCTGCAACACGCGTGCGCAGTATATTCGACAGGGCCGCGGCTTTGACACAGGCTCAGCGGCTGAGAGATGCTGGATGACGCGTGTCAAGTGATATTAAATGTGAGAGAACCTCCCCTCCTCCCTCATTCACTCCCCCCCTCTGCTCTGCCCATCCCTCCTCCGTGGACTGTGTCTGCTGTGGTTAGTGTGAGCTATGACACTTTTCAGTGGGGTTTTTAAGGGGGAAAGGCGCCACGTCTGATGTACGACGCCTCACATCTCTGTGGGTAGAGTGGACACTTTGGCCTACATAAGCTCTCGGAAGGTCAATGGACATACAGCTGAATAGACACAGTGTGTATACCCATGCAAGATTACACATGCTTTGCTCTTTGTAATTGCATAATCTAAACAAATCAGGTGGTTAGTGTGTGAGCTACATATTTGTCTGTGGTGATGATAATTGTTTTGTAATTGCTAATGAATGGGTGTGTATTTTAGTGGTTGCAATGCTTTTGTGCTCAAAGAGAGATGCCGCTGCAAATCAGGTCACTCTCAGGCAGGCTACCTGCGTATTTAGATGATTACACAAACTGCTTGTGTTCATTGTATTTTAGAAAAAAGACATAGTGAGATGTGTAGGGAAGCAGCACGTAAAAGATTAACCTACTTCCTGTGGTGTTTGTGTGTGTTTGCACACGCGTGCGTATCTGCTTCCATCTGTGTCAGGCAATAATGTGGAAGTATGAGTAGTGGGCCAGTGTGCTCGGCGCTATAATGGGACAGCCCGAGCAGAGGGATGTTAGGGGATGTTTGGCAGCGGCAGGTTTACGCCAGGATGTGGCATGCGCCGGCGAACAGAGAACAGCGGGTGTGACCTCAGTGACTCCAGGAAGGAAGGGGTTAAGCACGAGCCGGCAGGGCTGCATGGGCTGCGTTACGCAAACTGGCGGCTGGCTGGAGCTGAAAGGGGAAGTGCTGAGCTCAGAGGAACACTGGCTCAGAGCCATCGCTCCCTCCTCCCTCCTCTGAAACTCCCCCCTTCGCCTCCCCTGGCCCTCTTCCCCACCTCCCCGCTACAGCTGAGCGCTCCCCATGCTTCCCACCGCCAGGCGTGGT
>CAFUXE010000046.1:602814-616499 GCA_903364295.1 Serranus cabrilla | reverse complement strand
GTGTGTGTGTGTGTGTGTGTATGTGTGTGTGTGTGTGCGCGTATGCGTGGGTGTGTGTGTGGTGGAGTGTGTCGGGTGACTTTCCAAACGAAATGGGAAGGGTAAAGAGTGTAAGGTTATTTCCTGGCGTGGACAAGTGAACCTAAAAACACACACATCCTCGCACATGTGCGCACACAATCATGCGGTAGTTTTCAGTCCAGTGCTGTTGGTGCCCAGCTATTTTCATATGCAAATGAATTCTGTTCACTTTCAGCCATGTTAGCTTCCACAGTAGTGGCTTTTTGTCTCTGTGCTGTGCTAGCTTTACTCAATCTTTCTACATTTTGTTCTGCCTTTGTTTTCTTTTGTTTTTGAGCTTTGATGTCAAGACTAATATCTGAAAGCTGTTTTATCAAAAAGACTAATCTCAAAAGGATTTATAGGGCAAAGTTCAAATTAAGCATGAGATACACATCTGTAATAAATTCTGACAGGCACAGCAAATGTCATTCTGGCAAATGTGTGCAAATTGTGCGCAAGATCTAACAAACACTGCTTCCGCCTCACAAACACACATTTCACAGACGGGCTCCTCTCGACCCAGACTCTCCTCCCTCATCAGGAGAAGGACGTTACTGCTATAATGTCTCGACTGCATAGCTTTGTCGTTAGAAAGATACTGAAGCCCTGAAGTAGCAGACAATGGCTTTTCAATGGATCCCATTACCTCCGTCTATAGCTTGCGTGGCTCTACTGGGACAGACCTCTGCTAATTACACACATTCATTTCCAGCCAGCTGTAATTTCATTCACACTAATGAACCTTGCACATGGATTGGGATAATGTATAGTTAATGTACAGCCAGGAGACAGAATTAGCAGGCTGCTGGCTTCTCCAGTGACAGAGATTTGTTGAATTGCAGCTAAAGAGACAGTTCACCCAATACCACACGGATGCCATTCTGAAATTACACCTAATAGTAATTTTAGACTAAAGTGTTTAATAGTCAACTATGACACATAGCCTGCCTTGTTAGAAATATAATTTGATACAACCAGGCATATTAAAAATGCAGTTTCCATGCAGTGGCTGTATTGGACAATGCTGTTTAATGGTACAAATAGCTGTGATATTATGTTGAGTAGCAAGAATTTTCCATGTGCATTTAAAAGAATATTTCTCAATATGCTTGTTTCCTTTTGTGCTCATGCTGCATTTGTGCATGCATGTTGTGTTCAATGTATGAAACATTTTTATTAAGTGGGTATCATCTTTTTACTCAAAAGTAATTTGTAATACAGTGTTTGGTTGTAGCCATTAGTTGTTGTCTACTTAGAGGGACCTAGATTATTTAGAAAATGCACTAATTAGCATGAGCCCTGATAAAAAGTTAAGTAAGCTAATATTTCAGCAGTTTCGATGTATGGAAGTGCTGTTTAAACGATCTAAGAAATAAAATGTCCATGTTGTTTCTGCCTTATTTTTTTCCCCAACTCTGGAAATGGGACCATCCGAGGAGCACATGAATACTCCATTCGATAAGGAGATTGATATTTGTACAGTAAATATGAAGCTTTTGCCCACAGCCAGTTAACTTAGCTTAACATAAGTACTGTAAACAGGGGGAACGGCTAGCTTGGCTCCTTTCAAAGGTAACAAAAGCAGGCAGAACAGGAAGTCACTGCTCCTGGGCAAGAAAAGGTTTGGACAAATTTCCCTTTAAAACACATCTTCTTGTTTCTGCATTTTGGCTTTGTGTGCAGGATAAACAAAAGAGCAAAATGCATTGGTAGTGCTGTCCTCAACTAAAGAAATTGTTAGTCAACTAACACTTTATTATCAAGTAGTTGACTTATTTGGACAAGTCTGCAAAACTGAGTTTCTCCACAAAGAATCATACAAAAGTACCACTTTAAATCTTGTATTTACCAGAGATTTGCTCATAAGTTTCTTGGAAAGCAGACATTTAGCATTAGAAAAGTTTAAGAAAATTGCCAATAATAATAAGGAATATTCACCAAAACAACCAATCAGTCGACTTATCAACTAAGAGAGGGTAGACCTTTGTATCAGAGGTGCTAGTTTGAGAGTTTTGTTGTGTTGGTTTTGCTGGATGGATTTGCGTTTCTCTCCGTTTCCAGTCGTTGTGCTATGCTAAGCTAACCAGCTGCTGCTTTATATTTATGGTAAAGACATGACATTAGTAACAATCCTCTCCTCTAACTCTCTGCAAGAAAGCCAATTTCCCAAAAGTGTCAAAAAATATTCCAGTATCATTTTTCTAGCTAAAAATAAAAGAAGAAAGAAATCCCTCCTGAATTGCAGGCTGCTTGGAACACACCTTTATCTGTTAATAACAGAACCCATTTTCTCATCACTTTATCCTTTTTGTCTTGTGTCTATCACATCCCCGAACAGAGGCTTCCCTGTCTTTCTGCACTGGTCAGCCTTCTGAACGCCAACCTTTGGGATCAGTCAACAGAGCAGTAACACCAGCTCTGCCTGACAGGCCCAATCCAGCAAAATTAGAATCCATTTTGAAAGTGATAGTTAGAAAATTGCAAGTCATTCCTGATGTACCGCATGGCAACTAAGTGGCAGCAGCCCAGTAGTCGACTGTCATTTCAACCGCCAGCTGATGACAACTCCAATCACCCACACAGCCGTCAATGCACACACACACACACACACACAGATACACAAAAATACAGATATTCTTCCCCTCCCATCCCTATGATTAGCATGCATATTTTGCTGTCAGAATCTCAAGCGGAAGTAAGAGCATTGAAATTCATAGAATATCTCAAAACATTAATTCGTGCTCGTTTGTGCCTGTCGGGATAAGCATTCAGACTGTGAGATAGTACGTGTTTTTGTGTGTGTATGCGCGGGTGATGAAAACACACCCGGGGAGAAAAATACTTTTTGGTCTTCCAGAGGGTTTAAGGCATAAATATGGCCGCCTCTGGAGCTCAGCTGTGTTATTCCAGCCCGTCCCACACCTAGGACACACACACATGCACACACACGCCTGGAGCAAGGTCTCCTGCAGGATAGCATTGATCTCTGTTTGTAGTCTCTGTATGGGTGCTTCCTTATAGGACCACACACGCATGTGCTCATTGTTACTCACACACACTCTTAAAACGCTGAAAGGTCTTGTATTTGTCTTTACAGGCTTATTAATCGGGCCACTTCAAGGAGCTGCAATGAAGGAAATTGTCCGTTATCTGTGGGTGGGATGGAGGTGGTGTTAGAGGTGGAGGGTTGCCAAACAAGTCTCGACCCTTCCCCGACCTGCTGCAGAGTCCTCAGTTGTGGTTCAGATCTTCTTTCAGAAGGGCCTCTCAGTTCAGTCCGACCGAACGGATTGGATTCCAGTCCAGCGGCCTTTTCTCTCAGTGAGGTTTTAAGCAGACTATCTTTGGTCAACACGGAATAGGATTCCGCGTTAAACCTCCAACTTCTGCATGTGGTCCACTGTGGATCAGAGAAGCTCTAGCAGGGCAGAGTGGGATTTAGGTGTTGCTCTCCGTCTGTCTGCAGCTCATGAGGTAATTTGATTAACGTGCAAGGCTAAAGTGAATCGGCGCTGGCAAATGGGGCCTTGAATATCTATTTGCTTTCTCTGTTTCTTCCTCTTTGCTTTTGTTGACTTGCTTTCACACCAGCCCATTTGTTTCATCTTATTTCGTGCACTCATGTGATGATCAATCATGTATTCAGAATCTCTCTCTCTCTCTCTCACACACACACACACACGGACGTGCACACAAATACAACGGATGAGTGCTGTCTGAACTGCACAGTGCCATATTAGATTTAGGTGACAGTCACTCATGAACCAATTCAGCCAATAAACTTAATGACCTCCCCACTGCTGGGCCTGAATTTTCTCCATTGACTTGGAATCTTAATTTGATTGCGGAAATATATGTATGTTGCTCAATCTAATTTACTCCAGTGATTTTGGAACACTGAGCACTTTTGTGCTTAGGCAAGCAAACCTTACAGGCCCGGCCCCCATACCCGCCACTTGCCTTCATGTGGGAAGCTAAATCCTGTTTTATAGGGAGTGTATAAAGGGCGGCATTCTTCCATCACAGCAGATATACATTGAAGGAGTTGCGGGTCTTAGTCTGGGCATTTCCTCCCTGAAATAAGAGCAGGAGTCCGGTATTTCTGGGGCCCCTTGTTGTTGAATAGACAGAAGTGGTCCTAGCTGGTCAAGAGAGCGCATGCCTGCTTATCGGCACTTATACAAGTTCAAAACCAGAGAGAGAGATAGAACGAAGAGCTGTATGAGGGAATGCTTTGATATGGGTCCCCCAAAAAGTGTGGGTGGTCTGCAGGCCTTTGTGGGATCTCAACATATATATACATACACTAATTCTCGCTCACTCTTTCACACACTGTTCCTGCTGCCATACACAGCTCCTCGGGCCAAGTGTGATTTCACCAGGGCGGTCACAAGGGGTTTCTAGGGCAACCTCACAGAGGCCTTGTTCTAAAAATGGCCGCCATGGTTACTTTGAAAGCCAACCCTGGCCTCTTGAACATGCACAGAAAAGAGCCCTGAGCACCACTCGGGGAGGGGAGCTGGGTGGACTGGGTGAGGGGGGAAACCAGGCTCTTTAATAGCTAGCACATGAGACATTGAAGGTTTCATACCCACCCAACCAGGAGTCATGGGAGGTGTGTGCGTGTGTGCGTGAGAGTGTGTACCTAAACAGTAATAGCCCTGTACTCAGTGCTTGGCTAAATTAAAAGGGCATTTTTGGCGTGGGGGGGCAGTTTTTGGTGCCCAGACGATTGGACGGGGAAAGGCGAAACTCATTACCTACCCATCTGTCAGAGAGTGAGAGAGAAAGAGCTGTGGGAATGTGGATGGAGCGAGGNNNNCTTGAAAAGGGCTTGGAAGTGGAGAGTGAGAATGTCCATTAAAGCAAAGGGGAACACGGCAGACTTTTTGAACAAGGATAAGTCTTTTATCACTATGTATTTTTTATACTCCATGTGTTTTGAATTTTAAAAAAGTATCCCCGTTAATTTTCCCTATGGGAAAAAAAGCAAAACATTTGAAAAATAAACTGCAGCTGCTTTTACAACGGACAGATATATGTGTGTGTGTGCGTGTGTATCAGAGGTTGATTTTTCTTTGAGCTCTCTCAGCCCCACATGTTTTTGATGTTCTCTTTTTCTCTCCCCTCTCTGGACCAGGGGCCACTTTTGAAACATAAGCTCGTGTCACACACACACACACACACTAAATGCATCAGCAAGTATTAAAAGCCATTGCTCATTTGTATGTTGTTACACAGCTAAATAAGTTAGCTTTCCATTCTACAACCAGCTGCACCATGTAAACCTTTTTGTCTCGTTTAAGAGTGACTCAGTATCTCTCTCTCTCTCTCTCACACACACACACACACACACACAGCTGTAGACATATACAGCTTTGATCACTGCAGATGCAAGTGGCTGCCATATTCGATCCACACCCCTCTTCTGTGGATATTGTTAACGAACATGTACTTCCTCTGCCAGCTGGCTTTCAGAATGGAAAAGCATATCTCCATGGCAATGTTCTGCGGCTCTGCACTGTTGGATATTTGCAGCCAACACTTCTTAGTTCTACAATACAATAACAAAACATTGCTACTTCTGTTTTGATGCTCTTGCAAATTTTGCCGGATTGCAATATCCGCACTAATGGAGCTTCTTGAATTGATAAAATTGTACAAGGCCGTGGTCTTACTCATGGAGAGGCTGTTTAAATGAGTTTCCTGACTGTCTTTTCTTTTTTTCTTTTACAAACTGCGTTCGTAAGACCGCACAGACACATAAGACCTCTATAACCAGCTTGTTTTATTTTTATATCTTCCCTGAGGAAAAGGCCAACACTAGAGGCAAGGGTTGTGACCCTGTTTACTTCCTTCTCTCTTCTTCTTCACCTGCATCTTTAGTGCCACCCCTTAACCATCAGAGCTTTGACCTGACCTCTGTTCATCTTCCTTGTGCACCCTGCACCCCATTTCCATCCATATCCTATGAAATATTCAACCCCTGCCCCTCCCTTCCTACTTAATGTAGAGGCCTAGAAACTGCTTTGATATCTGCGTTAATACATGCTTGATATCACAGCCATGCGTGCGCTCAGCCCTTTGATAAACGTATTTAAGAGATGTATGTCTTTGCCTGGTCCACACATGCATTTCAGAGATCTCTCCTGTGCACATAAATGCATTCATAAGCTACTCTCCATCCCTCCTAACCACTCCCATTATTAATAAATGCATGATCTCATGCGGCGGCTCAGTGTGTGCGTACATGTGTGTCTCTTTCATATGCTCATCAGTGTGTGTTTTAGGCCACTGCCGGGGACCCCGCCCTGCTCATTCATATTCATCCTCGCATAATGACTAGCCGCGCCTCCGGATAGCGCAGTCAGGATAAGATCAAACATTATATTCAAACAAGAGGCTGTATAATTCATACTGTAACAGCCGCGCTCACTGCTCACTTCCTCATCTTTCTCAATTCCTCTCGCAGTGGATCCCCCGATCTGAGCTCCTGCATGTAGATTTCTGTCAGGCTCAGCGCTTTGCAGCTGGTCCTGATCGTGCTCTCAAGATAAGAGAACATGGGGCCTTTTGCAGGTGAATGTGTCTGACTGAGGCTGAAATTTAATGTCGTTTACTAAAAGGGCACATTCAATGACTTGATCAAGTCATCCAATTCTCATTTAATAGATAGTTAGGCACAACCTTCAGTGACTGGCTGTTTGGAGACGACAGGTGACTGATATCTCTGTCCAGTTCAGTTGCTATGATGACTGGTTAAACCTCAGATCTTGTAGTAGCAATCAAAGTTGCTCGGCTTGAAACCTAAAAATGGCTGTATTATTTTATTACTGCATGCTTAAAACAAAGGAATTAAGTCATGTACGTCTGCAACCAGTGATTATTTTTCTTCATCAATTAGTTTGAGCTTGTTCTACACAATGTCCCAAGAGCTTATTACAAGTTCACAGATATTTGGTTAAGAAAAAGAACATTTGAAAGACATTTGAGAAGCTGGAACTAGTGAAATCTGGGCATTATTGCTTTAGAAATTATTTAAATGATTAACCAAGTCATCCAAATTGTTGCAGATTAATTTTCAGTTGATGTACTATTAGTTTCCGCTCTAAAGTAAAGACATTAGTAGGAGATGACAGAAGGAAGGATTCATCTGCATACATTAAATGTGCAACTAATGATTGCTTTTATTATTGAATCATCGGCCGATAACTTTTTTCAATAAATTGATTCATCGTTTAGTCTATAGCATGTTCGAAAATGTCGAAAGAGTCTAAAACACAAAGATATTTGGTTTAATATGATATAAAACGGAGAAACGCAGGGATCTAAAGGACAGAAAACTGCATTTTCTGCCATTTTTGCATCTCTAACATACACAATAAACCTCTTTAACAATATTTTTTTGATAAATAATTTTCTCTTTCCTTTCTCTCTTCTCCAGGTTTCCATCTCAGCGGCACAGTGACGGACCCCGCCACACCCTCGACCCCGGAGCTCGTTTGCAGCGTCAGCGTCAGCTTCGATCGCTGCAAGATCACGGCGGTAACATGCACCTGCGGCAACAAAGACATCTTCTACTGCGCCCATGTAGTGGCGCTGTCACTTTACAGAGTACGGAAGCCCGAGCAGGTCAAACTGCACCTGCCCATCTCAGAAACTCTGTTCCAGATGAGCAGGGACCAGCTGCAGAAGTTTGTCCAGTATCTGATATCAGTCCACCACACCGAAGTGTTACCTACGGCGCAGAAACTTGCCGACGAGATTCTGTCGCAGAACTCTGAGATCAACCAGGTCCACGGTAAGGGAACGTGTCAGAGAAGGTCGTGGGCGTGTTTAGGATGATGCACGTGTGTTTGTGTGTGTGTGCATTTGTGTGTTCCTGCATCTACATGCGTGCGTGTATTGACTGCGAGATGAAGGCAAAGTGTGGCAGGATCAATGTTACTCATTAGTGAGATCCAGACAGTAAAGGAGAGACTGTGTGCTTCTAATCAACACTATAGACCCGTTATTTACCTCCGAGAGCGAGAGGACGATACAAAAACAGAGACGAAGAGGTTAGCAGGGAGGTAAAGAAAGGTGCATATCTCTTGTTATCGATACTGTACTTGCAGCTTACCTTAATGAAAGAGGGAGAAACTGAAGGGTAAGCAACACAAAGGGAATAGAGGAAGGCATGAAAAAGTGTATGTGTTATTGTCAAACTGGTTTGTAAATCTGATGTAGGGATAGAAGAAGGTGAAAGAGGGAAAGAAAGGAAGTCCAAAATAGAAGCATACAGGGTGAAAATGTGGAGGATGGATTTTGAAGGAACAGGGAGGAAAATGAGCAAGATGTGAGAGCTGGAAAAACAATATAGATAAGATTTTTCGGAACAAAGGAGAGAATAAATAAGCAACTCAGAGAAGCAGAAAGAGGGAGATCTTCATCACAAAAGTGCAGGGATGAAGATGTTTTTTTATTTGACAACTTATTGATTTGTTGCTTTTTTTTAATAATCCTGTAAAACTGAAACCAGTCATTTGGATTTAAATATCTTACTATACTGTTTGTACTGTTAGTCTTATTTAATGTATATTTACTTTTTGATTCAAGGAATTAAAACGACATTAGTTCTGAGGATTTAAGAAAAACGCACACTGTGCTGTCTTCTTTATTTGGTGTCATCAAATCAATGTGTTGCTACATTTTTCACTTAAATGTTTGAAGGGATGTTACAATATAACAATATTCTATGACAAGTAGGATTATTTATTTATGTTTGCTTTAGACTTCTTTCACAAAATAAGCTTGAGTACAGTGCAAAACCCGAGAATAGAAATAATGAAAGAAGGTAAAACGCATGCAAGTGTGCCACACGGATGTTACTTATTTTAAAATGTAATTGCAGCTCATTTTTTAAGAGTCGTGACGAAATGACCAAGACGCTTTGCTGTTTCTTAAACTGCTCCCAGTTGCATTTTCATGGTGTGCTTTAAGTTGTGTATTAACGGCTGAAAAACACAAACATCCTCTGTAAATGAATTTGCGTGTTACAACAAAGAAAATTGCAGTTGTTCAGTTCTACCTTGTACCCCGCTTTGCCTTCAACAGTGGCCGTGTATTTATAAGGACACAAATACATTTTCACAAGGATGCAGAAAAAGGAAATTAAAGCTCTGAAATTAAGACAACTTCTACTTCACCCTGTTAAGGGTTAATAGTTTGTCTTTGTGTTTAAGTTCAAGGTCTGTACGGGCGCTGGAAATCCCTGAAAACCCTTGAATTTTAAGTGTTGTTTTCAGGGTTTGAAAAGTGCTTGGATTTTTAATAAAGTGCTTGAAGCTGCATGACATTTTAATGACATTTCCTATTATAACAAATCACTATGTGACTGAATAGTTTGCCTGTCAAACAAAATGAAAATAACTCTGCTTGGGCCTCGCTTGCCACTCACACCTCTGAATATAATATATCCAGAACAACACGACTAATATATGCTCAATACTGAAATGTATTCAAATTAACACAACATAGGCATCATAGAGGTAGACTTTCTAGGGGAACAGATTGTTAAGGTGTAACTTATAAAGTGGCCACTGAATGTATGTACTGTACATGAATATGTAATTTAATTTTAAGGTTGAAGCTGGCTTCATAACACTCTGATTTTCAGTGTAGTGAATTGAAAAACATTTCATGCATTTGTATAATATACTGCATAGGAGCCTGTTGTATTTAAAATCATTTTGTACACAGCGGCCTAATGCTCACATATGCTAATACTTCTATGTGCCTGTGTGTGTGCGTGCAGGGGCCCCGGACCCCACAGCAGGAGCCAGTGTGGACGACGAGAACTGCTGGCATCTGGACGAGGAGCAGGTTCAGGAGCAAGTCAAGCTCTTCCTGTCACAGGGAGGATACCATGGCTCGGGCAAGCAGCTCAACCTGCTTTTCAGCAAGGTGGGGAGCCAGCGGCATTCACTCGGCCACATACAGAACATAACAACACACATACAACACATGCCGACCCTGACCGCCACAGGCACAGGCACAGACACAGTTCCTCCCGCCTGTGCCGCTCACATCCCTCCCTTTAGCTGCTCTCGTCTCTCTCCAACAACCATTCTCCCCTCTGCATCCTGTTAATAAATATTTTCTCCTTCTCTTTAGTGCACTTCTCTTCTATTCCCTTATGAAAAGAGGCCTTCTCTGTTCAAAGCGATCCCAGACAAAACAACTTACATATATTGGCACATACATTAAAAGGCAGGCTGCCTCTTAGCTCGAGCTAATTGCAGAAAGGAAGTGTAACATAAAGAGGTATAGAAAGAGGCGAAGCTTGCACTATGTACTACTCTGTGCTCGCGATTAAACGATTACATGAGAGATGTGTGGTTCTCTCTGTTGCCCGTGTATTACAGTAGCAGAGCTCGGCCAGCATTAATGTTGTGCGCTATGTAAAGACTGCAAGCCAAGCCCATTATCATCCACCCTGCTTGGCTTTTTAGAAAGTCTCACTGCTTCGTGCTCTTTGATGCACACACACCCACTGACAGCATATATATGTATATATATTTATATATACTTGTCCACTCACACACCCACGTCAAGAGTCATGTACAATCGTACATGAACCAAGTTGCCCTTAAAATGATAAACACATACCTGCTATGTGTACATTTGTGTCTGTGGCTTTTTTTCTTGTTTGTGAATAAATGTTGTCAATCATAATTTGTGTGCAAAAAATCATGTTTTTTGTGCATATGTCCATGATGTACAGTAAAGAATTTCTGTTTTCAGTTTTCACTGCTTTCCCCCCCCAAAACACCCAAAACTTTTAAGAGGAGATCAGTTTTAAAAACAATGTTTTTCCCTGGATTTTATATCCCCACGCACCCCAGAGTGGTTGAGTTTCCTGCTGCCAGAAGATGCTGACCACCGTACTTTACAATAAACAAGTCCCTGTTGCAATTAGGACGGCTCAGAAAATCTTCCAGTGAAGAGAAAATGAGAAAATTCAACCGCTGGTTATGCACCAGAGAGAAAGAAAAGAAATTATTAAACGATTAAGTGGATGCATTGCAGAGAGTCTTTTAAAAATCTGTTTTTCCACAAAGATTTTTCACACCTTTTTTTTAAATTAGATTTTCACTCTTTTATTTTAAATAAAAGGACATATTTCTGGATTTGTGTTTCAAAAAGAATGCCAAAAAACTAAATAAAAGTATTCAGTCTTAAAGTACAATGTAGCTCTGTTTGTGTTATATAAAAGTGCATTGATTTTCTTTGTGACCTCTAGTTTTGAAGAATATTTCTGAAGAGAAAACTAGAATGTTAATCGATTTTCCGAGTCAAGACGTGCAGTGAGTGCTTGAAACATTTGAAAGAAAGCAAGGACGGTACAAGAGGAATTTTGTCTCTTGGTTTGAGTGAACATTAGTAGCCTCGGTTGCATGCTCTCAATTTTGTACCACTTACAGGCAAACTTGATTTGGCCATGGAAGTTAAATGTCAGACACCGCCCTCTTAAGTACCAACAGACCACTACCCAGTCTGGACTGTGCCTCTGTGACTTGTCCACAGACATTCAGTGACTGTGAAATAGATATATCTCTAGTAAATGAATATGGGTCCATTTAAGACCAGACATTACAGGCAGTTTTTTAATGCACTTGTCAATTTGAAGATTTCCATTGCTTTCACAACATGTCTTTTTTTTAGACTAGTGAAAAGAAAATACACATTAAAGTGTTTATTTTACGACATGTTGTATTTTCTCATCCGTAGATTTCATAAATCCACTTCAAGTTTGCATTAGATAATAATTTATATGCATGTTGAAACATTCCAGAAAAATTTAATTAAAAAAAATAGTATTAGTAGTATAAAAAGTATTTAACAAGTTTCACGATGATATCTATTTGTTACAGTATTTTACTCTATTCACCTGCAGTGTCTCCCTTTTTAACGCACATTACTCAAGTACTGTCTGAGGTGTGTATGCACACTTTCTAATTCAATCAATTTAATTCAATATATCTTTATATATCCCTGTAATAACAATATATGCAGACCACACACAAAAAATAAATACAGTTTACTTAAAAACAATTGTGGAATTGATCATAAATACATGAATAAATAACTGTAATTATCTAAAAATGACACACAATATAATGAGGCCAGACAAAAGCATAAACGCACACCTTAAATTTGTTTTTGTCACTGATAACTTATTTTGTGTGTGTGGTCCAGTGGAGTTGTGTATGTCTCGTCCCTGAGATGTGAGAGCTGTTTGGTGTCATCGTGCATTCATAGCTCTCTGTTTGTATAAACTTTGTGTGTGTGCGGGTGTGTGCGTAACCTGTCCTCCCTGTCTCCTCCTCTCTCCTCCTGCAGGTGAGGGAGATGCTGAAGATGCGTGACTCCAACGGAGCGAGGATGTTAACACTGATCACAGAACAGTTCATGGCCGACCCTCGGCTGGCGCTGTGGAGACAGCAGGGCACCACCATGACCGACAAGTACAGACAGCTCTGGGACGAGCTAGGTGAGGGGGAAAAACACACCACACACACACAATGAGTGTCCTACAATTGTGCACACACACACACACAGACACCTTGTTCCCAGTATGCACAGGCACGAACAGATTTAGCAAGGTGGGCGATCGAACCCAGACATTGAGACAAAGGCACACACACACATTTTTCTTCCCCTGTTTGTTTATTTGTCCTTTGTCTCCAAGACAGCCCACATAGACACACACTCCGAGACGCACACACTCATCACTGACAGCCCAGTCTCTCCCTCTCACTGTGAACGCAGGTTTGGCAGCTCAGCAAGAGCGTCTTTGTGAATTACAAGCCGTTTAATGCAGCACATCGCGCCTCATCAAAACCCCAAATATTATGACCTCCGTAATGTTTTGAAACACTTCACATTATATATTTAGTTGATGTGACAGAGTGCTGCTTGCCATGCAGTCATTCGGTTTGATATAGTGTGTAGTTCTTTTGACAGTTGCACTGTACCTACAGCAAAACACTTCCTCACAAACCACAAAACCAACAAGCCCGTCACCAGGACAGCAGTCGTGTTGTCTCTCGTCTTTGTTGTTTTCCTCTAATGTCTCGGTTGATGTTGCTGCTGCTTCTGCTGCTGCCGCTGCTGTTGATGATGATGTTCGTTTTCTCCCTTTGGTCTTGTTCTGCACTTTGTGAGGACAGCGCAGTGATCTCATCTGTTTCAATCCCACGTATTTTTGGAAGTGTGTACGGTCTCTTTGAAGTCCACACTTCAAACCCTTCTTCCCAAGTCCTTATCACTCCCCCTGATGTGTGGTGAATGCTGCCTCTCGGCGCAGCTCTCTCTCCCTCTCTCCCCCTCTTTTGTCTTTCTCCTCTTTGAGGCGCAGCTACTGCTCTCCTCCAGACACAAAGCCAAGCCTCATTCACTTGTCCTCACCCATGTCTCCTCGTCCAAATCATCTCCGCTCCCATTTCATTTTCTGTTTCCCTTTTTTCTGCTCTCCCTCTGTTCTGCACCTTTCTGTTTCTCTCTTCATGTTCCGTCTCTGTCCTTGTCTTCGTCCTTCCTCCCAAACTCTCTCTGCCTTTACACACACACACACACAC
>CAFUXE010000046.1:591001-602708 GCA_903364295.1 Serranus cabrilla | reverse complement strand
CACACACACACACACACACGTAGAGTGTACATATCTCCAGCAGTCTTGAGAGTAAAATCCCTGAATGTGCTCGCCTCCCCAGAGACATAACCACTTTTCATATTCTGTTTGTTCCAATTTACTCCAAAATGATGTGTGTGCAGTCAGCGTTGCCTCGGGACTAGTTAAGTTCTCTGTTTTCACAGACTTTTGTGTTCCAGTGCAAGATGGCGGCAGCATACAAAATGTGCACTAAAAGAAAAAGAAACAATGTTTTGAATGCTGCACATCTTTGAAACCTGCCTCCAGCTTTCAGTCTTGCATGATAACTGTATTTAGGATTTTTGAAACCTCAAAAGACACACCTACATGCATTGTATGAGTCAGTGCTGACGTCATCGTCACACACTGGGAAGTAGGGCAGCTAACCAAAGTGTGTGTGTGTGTGTTTTTCCATTTGTGTGGGTGTCCAGGTGCCCTGTGGATGTGCATCGTACTGAACCCCCACTGCAAAGCAGAGCAGAAGACATCGTGGCTGCGCCAGCTGCGCAGATGGAACAGCGTGGACGTCTGCCCCTGGGAGGATGGTAACCACGGCAACGAGCTGCCCAACCTCACCCACTCACTGCCTCAGGGTGCCCATGGCAACCAAGGTCAGAGATTGACAAGTTGTGGATGTCAGTCAATAACATGTTTACTTTGTAATAACGTATTTCAAGGGGAGAGGTGCTACAGTGCACGCAGCATCTGTAAACGCAGCATCTCATACACATGCAGTGGTGGAAGAAGTATTCAGATCTTTTACTTGAGTAAAAGTATTAATACCACACTCCAGAATAAGTGTGTCCTGCAAAGTCCTGCATTCGCAACTAACTTTAGTAAAAGAATCAGGATTAAAATGTACTTAAAGTTTCGAAAGTAATTGTTATGCAGAATGGCTCCACTCAGATTGTATATTACAAATATATTATTTAATTATTGTTATTATTGATGCATTTATGTAAACAGCATTTTTTTCAGGAAGGCTAATTTTAGCTTCTTAATATACTGTTATGTGGTTTGGGTTATTAAAATGCCGAAACCAGGGATTAAAATTAACTTTTTTTCACCACCGTCCCAGAAACGTCCAAAAAATTATTTTGAACCGTCCCAAAAAATCATTTTGAACCGTCCCAACTCGTCCCGAAAATCTTTTTTACATTTTGAGTTATTACTTACTGATAAAACACAATACATTATGTTGATAACAATAAATACATTTTTTCCAAACTAGATTTGAATCAACACCCTCAGTCACAGAACTGTGGCCTACATGACCTTCTGCAACAACTCCACCATTTAATGACGGCATTTAGTGAGTTGTACTCAAGTGAGAAGGGCCATGCATTGATGTCAAAAACAACAGCATACTAAACCCTAAAATAACGTCGATATAAATCTTCCCATGTCTAACATTATTAGTATTTGTTTGGGTCTAGAACGTCTGCAACCTGTTTTTCCAAATATGAAAATGAATGAAATATTCTAATATTTAATTGTCAAGCTTTACTTGAAGTACATGCACTAATAGACTATCTGTATATTCATAGCAATTAATGGCAAAACAGTAGCCTATAGCCATGACAATAATAGCATATTGAATATAAGGTTAATAATGTGCAGTGATTGACTATCTTGTTTAATCGTCTCTGATATCGTCAAAAATGACCCTTTGGAAAGAAAAGGTTGCAGACTCCTGCACAAACCCGGGGTAGAAACGATGGTCTTAATGCATTCTGTGCTGAGTGAGTAAAGTCATTGGTAATAGCTCTAACGTAAACTTTGACAGTCTACATGTTTTGTTGATGGTGGATAACCAGCAATATTGGTGTGGTGAGTAAACGGTTTCGGTGTGTTGTTTCAACAGTATAATTGTATACAACCGGCCGTTTGCGTTAGCTAGCTAGCAGACAATGCTAATCTGCTTACCAGTTAGAGAGGAGGCTAAATGATGGAATCTCTTAACATAATAATAACAGAGGATGTATTGACATGTTTGAATTTGTGGGAGGTTAAACTATTAATAGTTATCAAAGTATCTTTCTACCACAATCCCCACAGTTTCTTAGCTTCCTAGCTTACTGGCATCGTTAGCCACTAAACGCTTTCTACCCCGGGACTCAATGTAGCAGCTGTCGTTGCAGAGCGAGTGGTGATTCTGTAGCGTTAGCTTACCTCAGGCTAAGTGGGAAAAGTTGTTTCGCCATCACTCTCACATCCTACTGGGTGAATTGGGCCTGGTTGGGCTGTGTCCTAGGGCTGGGTACACTCTTTAGGCTTCAACCAGCGTAACATTGTATTGAGTAGTAGTAGTAGCTAGCACAAAGACAGCAATATCTTCGTCTCGTCCGAGCTCGAGCGCGTAGAATATTTCTATAGCTCGAGCGGTAAGCAGCGCGAGCTCAACAGGCTGCAACATTGTTGACACTCGTCTCATAGACACTGCAGCCGGCCGGTGCATATCTGCCTCTCGAGGCGAAAAACAATTATGCCGCCCCTAAGCCTACATTTGCAACGTACTGTTCCATACCAGCAACAACACACAAACTGCAATGTGTCATAAACAAAGCAAAAACCAACAACAACACACAAACGCCAATACGTTATACACATAACGCAAAAAGTCTAGTGCAAAGCTAGTGTGTCAACTTGCTACCAGCTAGTGTCAACAATAAAATATGTATGACGCAATATGCGGGCATTTTGCGGATCCAAAATGTATCCATTTACAAATAATGCACCAAATCATAGGTCTGCCTAATAACTCCAATAATCTGGTTCCAAAACATTTACAGCAATTCACTAAATAATAACAGTGCAAATCTCTCCAACACACCACGTTCTCATATGCATCAAACACAGACACATAGCAACCACATATAATCAGCAACTTAAAAGGCTAAAGAGTAGCTAAATAAAGCTTACCTTTCAGAAGTGTAGGTGGCGGGCCTTCATCGCAGCAAAGTTCTTAATTGCATCCAGTATCATTCGAAATGTCCTGACCTTCTCGGTGGCTTGGCGTCTGCTGTTGTGGCGATGATGCTAACATTTGCACCTGTGAGAGTTGTGCTAACGTTAACGGTCGGTGATGCACTTGGAGGCTCGTTGTCATCCTTACTAGAACTCCCGGGATCAATGTATTTAAAAAAAAAGAATCCCTCTGTTTTTGATTAGCTTACTCCTTCAATATCCCCTTCTTTTTGTATTCCCAACCAGATAATTTGGGTCGTTTCGACATCGTTACCGTCCCTCCTCACACTGCAGTTTTTTCAGAAATACCGGTAGAATCAAATTTGTTGGCGGCAGCTACGATTGGCTGTAAGAGCTGGGGGCGGGATTTGTGTGAGTGAGGCGGCCACAGGTCTAGCATGATTGACACATGTCTCAGCAAATCATACAGAAAGCGTAGTGCAGTGGGCTTGCAGTTAGTTGATTTTGCTCATGAGTTGGTCCCGGTTGGCCCACAATTCGCCGCCCTCGCCAAAGTGCCGCTCTAGGCAATCGCCTAGTTCGCCTATATGCACGAGCCGGCCCTGCATAGAACAACATAAACGCGAGTAAAAAGTGTAATATTTGCCTCTAAATGTAGTGGAGTAGAAGTATTAAGTTACAAAAATGTAAATACTCTACAAGTACCTCAAAATGTTACTTATAAAATGTTACATTCCACCACTGCACACGTGTGAACAATTATGCATGTTTTTGTTTTATTTTTGCTTAAGTAAACCTGATAAAAAAAAGAATAAAAAAAAAAAAGATCAACCTGTTGGAGTGGATTTTTCAGAGTAGCCCACTCACTTTGAGTAGCCCACAGCAGTTTATTTGAAAGCTGGTTCTCCCTCTTTGAGTAATTACGTATTAAAATGAATATACGTGATTTTCTGGCATCTCAGGCACCCAAAGCAACCAAATGGCCCTGCGTGTGGGCCTTGTGTGCCTTTTTCTCACCATGTGAATGTTATCAGGTTTTAAAATCTTCTCCCCCCTTCTTCTCTGCAGAGATGCGCCCCCACAGGACTGTGTTCACACGGGCCATTGAGGCCTGTGACCTGCACTGGCAGGACCGACATCTCCAGCACATTATCGCCAGTGACCTCTATGCCAACTACTGTTACCATGACAACCAGGAGGGCTCCCTCTTTGACACCCGCGGCTGGCCCTTGTGGCACGGTGAGTCTGTGTGTGTGTGTGTGTGTGTGTGTGTGTGTGTGTGTGTGTGTGTGTGAGCGATGTGTCAGAGAAGTTATTTATACACAAAGGATGGGCTGAGAATGTACAGCGGCCAGTGGAAGAATGTTGGAGTTAAAACTTTGTTTTTTCCTCAGAACACGTACCAACGGCGTGTGCCAGGGTGGACGCTCTGCGTTCGCACGGTTACCCAAGAGAAGCCCTTAGATTGGCCATCGCTGTGGTGAACACATTACGACGGCAACAGCAGAGGCAACTGGAGCACTTCCGCCGACACAAGAAAGGTGGAACTACTTTTTTCTTTTTCTAATTGCTCAAATATAATTTAGAAAGCAAACCATTCTAACAAATACAGCTATTATACATGAAAACACCACAATCATCTATTCATCTCAAACAAAGATACCCTGCAAAGTCAAGGGGAAATAATAAAAGTGTGCACGAAAGAAAGAAGGAGAAATTTCTTCAAGTCCTCCAGCCGTGAAGCTTGTTTTTAAGTCATCAGTTTTTTGAATCTGGAGTAATTAATTGCCAGTAGCAATGAGAAAAAAATGTTTTGTGGTTGTTGAAATAACCTCTTTCTTTAAAAAAGTCAATTTTTCATTATTTTTTTATTCATTGTCCTTATTATTTCATTAGATTTTAGGGCTGTTCACTTTTTGTACTGCAGGCCTTTTTCTGCTGTTTTTTTCTGTTCAGCTCTTCTGCGTGGTGAAGGCCATTGATAAATACCAGTGTTTTAAAGCACACCATTTTGACATTGTGACAGCATCCTTTTGCTAACTGCTTCTTTATCTGCTGTCTTGTCTCAGAGTTGCTCCATAAAGGCCATACCTCCATAACCAACATGGAGGGCTGGGTGGGACACCCGCTGGACCCCATCGGTACCCTATTCAGCACCCTAACAGAGTCGGGACGAGGGGGAGAGGAGGGCTCCAACACCTGCTTAGACCTCTCAGGTACTGCTGACTTTCAATAACTGGCAGGGTCAATCAAACAAATGTACACATAAATATAGAGCTTGTTTTAAAGCAGTGTGTGAAACGATACACTCTGAGCCAACACAAATCCAAAAAGATCACACTGTATGGGTTGTAGTACTTTTATACACACACCCTTTTCTGTCTGGAGCAAATTTTTCCATTTATTGCAACACCACATGAATGCACCACAAATACCCTATCTAGCCATTTTAATACAAGTGAAAAATAATTCATGTATCTGCCCCGTGATTCGGATCCTCTCCTGAAAGTTGTTCCTCTTTGGCCCATGCTTCACACTTCCACCAAGAAAATCGTACCAGTCGTTTTTCTGTAACAAACCGCACCAAAAACATTACTCCTTGGCCGAGGTAACTATATGATTTCTTTATGATATATATGCTGTATAATAACATACTATACACATGGTAACATAATTACCGCATACCAAACAGAGCTATGTAAAACATTTTATAAAATGAACAGGGCTATAATCAAGAAAGACAAATTACACAAACATCTGCATATTTAGACACAGACGTTTATAAAACGTACTTTTTCATTATGCAGTGTATTATTGGCGGAGACTGATTGATACTGGAGGACAAATACATGATTTATACTCCCATCCAAGCCTTGTCCACTTCAGTTGAGTTATTTTAAGTCTATGTAGCTGCATAATAAGACGTTAAACAATTCTCCCCTTACATTAGCATTACGTTACAAAGCGCAGTTTCAATGCAGGTTCACCTTCAGTCTTTTTGTCTTATCTTATCATGCCTCCTCTTGTGTTTTTTCAATTCTCCTCTCCTACGCTCCGCGATCGCTCTGTCCCTCATTGCCTCCTCTGCTCACAGAAATAGCCCTCTCCTCTGAGGTAGAGAAGAGAACAGAAGAATGCTCCTGAGGCGTTGATCTTTATTTTGGATGGTCGCTGGGTTCAGACCTTTCCTGTGTGACTGACACAGTAGTTTTCCATAGGAGACAGGCTCATCTAGTGTCCAAAACCTCAGAGAATACCACAGACATTGACTACCACTTTATCCAAACTCACTTAAGTTCTTTCAGCTCTCTTTCTCCTCATCTAATGCTCAGTTTTCTCTCTTTTTGTCACAGACTGCTCGAGTGTTGTAAGCCGAGCGGAGCTCCAACGAATGCCCGTGCAGCGATTACTAGGAGACGGTGAATCGTACGTGGCGCTGGCAGTGGAGACGGCTCTGATTGGCTTAGGGCAGCAGCGGGTGATGCCTGACGGGCTGTACGCTCAAGAGAAGGTGTGTCGCAATGAAGAGCAGCTATTGGCTAAGCTGCAGGAAGTGGAACTGGACGACTCCTTGGTCAAAATCTTCCGTAAACAGGCCGTCTTTCTGCTAGAAGGTGAGGGAGCTAACAGATATTTCACCCTTATTGTCCCTCAGCAGTCTCCATGCACACAGACACACATAGACACGCCTCCTGTCTTTCTTTTCTCTCCCTCCCACGCACCAAGATCCTACACATTCCTACTAAAACAGGAAAAAACACATTGGACTCTGTCTCACTATTTATTATCCTTTCATTTTGTGGTGCAAATAGAGGCCGGGCTGCCCTGGGCCAGACCAAAATGAGCTCTTTACACAGTAACACCAGGGGTATTGTGTCAGCACACACATGCGTGCACACACAACTGTGTGTACATTTACAGGACTGGGGCTGGAGCAGAATGAGGTTTGGTTATGGGAAAGGGAGGAGGAGGAGGAGGAGGAGGAGGGGGGAGGTGGCACATCCTCAAGGGCTCGGCCCCGTCAAACTCCACCCAAACCCCAGCCATGCCTCGGCCCCGGCACGACCACCCACCTTTGGCTCCGTTACTAATAGAGCACCAGGCTCCGAGGCCTCTGCGGGCCCCTGGAGGCTGCAGCCGCGCCACTGTGTGATGTGGTCTGTGGCTTAGGAGCCTGTTGGGGTTTAAAATAACCCACCAGAGACGAGGGGAAGTGCAGGAAGAGATGAGGGGGAGGGAAGGGAGAGAGTGCAAGTCTGCACACACACACACACACACGACCATATGGTTTTTGACGTCACAGTTTGTTTTAATGCTGCGTGGCTTTGCTTCTTCCTGGCTGGGAGGGAGAAGTCACCCCTCAGTGTGCTATAGAAAAAGCACAACTCAATATACTACAAAATTAAAATTCACTTGCTTTTATGGTATCTTTTAATACTCCATATATCATAGAATTCAGTACTATATCATAACATTTATTGACCTGTTGGGACTGATAATTGTTTTACTGGTGAATTTCTTCCACCTCTTTGTTCCGTAATTAAAAACAGCCGCCCTTTTTTGTGTGTTTCCTTTGTTTTTTTCCGAGCAGCTGGTCCGTACTCTGGCCTGGGAGAGATCGTCCACAGAGAGAGTGTTCCCATGCACACCTTCGCCCGCTATCTCTTTACCTCTCTCCTACCTCACGACGCTGAACTGGCGTACAAAATTGCACTGAGAGCCATGCGGTAGGTCCTAAGTGTGTGCATGTGTGCTCGTGAGTGTTTTTGTGTGCGTTGCTGTAATCATGTCAAAACCTTTTAAATCACATTTTATTGATTTTCATTTGAAGATTTAAATGCTGATCTGTGGATTAAGAAAATCTACCCAAGTTTGGGCTAATGCAGCCTTTTAAAAAATTACAACGGAAAACTCTTAAACATCGGGTGGTTACTCACAAAATATGTCTGTTTCTCTAAAGCGGGGACTAAACCTCAACCTTACTGTAATCATCTGACTGTTAAAAGACTTCCATAACTTTGGCTGATTGCGTTCAGAGATCAGGTTTTAAACACTTGGAACTGGAGGATCAGATTCAGATTTGTCCAGATTCCAACTTTGAAACTTGTAAAAAAAAAATTAAGTAGTTTCTTCTTTCTAGTGCATGCTCTCCCACACTGTAAAAGCATTCTCCAATGCTGAATCATGCTTATTACAAGAGGATTTTAGGGATGCAAGGAGGCTAAAAATCCAGAGCATGTTTTCAGTGTTTTTATGAGTCTGAAGTTGGGGATCTGTCCTGTTTGTGGATCTGACTGTGCGTTTTCCATGTGATCTCTCTATATTAAGCTCCTGTGTGTATTCATCTGTGGACAATGTGTACATGTGTATGTGTGTTAATCAGTCTGCGCTGCTGTGTTTTGATGTTGTGACTAGTGGGAGCTGGATCAGTGAATATTAATTACATTAATGAGAGTGTAATTAGTGTGGCTGTAATGAGGAGGAAGCACACACACACACACACACACACACACACACACACACACATGCAGGGCCAACAGGGAGAGGGCAGTGTGGGGAAGATGTTTGTTGTGTTTCTACAAAGCTTCTCAGAGTCCATCGCTGAGAAACTGGCAAATGATTAGTGAATGAATGAGAGTTTTTTTCTGCCTCGTACCATTGTGTGTCACAGTCGGACAAACGGAGAACAAAAGGACAACAAACGCTTCATTCACACTTTCCTCCAGTTAACCAGTTAGGAGGCGTCTGGAATTAAAATAACGTGCTTACAAAACCAAAACAACACAGTTGGCTTTCTCATTGAGGGACCGTGTGGTTTCAAGGTTACACATCCAACCGCTGAGTGTCCCCTCCTTGCCTCTAAACCCAGGTCCCACACCTGTTTTCCCTGAGTCAGCCACTCCCCTCCCTCCTTTGCTAGTTCCCTTCACCTTCCCCGTTTCCTCCCCTCACCTCCTCCATCCTCACTCCTGTGGTGTGAAACCGGCGATTTAGAATAATATGGCCACTTATGGGTGCTCCTGGGAGCCAGGGGTGTCTACTCAGCACATAATGAATGTGTGTAATGTAGCGTAGTGTAATATGATAGCATATACCTCTTCGCTCCCACGGGACGGCGGACAGTTAAATATAGAGGAGGAGGTAAAGGAACCAGGGCTATTTTAATGGACCCATTATAACACTATCATTGATACAAGGAGAGAGAGAAAGTCTAGCTCTCTCGCTCATTTACACACACACACACTTTTTCTCTTTCCACTCGCTTTCTCTATTTGTCTTCTTCTTCACTGTTGCTCTCAAAGCAGCTTTTTTTTTTTTCAGGCTGCCTCCATACACAAATGCATATCCAGTATTTTAAAGTGTGTGTATGTGTGTGTTTATGCGCTGCGCATGAAGTTAATTAAAGCGTGTGAGAGCAGCATATGCTGTGAGATGGCTTGGTGTGAGCGGCCAACACAAAAACAGAGGAGCTGCCTACTGGTTCACGGGCTGCCCAGAATTTAGCTGCAGCCACAGAAGAAGAAGAAGAAGAGCTCGCTGCCTCTCCGGAGACGGTCCTTATCGCAACTCTTTGGAAGCCAAAGAGACAAATCCCTGCCGCCTGCTATCATATGAGATTTTCATATGAGATACGAGTCTTCCAATGCTAATGAATGTAGATCCTCACTGTAATCCACAACCTTTGATCCTCTGCATAATCCATAAACTTTGAATATACAGCGCTGTATATCATAACTGCACGCTGAGGGTAAGATAATGCAATGACAAACCAATGACCCTCACAGGCAGCTGGCACCCTTTTTCTTTATGTTGTGCCAACCTGTGCAGCCCTACACAGTCTGATACGACCCCTACCAGTTTACATTGTTATTGGTTGTGGAGATGGCTGCCATCTTTCACTTATACTGGAACGAGATGGCACAAAGCGCCAAAATATATGTTTAAGAAACTTATCAGCAATTTCTAAAAGTACCGCACTTTCACCGTAGATTAAAAAAAAGCATAATCAGTAGTATAATTAGTATAAGGATATATATTTTTTATTGCTGCGAAATAAAACAAGATGAGGAAAAGTAAAAAATATATCTTTTTTTTAAATAATTTTTTTAATTTTAAAGATATTTTTTAAAGACTTTTCCAGGCTGTATCCATAGTGACAGAGACAGAGCGGAATAACCAGTTATCCACCGGGACGCACCAAAATATATATATTCTTTTACAAGAATAAAATCAAATCAAGGAAACTATTTAACAACAAAAGAGCAATAAAATTGTATAACAGTGTGTAGTTGTGAGTAAAAATGTTTAAGTTAAAGTAAACAATTACATGCACCTTTGGCACCCACTTTTTTTCGAAACCTCTTAAAAACAAAAGGAAAAGCTAAATACAGTGAGGACACTGTGATGAAGTACTTGCTGTGTGGAAAACAATGCTTCACCCGAAGCAGATGCAATTTCAAGCATCCAAGGCACTTAAGAGGAGTGAAGTGAAATGAGGGGTTACGTCTCGGGTCGCGTGTGACTTGATCGCTCCTGTCAGGTACTGCGAAGGTTTCCAACTTTGAGTTTGTGTATAGAGTGGAGGTCTTCCAGCGGATGTGACACTTGGCTGATAGATGTGTGCTTGATAGATTATAAAAGTGAAGGGTGTTTACAGTCAGGGGGGAAAGGAGCATGAGGTAGAGAGGTCAGTCGTCATGGTGATGCTGACCAGAACTCCCAGAGGGCCTCAGGATTTAGGTAAAACCTGGCTGGACTGCTTTCTATCAACGTCTCGTAATTTCTTCTTAGCTTTCACTTGTTTTGCGTCTACCTATATGTGGATTTAAAAAGTGTTAGATTAAGTGTTTGTGCTACTTCTTATTCCATAAATCAGAATTCAGAATTCCTTTTAGGACTATTCTTGAGTTTGAATGGACTGGTGTTTCATTCACACAATCACTCATGTGATTCAAAAATTTCGCAATGTTTGAATTGAAACCCCCGTCATCAGATTTGTCTGTCTCCAGGAATCTCACACATGAGTTGCCAAAAACACTAAACTTCATATATAATTTTGGATAGTATGATCATTATGTTCATTTGATCCTTTGTTGTTTGAACAGATAGGAACGTTACTTCAACTCATCGATTCATAGCTACATCAGTGACAAGACAACCCAAATTCCAAAAAAAAGTTAGGATGTAATTAGACACAGAATGCAATGATTTGCAAATCCTTTGCGACCTACATTCAGCTGAATACAGCACAAAGAGATGCTCAAACTTTTTTTTTTTTGCAAATATATACACTCATTCTGAATTTGATGCATTCTGTTTTTATGTACATTTTACCCAGCATTCCAGCTTTTTTGGAATAAGAGTTGTAGCAAGCAATAAATTATCACAATCAAAACAAAGGGATAATATATATTGTGGGTACAAAGATATCTGTAAACTTTTTTATAACAATTGCATTTATAGCAACAATTTTGCAGAGATTTGCAATTTAAGTACCTTGAAAGTGATTTTAAAGTGCTTGAATTTTACTCTTAAAAAGCTGTACTATCCATGATAAATAATCCAGCAAATCTACTTAAACTAAAACCATGAGCTTTCCCTAAACTTCTGATTACCCAGCTGTCTCGACTGATTATATGTCGTCTGTCCTCCGTGCTCCCTCCTCATCGTCGCCCCTGAATATTTCTGGTTTGATAAGTATTGCTGTGTCGCTTTCAGACGTGACAGGGTGCTACAGTGCTACAGGACCCGTTTGACA
>CAFUXE010000046.1:547171-582513 GCA_903364295.1 Serranus cabrilla | reverse complement strand
TATATATATATATACTTTTTGCACAGCTGCACTTTTGTCTGACAAAAGTGTGTCATGGATTGTTATGGGACTCGGCCTGTGAGCTTGACGGCGCGCGTTGGTCTGCGTATCAGTGGGCGCCGATCAGTCAGGATCGCTCTCCATCTCCGATCTCCATCAAACAGCGGTGTCAGGAAAAGCCAGAGAGGGATCACTCTCGCTGGCAGCAGCTTTCATGCTGTCATCTGAGGCGAGCTGACGAGGAATATGAAATGTATCAATTGATATTCCCATGGTCTTTGTAGCTTCTGTCAGGCAGCCAGGCTCAGCCAACCACAATAACCTGTTTACATGCATCCAACACTGACAGTGGTGCCACAGGATGACTAAATCAGTGTATGTAGTTTGTCAGGTGTGTGTGTTTGTATAGACATGTTTTTGTGCGTGCTCCTTCTTGTTTGCATGCCTGTGTGTGTCTGTCTTCTTGTGAGTGTGTGTGTGTGTGTGTTAAGGCCTTTAGGGAGTGAATGGGAACAGGTGGTAGCTCCAGACTACAGGAGCTCCTGACAGCGGTAAGGTCCCCAGACTCCCAGCCCCTCATTAAACATTGACACAAAAACACTGCAACTGTCTGTGTGTGAACAGTAATGAAGCGCAGACGGCTACACCGGTATACACACTGCAACTTAGCACAGCACGAGCTCTCAGTCCGCGTCTGTGTGTGTGTGCGCTCTTGTCCATCTGTGTGCGCTCATTAATGAGCCACATTTGTCCATAGAGGTGTCCGCTTAGATATTGAGGAATTCGTCAGGTTTCGCAACAAAAGCACCCGTCTGCTGTCAGAGGCCAGACAGAACTGTCCATTTGTTATGTGATGGATGCCTGCCTGTGAGAAAAAGTGTGTGTGTCAGAGCATTAAAGCACACATGCATGTGTTTATCCATGCAAGAAAGCACACTTGTTCATGTGTGTGTGCGAGACCACTTCCTGTGTGTCTGACCTGTGCTCAGGTCCCCGCTCAGTTCCAGTTGGTAATGACGTCCCTTGGGTGTAGCGCGGTACAGCAGCCTCCTCCGGTCTGTCTCACTGTATACTCCTAATGACATCATGATCACACACCGGCCCCTTTCATGCCAAAAGCCCTCTTCCTCACCATCACCATCAAAACTCCTATCTAGAGCATTCACTCCTTCTCTTTCACACACACGCACGTACACACACTCACGCTGCCACAGCTTCACAGCACATCAAGGCCTTGACATTTTGCTGGAGAGCCGTGGATCCATTATTCTCTATAGTTTCACCTATAGAAAGCATATTTTCAAGTCAAACCGAAAGCTAAGCGTTGTTTCAAATGTGCTGCGTAAGGAATAATGCTGCAAAAACAAAATGTTTATTACATTTTATCTTTATGTTGGAAGTCATAATCTGCAGACAGGAGTGTTACTATACAGTGCCCTGACAACAGTAAAATCTATACAGTCGCACGGTTTCTGGAAGTATTTATCTTTCCTGTCATTTAATAATGTTCTCAATGTCCCTCAACATAAAAACACAGGAGTCTCTTGGATAACACTGTGCCTTTATGTTATGGCCATCACATTTTATTGTTTCAACTTTGTTTCTGAGAAATCCTGTTTTCTTTTAGCCCCATTGTGACCTCGGCACTCCATAAGTTACTTCATGACTTCACACAGCGCTCCTCATGCAAAATAGTTGGAAAAATGGAAACATTTTTCTTTCTTGTCTTGTCCAGCAGCCGTTTGTATCTTCAAAGGCGGTTTCGTAATCTCAAAAATGTCTATACTTTAAACTTGGATTTTCCACAGAATATGTTGCTTTGTTCTCCTCTTCTTCTTTGTTCTTTCTTCTTCTTTGTGATAATATTGGATTTACAGCAAACATTTTATGTTCTGTGCATACAGTAGACATCTGTAGGTCACAAACACCCAGTTACTGTTGTCCATGGCTCTGAATACTGCAACAGCCGTGAGCCTGAGTCTCCACTGCAATGGAAAAGAAAGAAATCAGAGTTACAAATCAGAGCTGTAGATTGTGACCCACAATCAAAAAAGTGTGGGTTTAAGTTGTTGAATGTTTTCATTATTGTCTATGGATCCAAAGATTTAGCTTCTGCTCTTCATTGGCAAACAACAAAATAGTGAGCCAACTGATTTCTTACAGAAATGCTCTTTGAGAGCTATTATGTGATTTCTCCCTACATTTTTATAGCCATGCCCTTTTAAAGTTTATTAGATATATTTTATCTTTTGTACTGTTGATTTAAACACTAGTATGTAATTCTGCTGCTGGGGGTCTTCCAATGGAAACATTAACAAAAGACATTGGACTTGAGAATGTCATGAAGTAGCATCGGATCACGGTACTTTATGTCTTCATTGTGAAATAACCACCACTGCCAATGAAAATCTATCTGACATCATTAAGCCAGAAATTCAATCGAGTTAATTATCAATGGTCAAAACAATCATTTTAAAATAACTTCATGAGCATGTGTATAGCTGAATTACTGTGTTGCTGTTACTGAGAGTAATTCTGTGACATTGTATGATTTACAATAGCTCTTTGACATATTATATTTCCCTGGAAGTTAGACTGTCTAAAGGGGTCAAAGGTTAAATTGTGCCATTGACAAGTGAACAAGTAAAACATTCCACTACCGTGAACAAAGTTACAGAGTTCTTAAGGTTTAAACATAGTTGGAAATATTTGGAATGATATAAGTAGACAGCCCAAGAAAAGAACAGGTCTAATCATTTTGGGACATTTGTGTTACATCTTCTGTCTTTAACCAGAAGAGTTCCATTGCCATCAAATCCCTGAAGTCCACCGACTGTAAGTCACCTGACAATGGCTTTGCAGAAAATGAACACAAAAACTCTCTCACAAACAACTCCTGGCATTTCACAACTCTGTAATCTGCAGTTTATCTGGGATCCTCGATTCTTCTTTGTATCCCACATTGATCTCCATTCCCGGTTCGCCCCTCTCTGATATTTTATAAGATTTGCAATGATCTTTTCAGTACTTGTAGAGCGGAACTGTCGAGGAAAAGCCCACAGCCTAAACATTTACAGTCTATGTTCTTCTAACACTCCCTCTTTCTGCAAAAGGTCCAGGGCCTTTGTGGTGCATCGCGCTTGCTATCATTACACGAGTACAAAAAAAAAGGATCATAGCATGTGTTCTTCAACACAGCCTGCAGCATCAGCCCGGCTACCATGGGGACTGTCTTCCTTTCCTCCTCTTCTTACAGAAGGCCGTTGGAGTTTGATCTCCTCTCTCCCCCTCCATCGGCCCCGAGGCGTCTGATTAAATGCTAATTAAAGCCGTTAGCGCTGCTATCACCGCTGCTAACTCCTCTCTCTCTGTCACAGAGATTAATGCCCCTCGTTCATCATCCCACCTCGCCCAGCCTGAGTACCTGCCCGGCTCGCAAAACCTGATCAAGTCATCAGCCCCAAAACCCCTCTCCGCCGCTCCCTCCCACCGCATGAAGATGGACGAGGGGTTTAAATTTTAATTTGAAAATTGCCCTCAATTACTTCTGCGGCGACCACTTGCCGGAGCTTCTCATGTGGTTGAGTGGAAAGGGGTTACAGCAGCGGGTCAGTGGCCGTGATGAGCGATAAGGGGACATTAATAAGAAAGGCAGAGGTTCATTTAAAAGCAGAAAGGACAGTGGGAGCAGCTTTCTCATTATTTAACTCCCCCAGCTTTATTTAAAGGACTTTATTTAAGGATACCAAGTTAATGTGTCCTCCAGGACAGACGGTTAAAGCGCCTGACAGAGTGAGAAAGTTACGGCCATAACTTACACCCTGAGCACACACTGTGGTGCCATCTTTTTTACCTCTTTTGACATTCTCTCCGTTTTCAGGCAGAGCCTTGGAGGGACATAAAACGTTAGAACAAAGTTACACACATCATTTAATTTTATTCTTTCACAATTTCTGGCCCACAAATGTTTTATTGGTTCCAATATCGGTAATCATTATAAGCTATTGGAAGATATTGAGCTATGTATAACAAGTCAGCCAAATGTCATTTGAACTACCACCAGATCGGGGAAGCTCTGCCCTGAAATATGCAGCTACTCTGCAGGGCCTCATCTGCTGTTTGTTTTATGCATATCATTTCCACTGAATTGCACTCATGACTCTTGCTCGATAAAGTTTTTCCTCTTTTACAAAAGGACCTTACAGCGAACAGGTTGTTGTCAGTGCACAAGCTCAGCAGAGGAGAGCCAGACACTTTTCAGGTAAACATCATTTTTAAAGATCGCATTACAAACCCTCTTCCACCAAATTAGCTCCGGTTCTTAAACTGGTTCTGCTCAGGTTTCTTGGAACCATGGTGCTGTCTGAACTAGTCCACATTTCCACAGTTGAATCATTGCTATCAAGGATGTGTCATCAACGGCAGGTGTTGCACAACACTCTAGAACAAGATGGCAGATCACATGTTGTGCTTTTTTTTTTAATATGTAATTGTCATTCATCTAAATAATAACTTGTTTAGGCTCAAAGATACTCTTGTACCTGCTCTGTGACAGTTTGTGTTTCGCGTTTTAAGGTCTTCTGCTGTGAATGTCAGCATTTTGATTGGTAAGTTAAGATTTGTATCATGGTTTTGTTACAAGCGCTGACACAAAACAAGCTGACTTTCTCTACATTCATCCCCACACTGTGCCTACTTCCCAGCCTGAGCTACAAACCTGAGCCAACAGTGCTGTCATCCAATGATTTCCAAGGACAATTAACAAATATACAGAGATTTATGCACCTGCGACCCGAGTGCTCCCACCCAAAAATACTTTCACTTCATCTCTCACTGTTATTGCCAACACTCTGCCGGATGCCTGTCCAATGACTCTAAATCTGTCTGCCAGTGTTTATAATGTCACAATGAATGCTGAGAAATGGAGGAAAAAGCCACTTGACTTCTCTTTTCCCCTCCTAATATGTTTCATAGACACAAAACACACATGTAACAGGAAACTCTGATGGATTTTCTATGACATGGCAATAGAGAAAATGTAACAGAGTTGGATAAGGACACCACAGAGATGAAATTTGAGCTGAAAATGACTTCATGCCAGCTTCCACATTCTTTTAGGCTTGAAGAATAACCCTGAGAGCCAAAACGGAGCTTCAGATTCCAGGTAGTGTGACATTTAATAGTGAGTGCAGCATGGGCTGAGGTTGTGGGGCTGCACTGCGGGAATAAACAACACCATAGTCAAGGTTAGCGGGCTTCACAGGTAGAGACAGATTTAACATTCCATCGCTGGTTGATTAAAAGCCTAAATGAGTAACAGCGTGATGTCCCCCACTCACTCCATCATCCAGTCCGCTTTTTTTTCCCTTTCCGGCAGCAGCAGGCACCGAGCGTCCGGCGAACTGGGAACAAAGAAGGGGGAAGAGAGACAGAGAGAAAGAGGGATGGAGCGACAGGAAGAGGAGAGAATGAGAGCATATATCAAGGCCGTTTTCAGTGACATTTGTGCTCTCGGTGTGGAGAGCCACTATGAATATCAATATGAACCCATGGAGAGGAAACATAGCCTTTTTTTTCTTCTCACTGGGCTATTCATGCACACAAGAAATCCATTCAAGTCAATGTAATGGGCAATCTCTGAGCCTGTGCATGGTTGTGTGAACAGTGCAGCCTCGGCTCTACATCTTCTCTCTCCCTCTCATGAGTATGGCTGGGCTTGTGTTAGTGAAAAACACTTTATGTCAAGTGCAACTGTGGCGAACACTACAATATGTAAATCAGATTGGATTAAACGCTTGCATGAGTAGAGCTCGACGGCACCAATCAGCAACAGCTACCAACCAACAGCTTTCTCAGTATCATTTTTGGTGTTTTCACACAGCCTCTCCTCTCCTCTCCTTTCCTCATCCTCTTCCTCTGGTGCTTAGAGATATAGAGTCAAAGGGATGCAAATCTACCCACTTCCTTCCTCCCCTCCCCCATCTGCAAACACAGATAGCCCCAGGCCAGTCCCAGGCCTTTCTATATGCAGAACCAGTGACAGGAGTTACGCACCATTCTCCCCCTGTAACAAACTGTTCCCTCCCTAACAAGCTGCGAGCCTCGCTCTCACTGGGCTGCATGTTTGAAGCTGTGTGATTGGTTTGGTACGGTAATAACAATACGGGAATGGTGTGCTGGCTGCCTCCTCCCTTTTGCATGTGGATCTTTACCGCCTCCTCTCTCTTTCCCTTCCCCGCTCACCTTTTGTGGGTGTATGAGTGTGTGTGTACGCTGTATCTGTGTGATTGTGGACTGTTGGCTCCAGGCTTATTACTTTAAGTTGTCTCCAGCCCCAGCGCTAATCCCTGTCTTCTTCAGGGAGGGATAACAATAATACAACAAGATCCAGAGGTACTAATGAAATCCTATCAGGTTTCTGAGTCTGAATGTCAGAGAGAGGTAGAGAGAGGAGACTGAGAGTGTATGAGGTATTGATTGAATAGAGACCAAAGCGCAAAAGAGAGAGAAAGATAGAGGGGGGGAGTGAGGAGGAAGAAAGAAAGGCGAGGAAGTTCAGTCATGAAGAGGGAAAATAGTTACCGAAAAAAGCGAATGAATAAACAGAGCGAGAGCGAGGTTTGAAAGGGAACATGGTGAAAATAATCAGAGAGAGAGAGTGAAAGGAAGAAGAGAGCGGAGAGGACTTATGCCAAAAGAAGAGATTAAGAGTGGATGCGAAAGTTGGGTATGAGTGGAGACAGAATGTTTTCTCTTCAGTGACTGAGCATGCGGCAGCTAAAACACATCAGCTCTGACTTGAATAGGTTTCAGACCCAGACCAATTCTCCCTCAGCGTCTCCGCCAGACCCACCATTCGCCCCTGGGATTGAATTAGGCCTGCCCCATTATACAGTTGCCATGGGGACCCTGACACCTCCACTGACGAAGTGAGAGCCACGCAAGGCTGAGTTGCTGATCAGAATGTGTGTGTGTTGTGTGAGCGCACACATGCGTTTGAGTCTGTTACTGATATGTGTGTCTATTCACTCCCACGTGTGTGTGTGTGTGTACCTATCACTCACAATTTATGCACAGGTTGAAATAATTGGTGCCTTTTACTAATCTCCGGCTAATAGAAGCGCTTGAGTTTTACTCATTAGCCCTTCCCTTTTTGATATTATTTTTATTCATAAGTTTTTCTAGAACATGAAGTCAAACAAACAGAAACAGATACACATTATGTTGTATCTCCAACATGATGATGCATCTTTCAAATAATAATAGTAGCTATTTTTGAAATAAACATATGCTTTTTTAAATTACCTGTTCACTTAAAAGTAGGATAATTTCATCAAACAATACAGGGACACTTATTACTTTAGTTTATCTAAAAAGACATCACCAAACTTGATTTTCAGTAGACGGTGACAGAAAAATAATCAATAATGCAATCACAAAGAAAGATAGAAAGAAACAGGACAGCTGGATGAACAGTAAAATCACTATCTGATCTTTATGACACTGCTGTGTTCCAGTTCCATGTGAAATAAGTAAAACATGAAAGTGAAATCACAAAGCCACCTCGTCTCATGAGTTCCCCAGACACTTTTCCCTTAGGGACTCTGCCCAAGTGCACAACAGAAATCAATTTTCATTTTGGAAGAACAACATGGACTTGTTGCTCTCCAGTCACTAAAGCTGTGTTAACAGCAGTTCTATTTTTGCCAATTCTCCAACTCGTCAACAAGCAAAAATAGATAGATATCATGCAAATAACTAGATAATCAAGCAGCCACCTCCCAGGGTGAAAAATAAAGTCCATGACTGAAGTGCCAAAACCTGCAGTTCCTCAAAAGGCCACTTGAAGCTGGCTCCAAAAGCTGGTCAATCCCCATAGACCCCCAGGTTAAAATGTCCAATTTTACAGCAGAAATACACATTTACAACCTTTTACAAAAACAGTTCTGGTCTCTTCAACTGAATTTCCTGTTCGTGACAACTGAACATCTTTATATTAAGTTATGCATAATTAAGGACATAGCTGCTTTGAGTGATGGGTGGTCACAGGTGGCATGTTTTATCAATCAGGCCTACTTCAGCACAACCTCCACACTGAGCAACACAGCAGCTCGTCACAGAGACCACAGGCATGTTTTTAATTCTATAGTGTTGATACGTCAACCAGACACGAGGCAGCATCACCATTAATTTGAAGTCATGTTTCAGGCCAATATTCACTCTCCTTATCCTTCTTTTAGCTCTCCACTACCTCCCGAGGGAAATATCTGTCTCTTTAGATGCTAACAGCTGCACTATATTCACCAGCTTGTCGCTAGTGTAACCGTTTTAGAGATGGGAAACAGAATTAGATTGCTGTATGTCATTATTTATACTGGTCAATGGAAATCAGAAGATGCTATATTCGACTATGGAGCCCAGGATTTACCAAACAACTCACCACGACTCAGACAAATATATTTTCTTTGAGAAAACAAAATGCTTCCCTTTTCATGGAAGGAAGGGAAGGATTAGTCAAAACACATATAAATGAACACAAATATTACCCGGGTAAATACAAAATAAAAATAAAGAAATGTAAGAAAAGAATATTCACAGTAGTAATTTCAAATTGTTCCTTTATTTCAGTCACTTCACATGAGTCATTTCAGTTCAGTCCACTGAAGATGTGGAAAACGTTTGTCATACCACAAACGTGCATGTAATTAAGTGCTGAAGTTTCTCAGTTCTCTGTAGTCCGTCTTATTCTCCCATTGGGCTGTAGCTCGCCATCGACGTCTCGATCAAAAGCTCCAATGTCCAAGCAGGTGAAAAGAGGTCTGACCAAAAAAACAGTGATTAAGGTCAGAATATTCTTTTAGCTTTCAATCATGAATGAATGAATGAATTATAACTATACATCATGTTAAATTGTAATGTATCATAACAATATCAGTAAGAACACACAAAATATAAACAGATAATTACAGTAAAACTTCAATAACCTAATATCAAAATATTCCACATAGCAATTGCAATACAGAATACTGGACATATTCTGGGTTTAAGGGTATGTTTAAATACAAAACAAAATGAACCATTTGAATTTCAAGTGCTCAAAATACAAATTATAACATGCAGATTCAGAAATGGCTTACTGTGCTTGAAATGCACGGACAAAGGTGCTAAAGCAACACCTTACTTATATGTACATGTAACAAGTATGCAACTCAACTATTTAGACAAAACTGGATTTAGTTTGCAGTTCTGGAGTATAAAGCTAATATTCTTAGCATAAGTGAATGCAGCCGCTATATTGCTAGCTAGCATTCCAGCTAGCGCTTCGCTAACGGCCGTGATGCTAGCGGTACCTCATGTGAGTGATATGCTAGTTAGCACGAGCGGCTAGTGTTTAGCATGACTGATAAGCGTTTGCTCACCGATGCGTTTTCTTCCGTGAGGGAGACGTCAAGTCTCTTCAGCTCTTCAATCACTTTCAATAACTTTAATTTCAATCTTTCCACACGGTAGCTATTCTGCTCGACATAAGGGTTACTCTCCATCTTTCCCAGAGGCTCGAGAGGGACATGAACTCTAACCCCTGCAGGTCAGCAGACCGGGCTTCTTCCTGATTGGCTGACAGACATCTCCAACACATCTCCTTCAAAATAAACTTTCTGTTCATTTCCGATTATTTTTAACAATAATAAACTTAATGAGTTGAGTGCTGCATATGAATTAAGCCCCTTTTACAGACATTTTCGATTTTAATATGCATTTTTAAATCTGGGTTACACTAGCTCTGGCTGTCAGCTGTTTGGTGCTAAGCACTGGTAACGTACAGTGGGTTTATTAAGAGCATTTATGCTTAAAATAAAAGAATGTAAAAAAAAAAAAAAAGTGCCACCAGTTCAAAAAGTTACAATGCATAAACTATAACAATGCATCCTCTGTATGAGGGGAACTGCAGAGTTGCAATCAATCTTTTCACATTACAGCTTCTCATTTGGCTCATTGTTTATATGGACAAGAATCAAATAGTGTCCTAGTCTAAACAAGCAAAAATAACCAACTCTCTCTGAGGTTGTATAAATCTTAACCGACCAAAATAAATATAACAATAAGCAATCCTAAAATAAGCACAATTTATTTTAGGAGTTTGCATCCAAAAGGTGGGACACAACAAGAGTAATTTCATTGGCAAAATTAATCTGGAATTAATTGGTATTTCCAACTCTTTCCAAGTCGCTATGGCCTGAAAACACCATTTTCCTTCCATTTTATAGATTAGCTTAGACACTGCACATTTATTTCTAAACATTTTACTGCTTCCTTGTGTTTATTTATTTCTCAAGTTTTACTTGTGTCCCCTGAGAAAACCAGCGCTACAGAGATCCCAGTTACCCACTTAAACACATCCTCGCTCCACACACACAAACACACACACACACATAAACAATTGGTTTGATACAGAAATCGGATACCTTGTCCGTCTCCTCACATTGGAATTTTGTCACCAATGCAGTTCTAATGGATGGCCAGAGAAAGGATACCACCCACAGCACCATCTGGCTAATGCCCCGTCCTCTGCTTATGAATTACGCTAAATTGTTCCCAAGAGAGAGAAGCCACATGTTCATTATGAAAGCTGCAGGGGTATTAGAGATCCCCTGAGTCGCACCAAACGAGCTGCATGTCACAGGACGGCGTGACACACAACACGGTGCCATGAAGGGGAAAAAAAGATACAACCTTCTCCAGATTTAATAGGATGTATTCATCAAGCAACCTTGACTGAGTTCTGACAGGGCTGGTTTTCTATTGTTTCAACTGCGATGAGCTGTTCTGTCAGAGTTTCACAATCTTTATCTTGGAGCCTTGGTTGGTTGGGCCAAATCAAGAGGAACTGCACTGATGGATGTCACCCCCAACACCAAGTGACACCTGGACCTGAATTGAAACACGGTAGCCATTTTGTGGCAAAATGCTTACAACTGCAGCCAATGTACGTGAACCACCATTAAGCTTCTTTATCTGTGTCTAGACCATCATGAGACCAGCCTAACAGCGTCTGTCAGTCCCTGCAAAACCCCCTCTGGTACCATAAAAGTCCGGGCCCCCTCAGTAAAGGAACCGAGGCAGGAGAACCCAGTGGGGACCCATAGGAAGGTATGGAGAGAAATAAAATGCTCTGCTGTTTTTTTTTTTCGTTCTTTTTTTATTCCACCACGGTGTGTGCCATGCATCGCCATGCAGGCAGATGGGGGAGGTGGAGGTGGAAATAAAACATGCATGAGTCGCCTGCAGCCCAGGAAAATAATTACTGTCATTTAGCAGACATGTAGAGGAGAGCAGCGCAGCCCAGTCTGCCCACAGTATACCGCCACACCGCCTGCATACCGATGAACTGGAGGAAAAACAGAAAGAGAGAGAGAGAGAGAGAGGGACGCACTGAGTGGGAGAGAATTGTGCGAGAGATGGCACAATGTTTCCTTTTTTTGATGGTAATAGATGCCGTAGTTTATTTTGGGGATGTTTTCATCTGTCACTCACAGCTGACAGCGCCCTTAAACGTTGCAATCACAAGAAATTAAACAAAGAGGCTCTTCCTGTCATCTGTCGGAGTTCCAACACGGCTCGATACATTATGGAGCACTTCTCCGAGACCAGAAGTCTCAAAGGACACAGGAAGTACAGTATATTTCCCCAGAGATGAAGAACAAGATTTGACCTGTGTCTTGGCTGAGGCTAAATCATGCACACCTTCTCCCTCTTTTAGTCTGTCACTCATCTCCTGCTCCTTTTCCTCTACTTCTGTCCATCTCCTTCCTTTAGTCTCCCTCATTCCTTTCCCTCTACGCCTGGAGTCAGACCACAGCACAAATTTATAGAAGGTGGAGGGATGCCAGTGGAGGTCAAACGCGTGAGCGGCTCCCCGTCTGCCTCCCCTATCATTCTTTATGGCGTATCTAGTGGCGGAGCCTTCATTACCCTGAATTATACGCTGCGATTATTACCTCTCCCCCCGGCCCATGCAGGACGGCCCTGGCCTTATCATCTTATCATCTTACCCAGGAGGAACGTAATGCGGGAACTCTTGATATACAGCGCAACATCTGCCTCCAACATGACTCCACTGCGGATCTTTGAACTTTACATGCTCACATCCAGGGTATGTGATGTATGTGGTGTATGACTGGATCACAGGCGTATTTGCGGAGAGCTATAATGGGCTGCAGAAGCATATTGTCTGAAAAGGGTGTGGGCATTCTGTGTGTATTTATTCTGTACATTTAATTAGACTTACTGATCCCTGCTTGATGGAAAACTGTGAACTTCTATGTGGTGCTAAAGCAGAAACCCACCATGGTTTGCTCCGTGCCCTGTAACTCAGTCTGTCTGCTTCCCAGTTGTTCCACCACACCTCAAATATAAAAGTGTCTCCAATGTGATTAAAGTGTAAAGCCCACATTCTGCAAAATATTTTCCTGTTGGCCCCTCAGATGCAGCTGCTTCTACATGCTTATTTGTAGTCTTTTTTCTTCCCATCTGTTTTTGATGTTTGAGGGAAACCCAGCGATGACCCAACTGCAAAAAAATCTGGTTACTAAACTAAACACTCACCCTCACTGTTCCTGATTTCTGATCTAATTGGTACAAGTGATATCCTGAAGAAGTAAATGTTGGACTCACTTTGTTGTTGATCCTTTTCTCACCAACACACCTCCATTACACATGTTTGTTACAACAACTGAGGTGCCAGTGTGAAGCCTGATAATCTGGGAAATCAGCGGGGCGTTCAGATAGCAGCAAGCTTTGGCAGACTTGATATATTGTACTTTTTCACAACTCATTTTTCGAGTGGGCTCACTGAGAGAACCTGCGCTGTATCATTATGGTGTAAATATCAATGCAGGCACAGAGGGGGGGCAGCAGACAAAGACTGGATGACACACACAGTTCACTAGGCTTCATCATCTCAGCTACAAGTCGGAAATTTCTCAGGGAGTTTGCAAAAGTTTTCCCTTACGGATTTCTTCCTGTAATGTCAGAAACACAGAATCAGAGTTCTTTGTTCTTCAGCAAATCTCTGTAGTTCCAAATGCACACCAGGTGGAGCTGAGGGTGCAGTTACATTGCTTTTTCCTTCTGAAAATGTGTCGTCAGCCGGTGGGGTAAGTAGTGTTAAAGCCTTTTAGTTGAGTAAAGATCGCAGCATAACAGAAACTCTTCTCTGATTACTCCATCCCAAACTGCAGCATCCAAAGTGATGATCCTCAGCTCTCTAAAACAAAAAACAAACAAACCCATGTGAAGGTAGCTTTTCTAACTACTTTTTAAACTGATTGTACGTACAGTACAAGTCAAAAGTTTGGACATTTTTTTATTAAATCTTCTACATTGTATATTGATATTAAAGACATCAAAACTGTGATGGAACACAAATGGAATTATGTAGTAAAAAAGTGTCAAACAAACCAGAATATGTTTTATTTATTCTTCAAATTAGATGGTCTCGAACACATTAAGAGGGCAAGAAATTCCACAAATTGACTCGTGACAAGGCACATCTGTTAATAGAAAACCATTCCAGGTGAAAACTTCATGAATCTGACTGGGAGAATAACAGAAGTGTGCAAAGCTGTCATCAAAGCAAAAGGTGGATACTTCGAAGAATCTAAATCATACAACATATTCTAGTTTGTTTAACACCTTTTTATTCCATATGTGTTCCTTCATAGTTTTGATATCTTCCGCATTAATCTCCAGTGTTGGAAATAACATAAAATAAGAAAAACCCCTGAGAGAGAAGGTGTGTCCAAACTTTTGACTTGTACTCTATATTTCCTACATAAAGTCACCCACCCACCTGAAGGCAGTACAGAACCCACAGACATAAACCACAGACCCATATATAGGAAGAAGTTAAATATAACAAAGACAAGTGGAAATGATTCAAATGGATGCAGCAGAGGCCAAGATATACTGGCTGTTAATCCTTTGTATAACCCTCCATAAACACTGGATCCTACACAACCCATAATGCAACGATATACCGTCTTTCATTAGACTGCGCCTGGCTGGTAAACAGACTGCACGCCTCCAGTTTGTAAAGCGACCATCATCAGGGGCTTCTTCTCCGGCTTCAGACGATGAGGCCCCTCCAGACCCGCAGCAGACATTACAGACTACAGCTGTTTCCACAGGCGGAGCAGCAGCGCTGGAGGGAGTATTAAGGTCGTTTACTGAAGTAAAAGTACTAATACTGCACTGTAAATGTACTCCGATACAGGAAATATTATCAGCAGAATGTAACTAAAATCAGTAGGATGCTTGTGGATTAATTTGAATGTACTTCTGTAGATGCTTACGGTTGTGTTCATTTTGTTTTCCCTTTTACACACCGTTTAATCTACAGCAATGCATCATATTCAATAAGATCGTGAAATGTTTGTCGCAGCACTGTCCTGTGAGAAACACATATCTTTCTCTGACTGTCATGGTGTCAGAAGAACTGCCCTGTTTTCAGTTGATCCAAGAGGGTTTTATTCCGCTTAGATGTCGGAGAATTCTCTCAACACATGAAGTAACATTTCATCCTTCAGTTTATCACAAACATTCAAAACAAGCACATCTGGAGATTGACAATCACTATTTGGTATCTTCAGGTAAAAATCACATGGATTTCTTAGACCAAGCGATGTCACAGATAGTGACACAATGTCATCTAAACAATCTGTAAAGTCAAAATATAATAATCATAATAATAATAACTCAACTGACCTTGATTTGTGACATAAAAATGAAACACTTTAACAAAAGTAAAAGTCCTGTATCATCCTCCAATACCACTTTAAGTTTGAAATGTTTCCAAGTATTTGAGTGCCCTATAAAGAGCTGCGTACACTATAAATGTATGTTCCATCACTTGTGAGTCAACTGCTCTTTACTTCCAGGGAACACGACATGTGGACTGAAAGTGAACACAGCAGAAGGCCGCGCCGCACATACGGATCATCCTCAGCCATCAGCTCCATCGATGGGCACAATTACAGAAGTTGTTGTGCTGTATCATGACCTAAGTGTAAGTACAGACTCAGCGGGGGGTTGTAGACAGGATTTGGAAGACGCACACACAACACAGACTCACACACGCGCGGTGCTCACCCCCCTGTGTGCTGCTATATCAGGCAGCCAGGCAGGGAGTCAGGGAGCAGTAACAGGGCTATTAGGACTCCCAGGGACCCTATCGATCTCCTCATTGATCCCCTCCTGCCTAGGCTAGTCCAGACAACTGTGAGGGTTTATACAGCTACCAAAGGGAAGAGCAGTGAAACACTACAGGCAAGAGCACATAAAAACACCAGAGGATGGACATGGAAAGAGAGGTAAGAGAGCCACTTAGAAGAACAGACAGAGAATCAGAATTGGAAAAGTTTAAACATTTTCCCCTACATCTCTCCCTCACTTTCCCTCCTTCCTTCTCTCCCTCTTTACAAAGCTTTAACATAACTTTTTCTTTTAACTTACACATTTGAGATATGTCTTTTATCTTTAATACCATCTCCAACACGATAAAACCACACCATGGCTTGACTGGTTTTTACTGTATAAAGATGTTATCATGAGCTTGGAGCTGTGGAGATTTATAATCAGTGACAAAACGGAGAAAAATCTAAACCACAATCCCCAATAAAACAGAGCATCACATTTATCGAAACCAGGCAGGCTGGAACCTTCAGCCTGCCTACAAATGGATCACATTAAAGTTACACATGTGACTGGAGCACTGAGAGAGACTTTTACTCCACATGATGCAGCCACTGGACCTGCTGTGGTAGGAGAAAGCGTTGGTTATATATCTTCATGATTCTCTAATTAAATAGTTTTTATTGAGCAGTGCTGCAGGGCTTTTGCTCACTGGCCACTGGCACTGGTGAGAGAAAATAATGCAACACCACCCCCACTGGACCTCTCACGGTACTGCTACTGCAAATGACTGGAATTGCATAAAATATCACCGAAAGCAGAGAAACTCAGCGTGCTTTGCCCAGGGGCCTATTTTGCAAAATGACAGGAGGCCAGGGGCAAGCTAATAAACAAACACAAATAATAATCAAACTAAATTAACTTGGCACAAGGATTGACTCTAGGCCTATATGGCAGATTAATCAGATATTTTACTGCATTTAATAGGTGCAGCTGCTTCATAGTTGTAAATTCTTTGGTTATATTGACAGAAACGTAGCAGGAACCTCTTCCATTCTGCAAACACTCACATGTTAGAAGGATTCAAAAACATACATCATAAATTAAATTAAAAATAAATAAACTTGTGACCAAATATTCACATTAATACCGTACAGAATATTTAGCTAAATACCTCTGTTGAAGGCCTTTTTAATAAGGAAGCTCTATGTTGATGCTTTTTTAATTGAATTCTGACACCCTTTTTTTACATACAAAGTACAAAAAAAATGTTAGTGTGAATGAATTACCATTCATTGTGTATTGGAAAATGTCTGGCCACCCTGTCGAGCGCCAGGTTTGCACCACTGGCAAGTTTGCACATTCTAAACAATCTAATAATTGATATCCACCTATTCTGTGCGTGTCCTCTGTCCAGATTTAGCGACCTTATAATGAGTGAACTTGTGTACTGCTGAGTGTGCAGTCTGACCCTGATGTGTATTAATGACAGAGGGGATGGCAGGTCCTCATCAGAGTCCAGCTGATTAATAACTGGCCCTTCACTCACAACTAATGGCTCTCTGTCTCACTCTGTCTATAATTATCACTCAATAATGAGGTCTAAAAGAAGGTGTGTGTGTGTGTGTATGTGAGGGCTTAAGAGAGTATGATATGGACATTGATACATGCACGTGAAATTTGCACAAAAAAAGGTCTGACCTTGTCTATACCGACTTATATCTGTGCAAAGTTTGTCACTAGTCTGTTTTCACATTCCTCTACGGAAGCTGACTCGTCTGTACAGTGGATTATTTTATACACTCATGTCCGGAGGGGACTTTAGGGGTTGACACTACAGGTGAAAAGGGCAAAAAGAATTACTAATAGATTTCACCTTTAAACATCAGTTGATAACTTGGATTAAATTATAATTGATTCAAAATATACTTATTATATTTCAACTGCAGAGAGTCAGAGAAAATAGGAGAAAAGGGGTGAGCCACAATATTCAACTGTATATATGTAACATTGTATGTTTTTGTTTGTGTGTTTTATAAAAGTGACATTTGAACGTGTGAAAGCAGTCACTGTAATCTTCCAGCTACTGTGTGTCAGAGCAGTAAAGCTCGAATAATACCAGAGATAACACCAACTAATCTGTTAATGACAGAGACGCTCATAATGAGACTGCAGTGCAGGTTGTGAGGGTCCCTATCCGTCTTCTTCTGTTTTTTCCTTCTTTTTTCCTTCTCTTTTCAGCAGTGTGCCAACAGATGCACATTAGACGACCAACAGCTCCCTCCAGCGTGGCCACAAAGGTCCAAAAACACACATACATACAGTAATTTGACAGAAATAAAACAAACCTCCAGAGGAATGGAGTAAAAACACTTTGAAACGGGTTTCTCACCTCCAGTGGATCTGTTATAATGACACAGACACTAAAATCCCCATGAGCAATAATGCATTCCCAGATGAAAATTACACCCCGGCACAGGTGAACACTTGTCTCTGATTATTTGCTGACTCTTTGCTATGCAGTGTGCATGCAGCACATTGCATCTTCTGTTTTATTTGCTCTCACAGGTCAGCTCGTTGATGCTATCAGTCCAGGTGACGTGCCCGCATTGTGAAAGTGCGACAATTTGCCATCTCACAGGGCATCAGACTGCTGAATGTGCAGCCACAAAGATTTATAATCTATTTAACAACTATAAGTGCCACTATTAACACTCATTACTGTGTAATTCCCGCCAATTAAGAAGCCAATACTCTATCTCACGTAGGCATCAGACACAGGGGTGTGTTAACCTGACGAAAAGCATCGCTGTGGTGCAATATCTAGATACAACCGAAGCTGAAATCAGAGGATTAACTCCACACTGATAAGACCGATAAGGTTCATAAAACCATTACACTCTCAGAGTGCCAATAAGAGCTCTGATGACTGTGCTGCATTCACAACAAGCGTTAAGGGGGTGTGGAGAGGCTTTCATTCATAATACCGTCCAAGAATAGCCTACTCATAATGAAGCGTCATTAAATGATGACTTATGACGATGTTGACCTATATAGAAGGAGCACGCTGTACAGTAGAAGCTTTTGGTCAAGGGCAAACCCAAAGGGAACAGAGTCACATGTGGCACGAAGCAGAATAAAATGCAATCCATGCTATTTTTCCTTTACATTTATAATTCCTTTACATTGTTCCAAAGTTGTTTAAATAGCATCTCTGCAAAGCTTAACATTTTTTAATTTTAAGGGCAATCAACAAAATATTGCAACTGTATAAAAGTTCAAGTTGTCTAATATGATCCTCAATAAAACCAAATTACAGGAACCAGCCTGAACAGCACAGAAAGGTGTTTTGTCACATGGAAACCAACAATATCTGGGACTTGTGCATAGAGTCGTTTTCACTGAAGAGGATGATGGTAAATAAGAGCACCTGACCCTGTGCCGGGTGTGGCCCACTTATGGTATTGTTTAGCGTTCAGCTTTATGTAACATGGAAGTCATGTTTTCACTGTAAAGGAGTCTGAACATTAGTTTGTTATATGTGGCATCAAGGCCAAAGTACTTGCAGAGCATTTATAGGTGTTATTCTGTGGAGTGGACTTAGAAAAGATAGGAAAAACAGAAAATATTCTTCAGAGAAAATATTATATCTGTGGAATTTAAAAAATATGTTATTATACAGTCAACAAGGAGAAACTCTCTCTCTCTCTCTCTCTCTCTCTCTCTCTCTCTCTCTTTCTCTCTCTCTCGGTCTTTCTCTGCTCTAAAATCATCCAACTGCTTTTATATTTGTCTTTCAAAATGCATTTTATAAAAAATATGATGCAGCTGATAACAATCCTTTTAATTGTGAACTGTGCCTTTATGTGCACTGTTATGCTGAACTCATGAGATCCAGTTTCCAGGTTCATGAAAACAGGTTTATGGAAAGTGACCTCATGACTTCTCCGATGTGCTGTGTCAAAGAAAGATGTTGCGCAATACTGTAACATTTTATCAGCTCAGACTGTAGCCTGACGGTGTCGGCTCACTGCCAGCTACTTCACTCGTAGTGATGACTAAGTGGCATCCATCAAATTAAAAACGAACTTCCTTTTATGGACATGAGGAATATTTGTTATAATGAGCGGATTTGAGTGGATTAATAATCAGTAAAACGATGTGAAAAAAGGATGTTTGGCTGTAAAGTGTTCAGGAGTTGTTGGTCCATTTGTAACAGTGCACTGTGCCTGTACTCCTGCCTGCTTCTCCAGACTGCAGATATGCTGTCCACCATCTAATAATACATTGAGTGTGGTTATGTACGTCATACAGCCCAACTTCAGTACATCCAAACTATCCCTTCAACTACGGCTGACTTTGGTACCTGCTTCTACTCTGCTGCTGACTACCAAGAATATAAAAGAACATTTAGACATCTAGAACACAAGACCACCTTTAGACCATCCAAAAATATGTTAAAACTCAGAGCCTACATCTCTACATTCTGCGGTTTAGTCTCTGATCATCTTGTTGTCTAATCAGAAATCAGCTTGTGTTAATATATAACCGAGGAGGCAGGAACATCCCGGCCGCCTCCCCTTTTTCCTAAAGAGGCAGAGAAATGTGCTCAGACTCACACACCTTCAGCTGCAGCACTATTGATTGGTACTCAAAAGTGGTAAGAGGATTTTCCTATGTTCGGGCAAGTCTAAAAAAGCTGTCAAACCACAAGCCTCTTTGGAAAGACCTCATCTCTCTCCATCAGGAAAGAAAAAACAAGACACCTGAAAAGTCCAACAAGGAAGCAGCAAGTGATTTAAAATGATGCTGAACCTGAAGAAGCAGCTGTGGTCTCTGGCCCGCATCATCCTACCTGCTGTGGGATTAGCGCTGACGTGCATCGGGGCCTACCTGGTGTCCTGGCAGACACGCTACGAGTACACTCTGAGGGTCATCCCCACCTACTTCATGATTATATTCGGCATCCTGGCTGTGCTCATCGGATTCTTCTGGACCATGTGCCACAGCATGAAGACCAAGATGTACCAGAGAAGAAGACGTGAACGGCACATACAGGTCTACACTATTGATAGGTAAGTCCACCTGTAACAAAGATAGACTTTAGAAAGAGAACTCATAGTAACTGTGAAAAAACTGCTTATTTTCCATTACATTTAAGCCATTTATTTCTGTGTTACTGAGTTACTTTTGCAAAATAGTTGTATTTCAAGTTTAGTTACCCTTCCCTTCCAGATTGATGGATACATTACAGGGAAATGTTTGCTGATTGTGGCATCAAAACTCAATACAAATAGAATTTCTCAAGTCTTTTCAACAGTAATCTATTTCTAGGCCAGGAACAACCAATAGAAATACATAACTCAGGCTCATTTTCAGCTATTTCATCTTTTGATCATCAAGCTTTGTCCCTGTAAAATAAACTGCTTAAACCAAACTTGCCCCTGATGTACTTTATGTCTTCTCCTCCGCAGGCCGAGCACCTTCCCTCCATCATACGAGGAGTCCCAGGGCAGCCAGGAGCGTCCTGATACGCCCTCTGAGTGCGTGGTCACTGTGGACGAGGTGGACGTTGCGCTGAGCCTCGCTCCTCCTCTGTACAGCCAGGACAGCTCAGACGCTCCAGACTGCACGTACAGCTGGGAGCAGCCTCCTCGCTACAGCCAGGTGGAGCAGATTCAGCAGGGAGAGGTGGATGCAGAGGAGCGGAGGGAGGCCTCGTCCACACATTGAAGGAAAGAAATGTTTCGGCCTAACTGGCTGAAAGTACAAAGACATTACTTCCTGACTGAGCTGAGAGAGAAAGTTCCAGCAGAGCGGGAGACGATGGACCAGAAAGAGGTGCCATCAGTCTACACCCAGTGCTCGACCTCTGACCCCTGTCGGTGCCACAGTATGTTAGCAGGCCTGTTTCAGGCCAGAAGTCTTAAAGAGGTTGAAAGGATGAGATGCTGGTTGGTGGCGTGACAAAGCCAGCTAGACTCGTGGGTGTCTGATCTGACAAACGGCATTTAATTGTACCTGCACTGTAGCTACAATTTGCTCACTGTTTAGTTACTCTGTATAATGTTTGTGCTTGAGTGAATGAAGCTATCCCTGTTAGGTTTTTTTGTGTAATGAAATAAAATGTCTTGTTGCTAAAACTGTACTGTGTGAGTGAGTGAGTGGTGAAAAATGGAAATGGGCTTCATATACTTCCAACTTGATGTTTTAAGCCTAAACTCTAAACTTGAAGAATGTAAATAGGCGCCTAAACAATGTTTATTACATGTTTATGTCTAGAACAACTTGACACACAGTGCTGAATTGCATTTTTATTCATTCATTCATTTTCCACAACCGCTTATCCGAAACCCGGGTCACGGGGGGCTGGAGCCGATCCCAGCTGCATTGGGCGAGAGGCGGGGTACACCCTGGACAGGACGCCAGTCTGTCACAGGGCAGAAAACCATTCACACACTCACTCACACCTATGGACAATTTAGAGTCACCAATTAAACCTAAGCTGCATGTTTTTGGACTGTGGGAGGAGAGAACTCACGCACACACGGGGAGAACATGCAAACTCCACACAGAATCTCTTTATCAATCTTCTCAGGTTTCCAGCTTTCATATGATGTGCACAACTTCTATAGGGTGTGTACTGTTGACCTTCTCCCTCATAAAAAGAGACAAAACTAGGTCCATAGTGGGTGACTGAGGGTTAATAGATTATGGGTTCTCTCTGTGAAGCACACCTGACAGCTACGTTGAAAAGTGAACCACAATAAAGATACTGGTGGAGCAACAATGTTCTGGTACTTTGCAGTTTGTTCATGTTCCTACACATTAAATATAAAATGGGTCGCTGTTGCAACCATTTAATTACCAAATACTTTAAAAGAATATATCCATCTAATCATGCCCCGACCTGTTAGACACTTGTGTCTGACACACGAACAATTTCAGCTAAACCATCTTCCCCGCGACACATCCAAAGGTGACAAACTGGCAGTGATCCTCAGCCAGCCTCAGAAATAACCCCTGACATTATAAAACTGTTGGATGGGGCAATAACCTGTAATGGCTGACAGATAATGCCTGGCTGACTGAGTGAACACATCCTTACGGATATCCACTGGCATATCCTCAACTCATAATGACGGCAATCAGCGTGTTTATGAGTTCCTGCTCTCTGCGTCTCGTTCGGGACGTATAAAGATCAACCCTCTTCATTTCTTATCTCAACACAACAGCTTCAACACATTTCACACGCAGTTCAAAAGCAGGTGCTGTGCTCAACAAACAAAAGCCTCCTTTACCTCGAGGATGTTCAATCACCGCATGATATACAGTTTCGGCACAACATGGTGCTCTTAATTATGAAGAATATGCTTAATTAAATCCAAAAAAAGGCCTAAGGGCAACATATCTCACACTGATGTACTTTTATTTGTCCCCATTAGACCTGACCGTTTCAGTCAAAAAGGCAAGTACACACAAAAAGTTTATTTGGATGTTTTTTTTAAAGAAATAATATATTCAAATATGTTTGTAGGGCATTCCTTAAGGCCTAAATTGTCAAATTATAGAGAAAGTCAGATTAGCAAACAAATCCAAAATATATAATTCTTTTTCATTACCTGTGGGCTTATTTTCTGTTTTGTTATTTTAAATATGAATACCCTGTCCTTAGGTAGTAAACATGACAACTTCATAAAGCAAGACAGGCATTAACATTTATTTCATAAACATAAACTTATTGTAATTCAATTCACTGATATTTTTGTTGTGATGCAACGCCGGTTTTATTTTACACAAAAGTTTGAATACTACTTTGCATGAAATGGTTTGGGGGGAAAAGACATATATATAAGAAGACAGGTACAAGCAATATGACAAGTGAATGCTGCACTGTTATACAAAAACAACATGGTGAATGATAGAAAATTATCTTTGGCTCCCTTAGTCAACAAGTCTTAATAACTGCAAGCAACAAGCATCAACAGTCAGTCTGCACATTCACAACAGGATTGCTGTTATTATTTATTTATGCCAATAATTAAATAGCTTCCCTGGTTTTAACACTGAATATTGTATGTTCAGCTGATAGATGGTAGTGGTCATATACAGCTGAGACAACCTTGTTCTTTCTTTACGCGAGATAAGCATCCTCAGTTTAGTCAAGAAAAAAGAAAAATGAGAACTAAGGGCTTTTAAAAAATGGCAGATAAGTAAATGAAAAGTTACTTTGTAGGTATTTTTGTCTGTGTGAGCAGTTAGATGCACGTGTATGTGTGTACGTGAGTGTGTTTTCCTGGTTGCTCATGTGATGACGTTAGGGCCGCGGCGTCCTGTCCTCTCATGGATGTTGGAGATCTTCAGGGCGATGGCGATGAGAGGACCCAGCACCACCTGCAGTGAGGAAACACATGAGAAAACATTTTCAACAATGAGTTTTAAACGGAGAAGAAGGAAGCTACAGACACAGCATCCTAAAATAAATACTGGTTCTTTTAAATTTTGTCTGTTGGGATCTTTTACTGCTTCTGTGTGTCATTTGTATTATTTTACACCTTTGACTGACTGGTGGGCCAAGTTTAAAGGCGAGCATGCTTAAGCCTCAGTTTCCATAATGACTTAATATTATACTTTAAAAACCTTGTTGGTTTAGTGGAGGCCAACTTTCCAGACTCTACTTAGAAATCTGAAGCACAAATGTATTAGTCAACTGAACACTAATATCATTCAGTTATCAAATCCTAGTTTAAGTGTTGCCCTAAAAGTGGTCTTTTATTTTGAAAAAAGTGACCATGTTTCTCTGTTTATTTGAATGCATATATTGTACCTTGTTGTATGTTTTTCTAATGGTCTAAAGATAAACTAAACTGAACTTTCATAGCAGAAATTACTCCAATTTGCATTCTATCAACAAAAAAATAAATAATATTATAAGCATCCCTGGCACAGCTTCACTACTACATGAGACGATGACTATGAGAGCCTGATCTTAACATGAGGCTCTCAGACTACATGGCAGTAGTTAATAAGTACATCTCCGAGCTGACTCACACCTTGTCTTTGTTTTGTTGTGCAAGACAGCACATATATGCTTAGATATCATGTGAGTTTGAGCCCAAAAACAGGGTGCCGCTAAACTGAGAGCTGAACAGATTCCATAACAGATAACTTAGTTTGACTTACGTCAGACAGGCCATATAAAAACATGCATGTCAAGAGCATTTCACAGAACCATGAGCCTAGTTAGCCAACCAATTCTTTGTACTTGCTCGGGACGATTCATTCATAAATCTGTAAAACAGAACACTGTGGCACAATAAAGAAATCAGTGATGAGAACATGCTGAGTTGCTCCATGTCAGCTGTATAACCTGGGCCACGTGCAGCAAAACACCTTGACGCATTAAAAACGTATCTTAAAATGACTCTGTGCACTGCACTTTTCACTGACATTGCTCAAGAATTTCAAGTGATTCATGGGTTTTGTGTTATATTCAACATTTTATTACACAGGGTTGTGTGGTGAAATAAAACACACACACTCAGTCTGTGACTCTGCTACTCGGGTGAGGGACGTGCATGCAAAAGTACATGCAGTACCTTAAACCGAGTCTAATAAGCATGTTGTCTAATCATGTGCTTGATATCTAATGATTTATGTGCTCGGGGTAAGGAGCAGAACGATTAGGAATTTCATTTATGATCTAATATTAAAAGATAGATGGTCCAAGGGTAAAGTGTAGGTCAGACAACAGGGACGAGGATAATATAATGACGCCACTGACTCAAATATAGACATTAAAACCATTCAGGTTTATTAGTTACTCATCAATAGGTGGTTATACTTAATTAACCCCTCGGTGGTCTGGGGATCGCTGGCAATCCTGGGCAACATTCCTGTTTTAAAGTGGTTATTGTATGTGTACCCACGAGTCTTTCTGTGCAGTTTTGGGCAAAAAACCTGCAGTGTTGCATGTATTATAGATCTATTATTTTAGCCTATTTAAAAAAAATATGTATTTTAATATTTATGCATATTAGGGAACCTAAACTGTGCATAAATTGAGACTCAATGAGCTCAGTTTTATTAATGTGTGATCATGTTAGTCCCGCATTGTAGCGATTTTGTTGTAGTGAGAGCATTTTTTAAACTTGACATCAGTGTATAAAATGACCTTTTATCAATTCTTGCCTGGTCGAAAAAAACAACCCAAAAGTTTCTCAACAACTCATGAGACATACAGTAAGTCAGCATGGAAATGACCATCTTATACTCACATCATAATCTAATTCTGACCTGTTATGTGTCACCTAAACAAAACACAACATTAATTACACATTTATGATAAGAAAATCTTGACACAGTCCTGAGCTGCATCTCAAATTAATACTTTTTCAGTAAGTTTTTCAAACATAAGAAAAAAGGGTTGAAGGATGCACTTTTCCTGAGGTTAGAAATTGTTGATGTAACAGCTGAATGTGATTTGAAGTCAATACATAAATAACACGTTTGTTAATGTCTATGCTGTCCCATATGTTTGAAATCACTGCACCTGAATTTTAAAGTTTTAAATTATAGCTTATACCAACTGGCAATGGTCAAATGCAACTCTGATGCTCAAGTCAGCATTTTTCTGCAAGTTGAAGACCTCACTGGTTGTCTTTTGACTTGTAGATGTAGGAAAGAATGGGAAAGAAACGGGGTTGTAACCTCAGTAAGTGCACACTGCTTGATCAAGCTGCATTGTTCGGTGGCCAAACCTAAATGAGGCTGTCTAGCCATCATGTCTACAGCTTTACAACCCCTGGGTATGGTTAAAGTACACTACCAACCCCGGCATCCATAACCTAACAAGAAGCTAGTGTTTCTAATCACTCCAAAGTCTGCAGGTCACTTGGCTTCACTGGTGTCACATGAAGCTGCATTACAGACCACAACTACATGATCATAACTGCAGCTTAGATTTTCTCCTTGTTGTTCAATTTAATACAAACCACAGATCAACACAGCACTTCAACTCAAGTGACAGTAAAAAACAAAAGAAGCAATGAAAGTAGAAAGAAAAACGGCAAACCTTATGCCAAAATGATGCCAGTTTAAATATAACAGAGGTGGTGTGTCAATTGTGCATTTATTATGCATATTATGTTGATGAGAGCACTGTCTCATAATAAAACATTACCTCTGCTACTGTCTGATATAAGCCAATAAAGATTTGATAGTATCTGTTTTGTAGTGACTAAACTGGCAGTATGGTACGCATCAAAAAAACTCCACCACATTTCAGGTGGAACCAGTGGAAGTGACGAGTCTGGCTTTACACTTTGCAAAGAAAACAGAAGTGCACATGCAGACAAACAGAATCTCTGTCTCTCAGTCACACAGATATGATCACACTCCCTCTGTACCTGTGTCTCTCTGTTGTGTCTCTCGGGGTCTCTCTCAAAACTCTCAGCGTAAATACGGATGGTGGCGCCCATCCCTCCACCGCTCCCGCTCATCCGGAACACCAGGCGGGACGCATCATTGAAGACGATCCTTAAACCCTAGAAAGGTACAATTCACATGATCAATTTATAATAATAATAATAATGATTACTGTCACATATCAGCCAGCACCAAAGTATTCAGTGCACGGCAGGCTACATCTGTTGATAACTTAGGGAGGGGGCACTTTGTTCTGTTGCTCACTCAGTACAATGTGAAGAATATTTCTTCTGATGAAAATTTCAGAAATTCACATCACGGATATTGTTTACTGAGATGTTTAGTTATTTGATGTATGTTTGCTTACTTAGATAAAGAAAAACTATCTTGTTTCTTTGGATGCCAAGAGGATCCAACGATGAAGAAATATTAGAAAAAGGAAATGACTAAAGTCAAACAGAATCCTTTGAAAAATCCTGTCAACACTGCATGCTAAAAATGTACAACTACATTCTACATTAACTCATGATCAGCTTCATCAGACAATATAAATCTTTCAGTATCAGACTATTAAGAATTAAGTGTATCCACTCCTATCATTTGAATAGGGTACTTTAATATTTATTAATTCCAAATAAATGTTCAATTGTGCAAACTGGCAATATTGGTAACATAAAACAGGGGAAATGGTTCTCGAGTTATTAAAGAGAATCATTGGGAGACTAAAAGTAGGTTATTTAATGTGCAGTAACTACAAACCTCCACTAGATGTCATTGTGTGATTTGTTGGAGCTGAGATTCCTTTACTATGTAGGCTGCTGGTGCTTGATCCCCCCACTGTATTTTATTTAAAGCTGTGTAAGGTCAGAGCTACTCCAGTACAGTTATATTCAAAAAGCTTTACGAACTCCATCCCTAAATTAATTTCAAGGTTGACCATTTTGTTCAGAAGGTAATAGAGGTTTTATTTCTACAGTTTCCTCTAGATTCTGACAGCAGAGAACAATTTCAATGGAGTGAACTTCAAACCGGAGAAAAGCATTTTAAAAGAGTTATGGTTAAGTTCAAAGAGTTAACTGTACTGTTAACTCTTTGAACTTCACCTTAACATTTTCAGGAAAAACAGGATATTGCTGCATTGGGGTAACCAACCACAACTCTTGCTGGCTGACGTAAGGAAGATAAGACTCTTTGACTAATGGATATGCGATGACTCTTATCTGTCCTAAATTCCACAGTGCCTCTTCCCTTATCCCATTAAAGCAAAACACAAGCTCAGAGGGGAAAACACAATATGTTTTGGGGGAAAAACATGGAGCAAGGAAAAGAAAAATGTCCCAAAGGTTTAAATAAAACACACCAAGACATTTGTTGCAGGATCATGTGATCACCTTGATTGACTCTGGTGTAATTCTCCAAAGTAGTGCTGTCAAAACATGGATTCATCATCAGGACTAAAAAATGTACTACATGTCCTGATGCTGACAAATGAAGTGCAGTTTATTTTGAGTATAGCACAGAGGAGTTTTCCTTATTTTAACTTGCCTAATATAGAAGTAAAAAGTCAAGTGGGTGCATTGTCCCATTAGTCAGCGGCTCCATCTCAGACCTATAGCTGTTAACCTCTTCATTCAAACTGTGACTCAGCTTATGGTTTATAGACAGTGGTAAATAAATTAAAGTTAACCACTCGCCTTCCTCCTAATCTGAGTTTTGCACAGGAGCGTAACATGTCAGAGGGGAGACAGCGATAATGAAAGATGTCCGTCCATCCGTCCGCCTGTCTGTCTGTCATTCTATTTGTGAGTGTCAGCTCATCTCTAACAATAGAGAAGCAGTTATCAGGAGGCTGACTAATGCCTGTTAAAAACAAAGCTCAGAGGCCCTGAGTGGAGCGCATACCAGCCACACTGGGTCTGTGTGTCTCTATCTATCTATCTATCTATCTATACAAACACCCTCACTACATTTCCACTTTCTTCACTTTTTAACACCTATTTTACCAGATACATATAAGTAGAAATGCATTATTTCTAATTACTAAATTGAGCTAAAGGCCAAACTTCAGTAACGGCACTCTGGCTGTGTAGTTACCTTACTGCTTTGCGGCTAACAAAGCTAACGCTGCATAACTGGCAAGAACGCTAGCTAGAGAGAGCCAGGCCTAGCCTCGGTTAAAGCTAAACATGTTTTACTTATGAACATTTCCTTGGCTGTTATCTTTAAATGAAAAAAATAGACTTCAATTAAATCAAATAGCCAAGTGCCAGTTTTAATCTAGATTATTGATGAATCTGCCATAATTATCTTAATTAATGGATTAATCATTTTGTGAGTAAAATGTCAGAAAAATGTGAAACATGTAATTTCCTAGAGCCCAAGGTGACATGTTAAAATGGTATGTTTTATCTGACCTATGGTCAAAAAATAAAATAAAATAAAAAATGTTCAGTTTGAATATACAATGCATCAAACTCATATTTAAGATGCATCAAACCAGCCAATGCTTTTTTTTTTGCTTAAAAAAAACTTTACTATTAATCAACTAATCATTGCATCTCTAGTAGACAGACCTTTCAAAAAAGATTCATTTAATGTCTATAGGTTCTATAGCAATGTTTTCTATCCATCCACTATCTATGTGTCGGATATGCAGACAATGTAGAATGAATTCAGTAGTCGACTACAAAAGGCTGCCATGCCACTGCTGTGTAAATCCCCCATGCTTTGTCTTGTGTATTTGTGTGAGTGTGTGAGTGTGTGTGTGTGTGCCTATGTGCCAAGTTTTCCCCCCTTCAAACACACTTGCAGTGGAGGGACTGCAAGTGAGACGACAGCTGATATAATTCTGTCCTGGGAGGAATGTGTGCTGTAATAACACACACTGGGGCGACTGGGATGCTGAGGATTTGCCACTGAGGTTAAATCACATTTTGGGGTGACTGACTAACTAGCTGTGGAGCTGCTGTAACCATGGTAACAAGGAGAAGTAGTCACAGCGGGACAGCGAGAACTTTATTGCTGTTAAGATCCATAAGGTTAAGTTGACGGACAAACCTTGCCCGCAAACACATGTGTGAACACGTGTAGGCCGTGCGAGTGTATGCATGTGTTCAAGCTTATGTACAGTGACAACTGGACTGACTGACATGCTTACACACACCACAGTGTACAGTGTGTGTGTGTGTGTATGTGGTATTAGGTGGGGCAGAGGCTAAGAAGTGTCGACGCCAGGAATGAGTTTCCACACATTTCTGGAAAGAACAGAGGGAGTCAGCTGGGTAAACTTCACAGAGACTGAGGGGGAGAGAAGGAGGGAGTGGACAGGGAGGGTACACTGACCGAGGGAGTTACCACTGTGTGTAGAGATATGTACTGTGTATGTAATTTGTGTGTATATACATATGTTTTTGGTTTGAAATGGAAGATAGACTATCATGTCCAAACATGGAACCTCTCTAATGAGGCAACAGTGGGTGGTCCAGCTCACAAGAGGCTGACGAGTGTCTGCATGTGTTTGAAAGAAAGCACAGAGGAGGTGTTAGTGTGAGTGTGTGTGAATGTCTAAGATGTGTCCGGGCAGCCCTGACCTTATGGAAACCAAAGGACCTGACTTGAACCATTGTATTTTCTGGTTGGCTATGACCTAAATTGCTACAGGTCTTGGGTTGGTGAAAAAATCAAAAGATCCAAATCAGTCTTAATCAACATAATCAAAAATACAACTATGTGCTGATTTGAAAATACCTTGATTATGTTAAAGGCTGGGTCTGTATTTTTACTGCAAGGCTTTATTTGTTTTTAAGTTTTAAGCTTTCATACCCAAAATATGGACCAGAACCAGACAAATTGGATCAGTGACATGTTCCAATGTGAACCCACTTGAGGTATTCATGCTCATGTAGTCGTAGGTATTTCAGGTTAACCATCACACACAGGGTGAGAAATATATATCAGGATGAGCAGGTACAGCTAAAACGTAGTGTATTTATATAGGTGCACTTTCAATGACACCCATGTCTACAATGCATTATACTTGACATTGTATATCATTATGAAATGCTTTACAATGTGTTATGATTATTGTTATAAAGCATTATGAATATTTATGACTACAACTACAAATAAGCAGCAATGTAAGCATATTATAAGGCATTATAAGTATGTTTATGATGTCACAGAAAGTGTGATCTACATTAGAAATGAGTAGATCTCCAAAAATGGAAGATTCCCAGATTTAATTTCAAGCTTAAGATATTGAGAAAGATGTCAGTCTCAGTCATGTCAAACAGCTATAATATAACTGTTCAAAATGAGCCTTATGAAAGTCCCTTTTCCACTCTCTAATTTGACTGCAGACTGACCTGGTTTCGAGCCACACTTCCATCGACGGGGTCGATGTACTCAAAGTTGTCGGCCCTCTCCACGCTGAATATGTGGTCTCCTACGGCAAACTTCTGGCTGGTGAATGCTTTGTCCGAGATTACTGACTCCAGATCCCTCATCAGGTAAAAGGCTGCACGTGGGTCCAGGCCTTCATAATCAAACCTGACAAACACAAACACACATAAATGCTCAGGTAGGCAAATTACACACACACATACAAAGTCAATGAAACAACCGCTGAGGCTTGAAAGCAGTGAGGGGAAAAGCATTGCTCTTCCTTAAAAAGGCCCTAAACTGCAAGAGACAAGTTCGTCAGGGTGATTGGTTAATCTTCTTCAAAATGATGACAGATGTTTGTGTTTTACAGACTTTTTTGGCATCTGGTCCTTTGGCCTGTCCTGTGTGTCCTCCCCATCTACATGTTGTGGGAAATCTACATCACATTAGGAAAGCTCTCTGTGGGAACATGAAAAGCTGCAGCAACTGTCAGTGGGAACATTGACTGCAGGAACTATCTCTGCCTCTCACAGGGGAGAGGTTAAAATAAGAACAAGTGACAACCAGTGTGGAGGACCGGAGGAGCCATGGACGAAGGTGAAGGCCTGGGAGACATATTTGGCTTCGGTAGGGATACAAGGGATTGAGACTTTTGGGAAAATGAAAGTTAATCCCAGTTGATTTAAATAAATTCAATGACTCAAACCTGCAGAAGTAGTTACGTCCAAGCTTGGCCCAGTGTTCTCTGACGATCTGCTCCACACCCTGTTTCCTGGCGGCCATGATGGATAACCACACCAACACTGACCACAAACCATCTTTCTCACGAATGTGGTCTGAACCTGGAGAGAGAAAACACTCAAATCACCACAATACTGCACCGATTTGGATGAAATGTTCGGACAACGTGTGTATTGGGACAAGGAATAAGATTTAGGTGGTGATCTTCGATCTGGAACACCATCTAAAATTTATATTGCTAATTTAAATTATTCTATCAGTGACCATATTGCCTTCACTAACTGCCGGCATCTAGTGGATGAAATATTTCAATGCCAGTTTACTCCCAAAACACATGCTTTCAATAAAATCCTTAAAAGTGTGAAATTTAGTATTACATAACTGACCCTATTGCCTTGGCGGAGGTCTGTGGTCTCCGAGTCCTTTTCTAGTTGACCACTGTAATCACGGAGCCCTCCAATAAAACACTTAGATTCTTAACTTTTTGTTTCCATAATTATGCATCAAAACTTACAGCAAGCTAATGTAAAATGATAGCTGAATTTAGCTTAGTATTCACCTCCACTGTGTGCAACAGAGGGTCAGGGAGAGTGCTTAGGCTTGGAGACGAACCAAACATCCCCACACAAATTATGTCTCCTGCTCCCCACCCGAACACACACACTCACACACACACACACAAACAGAGGAGTAGTTCACACCCTTGATCAGCCTCCTTCACTGGGGAGCTATCAGTCCAAAACAGCTGCACAGTAAAGGTATCTGTTAAGGGGCACTTTGACATTTTAATAAGATTAAATATGTTCGTAATGTTTCCCTGGCAGAGCTCGGAGCAGGAAATGGACTCTGTGGCTGGGTATCATTTTAGGCTACATGTACATTTATTTTGTGAGAAAAACATGAAGGCATCATTATGTCTGTTTTATGGCAGACACAATTCTTTGCTTTTGTTTCCTCCTCCATTATACACTGTACTTCCTAACTCTGTGTCTGGCTTTAGAACTATACAGCTGTTAGGAAACTGACAGTTGTCATTATTTAATCCCTGTCTCACTGTCTGTCTCCCCCCTTGTCTCACCCTCTGACACAAAGAGAGACAGAGGAGAATTTACAAATCTAATTATGATACCAAAGCACAGCCAAACCATATCCACCTACACTGTAAAATATGTCATGATTACAGCCTTTTCTCTATCCGAGTATTGCTATTGATGGAACATTTCCAAATCCTAAAGTCAAAGTGTTTTTGAGGAGACTGAAAACCAGGAGAATAAAATCAAAGCTACACTAGCAACACCTACAAAACTTGCCCAGCAAAGTTTGACATGCTGTGCTGTGTGTGTCTGGATAAGTGCATGAGAGTTAGTAAAGAGCAGGAGTGGTGTACAGCCCGATGATTTACTACTCAGGGCTCAGTCTGAGCTTTTGGCCTTACATGGGTAGACAACGAGTAAGCTCCCATAGTCCTCTGTGCTCTCTGCATCTCTGCTCCTTCCATTTCTCTCCTCCTCGTCAATACTTCTCTTGCACCCTCCCAACTCTCCCTCCTCTCTTTCCAACAAGCTTCTCTTCCCTCCTTTTCATACCCACTAACACTTTAATTCTCGCTTAGATCTTTTTCCTCCTTTTTCCTTCAGTTTTATAAGTTAGATATCATCTCCAATTAAAAGAATGAATGAGGAATGAACGTCGCAGAGGAGAGGAAAACCAAAGGAAATTTGAAAAGAGACAGATAAAACTAGCAAAGCTGTAAAAAGATGAAGGCAAATAAAGGAGGGCAGGGCAGTGGAAAAGGAAGCATGGAGAGGCAGATGTAGAGGGAGGGCAAGAGCAATATTGCACGTTGTTTGTATTTTCTGACCATGTATGTGTATGTGTGTGTTTGTATTCATAGAAATCATTGCCACTAGACGGCTGTCTACATGTTGCAGTGATTCCGGGAGCCCCGTGTCCTTTTATAGCAGAAGAATGGGGATTATTTACACATGCAGTCAGGGTCACAGCCCTCGCATCTATTACACAGCTCTGACTGGAGCTACAGGCTGTCAGGATGCACTGCTTACAACTCCAGACCTGGAACAGACTGGTGAGTGTGGGGAAAAGGGGAAACGGCAAAAAAATATTTCACCTTTAAAGGGAAATGTTGATTTCATAAACACTCGGATGTTGCTTACGTCATTCCTATCAGTATTAATAACACTGTACACTGCACGTTAATTGCAAAGATCTGGGAACGTGGCGAACAGTTGTTAGGCAACAAGTTGTTGCAGCTGTATTTATTATGACAGGAGCCAAGGAGGAATTCAGGTGACGTAGTATAAAGAGCAACAAAGTCCACACATGGGTGGTTGAATGGGTCAGACAAACACAGGACTTCCACCCAGGAGACTACTATTGTGTCTATTGTGTAACAAAAAGTAAAGACTTCACATTACTTAATGATGTCACATACTAATTTCAACCCAACTCATTATTTTCCTAAACATAACCAAGTAGTTCAGTTTCACAGCATTAACCATGTAACGGTGAGACTGTCACAAAACTGCACCCGTTTAATTGTTTCACAGTTCCAAAGTTGTAAAATTCTGTCTTTATTCAGACTGCTGTGAGTTAGTTAGTTACTTTGCTGAGACACAGTATTGTTAAAACCAACATTAATGATGGCCAAAACTACAAAAATAAGTCCCAAGATATTATAAACTGCTACTTCCTTTTTATTTCCAGAGGCAGTTGTTTTGACACACTTGCATTTCAGCATCTCCCTGCTGCATATTCACAGTCAGCAGCAGCTGGCCAGTGCAGTCTGGTAGCCATGGCCTTGTTTACAGGCACCTTAGCAGCAGTTGCTGCTGAGGGGAGGAGATCTCTCAGCCACACACCCACTCACATTCTCCGAGTCGGTCCAGAGATACGAATCAGCGACCTTCTCTTCACACAGGCCGCTCCTGCCTCGTGTCTGTACTCATCTGATTTTCATATTGACTCAACTTATCTTCATAAAACAGTTTGAATGATATGGATGAAAAGTTGTGCACCATTTTTTTAGTGCTATCTTATTAATTTCCAGTAACATTAACAATGAACGTGTCCAAACCCAATAACCTGTTTTGGCAAAAAAAAATACTAATGTTAAGAAAAAGACAGATTTCTGTCAAAATAAGTTTGTTTGTTCCTTAACTTGTGATTGTTGAGTAAAAAAGTTATGTCACACGGGACACGGACTGCGGTCTGTTCTGTTTGACTTATCCATCCACCCACTACATGGACTTTGTTGCTCTTTATACTATGGGGTTATATATGAATTATAATGCAGCACTTTTTGTAGATATGAGTATAAACAGAGAATGAGAAAAGTCTGATTTATTACAAAATAAGCATTTACAAATCTGTCTTTGAGTGTTTGTTGTTTTGGTTGTGAGTGAGATGAAGCTTAAGAGATTTTACCTGTCCCAAAGCTCTCCTCCCCACAGAGGGAACAACGCCCAGAATCCATCAGGTTCCCAAAGTACCGCCAGCCTGTGGGAGTCTCATACAGCGCCAGTTTCAGGCCTTTGGCTACCCTACAAACACACAGAGATAAAGAGAGAAACAAAGCTAGTACT
>CAFUXE010000046.1:493114-519993 GCA_903364295.1 Serranus cabrilla | reverse complement strand
CACACACACACACACACACAAAAGTGTATGTTCTTTCTTAAAAACTTACTTTGACCTCTGGCTTTCCAGAATCTTGACAAGACCATTTATAGACCTAAAGTGAGAGAGGGGAAAAGTTTAATACTTAAATAATGGACAAATTGGACCATGTTCCTTCTACCGTATTCCCCTACACATGTGTTTTTTAGCCCGAATAAATAAATTAACAATAACATAAAGGTACTATTGTCCAAACTTATGTGTACTAAGGAGCTCAGTAAGCACAGATAAAAAAAAAGCAGAACACTGTTGAAGCTGACCTGACTGCTTCTCGAGTTTGTGCCAGTTCCTCCTCATTCACCAGGTCTGTCTTGTTGATTATGGTCAGGTCAGCGACAGCAATCTGTCTAAAAAAGACATGAAATACAACAATGAGCCTCATGCAGGAGGCCATATGTTAACACATTCCCTCTTCATTTTGTTTCCATCAACAACTTCTTCTCATTTTTCCGCTGCCCATTGATTTCTTTAAATACAATTTGACAAAAACACACTTAAAACATTTATGTTTTAAATTTGAAGAACATAACAAAATAAATCAAATGAAAATATACAATACATATCATTATATATATTATGGGCATGTGCCTGGGTATTTGCAGATGGCGCACCTGCACTTACACAGTGTTCAGGAGGCGTTAGCCATGCTAATAAAACTGTTATGATCAAGTGGGATACATCATTCAGCACAGCTTGGTAAAAGCAGATGTGGATGGTTGGTGCATCTCGAGCTGAATTCTCTTATAATCCCTTTTGAGTGAAAATTAAGAGAAACTACAGGAGAAATTGTGACACAAAACCCACAAAGGGGACGGGTGTTCACGACAAGAATCACACAAAATAAAGATGGTGTCTAAAAACCTTGGAGGTCATCGCCTTGTTTATAATGAGTAAAGTTGTCAGTGTATGTCTGTTCATGGGTGGCAGTGGGCAGTACACATGCCAAACTCAAATGGAAGCTGAGCGCTGTTTAGTTTAGAGGTGAAAACACAAACAAAGACAGAGAATGCAAAGGGTCATGCAACTGGTCTTTCTTCATCAGAGTATTTGTTCAACAACAACACCACACAGCTGCTGGAAGACACAAACAGAGAAGCGCCGGGGAGACGGACCGGCACGGTCAACAAGTGTGGTGGACACGGAGCAGTTTGTTTGGTCTTAAAGGGATAGTTCGGCATTTTGAGAAGTGTGGTGTTTCTGCCTTGCAGAACTTCTTGGCTTTTCAAATGCGTACATGATTAAAATAATGCTGCCAGTAAAAAAGTGGTTGCACCAAGAGCCACCAGTAATAGCAGATTCGTTTCATGTGGATGGGATCTTTGTAATGGAAAAAAAATACATTCACCTTGAGACTCAAGAGAGACATATTTGAAAAATGCTGAAAGTATGGGTTGAGTTTATTAATCATATAGATTTTAGGTACAAAGTGTCAGGTCTTATTGTAACTCCCCTGCTACACATGGCTTCTTATATCTTTGTATTATTGTATATAAGTTGCTTGTTCTTTATTTTTTTTATTTTCTGTGGTATAAACAAAGCAAATTGTAGGCTGTATAATAATATACTTTGTATAAGTTGATTTTAAACTGAAATCTAAAAAATAAATAAATAAAAAGCTACCACATTAAGCTAGTTATCTTAGCTTAGCACAAAGACTGGAAAAAAAGGGGGGAGCTAGCATGGCTCTGTCCAAACAAAGCTAAACATCTCTAAAGCTCACTGAATAACAGCAGCGTGGTCTCTCTCTCTAAGAAATATGTGTATTTTGCTAACTACAAACTATTTATTAAAAAAAAACACACACACACACACACATCGGCAAACATACCTGGCTGCTTCATTGATTAGTCCGTCTGCTTTCTCCTCTTGTAGTTGCTACAGAGAGAAGAGATGATAACTTACACATGCAACCAGGAAAATGAAAGGCAAAATATTCAAAGTGCAAAAGAATTCCACTCAAGCTGCTCTAAAGATATCCAACTTTAAACACATTCGTGAAAAACAAAATGTGACAGAGAAAGAAAGGCCTGTCTTTCATATTTGCTCACTAAGTGACACGTGAAACCACAGGAGATCGCTTTTCATTTTCTGCCTGTGTCCTGTGCTTGCACTGGGGGATGCAGGCAGCCTTTTCCAAAAACAGTTTAATGTGTAATAACAGACAGAGCAGGAGGTGTTAATCTGGACCACGACCCCTGAGTGTCAACGTGTCATCAATCTGTCACCGCGTGCTTCACCGCGGCTTCATTTCTGAAGCACGGAGTGACAAAAATTTATTAAAAAAACGTATTAAAATGGCCAGTTGCTGCTTTTTTATTCTTCAACCTCTGTACCAAGAGACAAAGGCCTTCAGAGGCTGTGAGGCCAACAGCTCGGTTAACTTGAACCCCTCAGACAGATGGACGGTTCATGGGACAGATGAGGCGAGTGGATGTGACAGTCCTATTACAGTGGTCACATCTCTGATATCTATTACTCTTTCACTATCAGTTATCTTCTCCCTTCCCCTGTCATCATTTCCTTCATCCTGTCCCTCTCCAATGAGACGACAGAGCAGCACCTAAGCCATGAAATGTGTCACCTCACTGGGTATGACACCTTCAAATTAGAGCCCATTATCCAGGTGTCACTTGTCCTGTTCCTTCTATATACCACAGGGAGGCCAGGATGTGCGTGTGCTGATCTGCACTGGGGGTTTGAGAACAATCCCACAAGTTTAACAGCTTATTTTGGATTAAAAGTCACAATAAGTGCCATATATTTAGTTTTTGCTCAGAGGAAAATCAAATCAAATATATTCAATTAACAGACATTTGAGAATCTAAATCAGCAAATGTTGATTGTTTTTGCTCTATAAATGCCTTCAATAATTCAACAACTCTAAAAAATATTCCTGAATATCTTCTTAGCACATACGTACCTGCAGTCCATATTTGGCGTCAATGACTGTGACGATGCCTGGGACACACAAAGTAAAAACAATAAGGTGATCAGTAAATCCCATGTAGGGCCACACCTGATGCACATTCTTTTCTGAATGGCCTTTTGGCGTTTGGTTTTGTCCGTTTGTCTTAAACACTTTCTCTGAGTAACTTGAGGTCCACTTTTGGTCTGTTGGCCTGTCACAACAGAGCGGACAGCTGAGTATTTACTGTGAGGAGCGAGACAACATTCATGCAAACACACACACACACAGTCAGAACAGTAAAACAGATAAACAAACAAGGAAATATGTCACCTCCTACAAACCAGTCAGAACAAAAAATCTTCAAAACTGGATTATTGTTGAAGCTGTTACATTCTCAAATTTAGAAATCTTGAGTAGTTAACATTTTGACCCCATTAGACCTATTAGAGTTAAAAAAAAATAATAATGAAAAAAAGAGTTTTTAGAGGATTTAGAGGTATCCAGCAGTGAGGTTGCAAATTGCTGAACAGAAACACAACCATTCTTAGTTTCTATTGATGAAACACACATTTAAACATAGTTAGGCTGCATGCACAAAGAGGAAATGATGGCACTGACAGACACCAAAAGGTTTGAAAAAAATTCACATTTGGGATAAAGTAAGTACACAAGCATATTTAAAAAACAAAGACAGTTTAATGTGGAAAAGTTGCATATTATACCTTAAAATGAACCCAGTCAGACCAGCGATGTCAGAGAAGTTATGTTTTATATTCACATCACTAATTCCATCACATGACGGACGGAGACACACTGTGTCTTTACAGATGTCTTACCGTCCAAATAGATGTCACTGCCGAGCTCCGCATCCACCCAGAACATGGAGGCCACCGCTCCTGTCAGAGGACATGAACTCTGTGTTACACTAGAACTGGCTGAAATGCAAACATATATACAACCTATTCAAAATGTCACGCAGGAAAAGTTCTTCCCAAACGTGACAAGAGACTCCCGAGGGCAAAAATACACTGTCAGACATCAGACATGACTGATATATGATTGATAATGTCAAGTAATTTAGCTGTCAAACGATCTGTTAAAGGGGCCACTACAGTTAAAAAAACATTTTGGAATTAAAGTGCAATTCTTAGTATTCGATATTGCTTAGTTTAAAAACAGAATCTAACATTTTTTATAATTTAAGGATACAACCAATCTTTAATTAACCTTAATTACTGATGAAAATTGCAGAACGGTTTCCAACTGATCATTTAATCTCCACAATGTCAGAAAATTGTGAAGCATGGCCATCACAATTTCCAAATTTGTCATCAAATGATTAAAACCCATAGATGTTCAATTTGAAATAATATAAAACTGAGAAAAGTTAGCAAATCATCACATTTGAGAAGCTGAAATCAGCATTTTTTCGTCATTTCTACATAGAAATAATGTTAATAATTTTGACATGAAATGAATGAAGTTTAATGAAAGCCATCCACGTGTTAAGTTTAAGTGTTTAAAGTCCGTATTGCATTATTGTCAGACACCCTGCGTGCGTTCTCTCAGTCTGAGCTCTGTGGAGCAGATCAAACCAATATCGAAGCCTTCAATTGTTTATCCCCTGCTGGTACATTTGGTTTGTTTCTATTTTCCTGTGACTGCGGTTATTACAAGACCCTATGTTACCATGCCAGCCACAGCTTGTTCACATAATGCACTTTTGTCAAACTGCCAAGCGAGAGTAAGAAAGCATTGTAAATATTTGATGGGTGCGTAATGAAAACACTGTTTTTGAGTGGCATGTTTCACATAACTCATCCAACCTCCTCCTGAATGTTGGAGGAGAATCCCCCGGGAGCCTCCGTGACTGACAGCTCTGCCGGGGCCAATGACAGCCCTGTCCGAGTCGATAACGAGCCTGTCTCAGCCAATGACACGGCAGAGGAGTGAGGACAGCCCCGGTCTGAACGTGCTCTGTTGGTTCTGTCTGTGAGACCAACTGGTGTGTGTCTGCACACGCCGCCACCTCCTGACACCTGTCACTTAGCGACACACCCCAACTGTCACAGCGCTCGCCCTACAACGGCCTAATATTGATTTCCTGATTCAAAGCTGAGAGCTGAACGGACAGATAGTTTTTTTTTGGTGGCTGCCCTGATGGAAAGAGGCTCTTTGGATGCTCCTGTCACAGCAACACAAGTCTGGGCTTTAGAGTTACAAAATGTTTCACTTCTGACGTGAGCTTTAAAAAGAAATCTACAGGAGTTCAACTGTTATTTATACACACAAAGAGACATGGGCTTCAGTTGATCCATTAGTCATCCTTAATTACTGTGCCAAGGATTCCATGTCTTTCTGAGGAACTCTAACACGGCTTAAAGCTGCTGGTAGTTTAGAAAAATCTATACATGCAGATACAGTACCGGCCAAATGTTTGGACACACCTTCTCGTTCAATGGATTTTGTTATTTTCTTTAATTATTTTCTTGTAGATTAACATTAAAACTAAGAAAGAACACATATGGAATTATGCCGTAAATAAAAAAAGTGTTAAACAAACCAGAACATGCTTTATATTTTAGATTCTTCAGAGTAGCCACCTTTCGTTTTGATGACAGCTTTGCACATTTCTGTTATTCTCTCAGCCAGATTGACAGTTTGACACCATCAAAGCAAAAGGTGGCTACTCTGAAGAATCTCAAATATAAAACATATTCTGAATAGTTTATCATTTTGTGTTTACTACATAATGTGTTCCATCATAGTTTTGGTGTCTTTAATATTAATCTACAATGTAGAAAATATAAGAAAAATAAAGAAAAACTATTGAATGAAAAGGTTTGGGTTGCCAATAACTTGAGGACTAAAAGATCACTGTCAGATGTGACTTTCCAATTGTCTGTACAGGCTGTCGGCAGGAGTTGGTTGGTCTTGATGTGGAGTAAAGATTGTCATAAGAAGTTCAGCTCTTTTAGCCCGATAGAGGCTAAATAATTTCTTGCATAAAATAGATGTTGTTATTGGCCCGCTGACCATCAAATTGTGTTCTGTGTGGGCTGGCAGGACCAGGTCCTTAGCCTGCCTCCAGCCCACACACACCTCCTCATGAAACAGCTGGTGACTCCATGAGGTTTTAACAGGAGGCATGTAACTGTCTATATGCTCACCAGGCCAGAGCTTGAAAAAAAACAAAAACGACCCAGTTAAGGATCAAATACAGATCTATATGATAAAATGTTTGGTACCTGGATCAGCAAGCCCTGTGGTTTCCAGCAGGATGTAGTCAAACTTCCCTTTCTTCTCCATCAGGTTCTCGATGGCTTTAAGACCATTGTCCCTGAAAAATGGCACATAAAAGACGCCATGTTACATTACGTCTACAGTAACATAGCAAAGGCATTACAACATTATTACTTATTTATACCAATATCAGTTTATACATGTATGTAAAAAGGTGTGGCCTCTGATTTGAAACAACAAAACAAAGCAACAAGTTGAACTTAATCTAAACTGCAACTTAAACAAATAATGGAGAAAAGTTACTGTACATACTTGACAGAGCAGCAGAGGCAGCCATTTCTCAGCTCCAGCCACTCCTCATACAGCTCTCCTGCCTGGCTCACCGCGAGGGACTTCTCAAGGGCGCTGCCTGCAGGCAGAGGACGAAAAAGAAACAACAGAATAAGATTAGCTGATAAAGAATGATCAGTTTCTTTTTTTGCAACATGAATAGTCATCTAAAAAATTATAAAAATTAAATTATGTAATGTAGTGTTTTTTAGACTTTTTAATAATTTAAAATAATCAATAAGTCCAGTGCAAATATGACACATGTTGCTGTACCAGTTTGTTACTCCAAACTCTCTCATGCTCTCTGCAAAGTTGCTGCTATGCTGCCCTCTTGTGGAAAGATGAGGTAATAACAACAATCCTCCACCAGGCATTAAGATTAAAATACATAGCTAGAGGCATCAGTTGAAACTACAACCCTGATTCCAAAAAAGTTGATCAAACTGTTGAACTTTTTTGTGTTTTATGTGCCAAAACTAATTTAAAGTGTGGACTTGTCAGACCACAGCACACTTCACATTAGCGTCAGTTGCATTTGTACATGCAGCGACAAACTGCTTTATATAATTATGTTAATTTTTTTTAAATATAGCGACCAATTAAACAGTTTACCTGTGGAATTTTCCTAACAAGTGAGTCTATGAGTCTTTCACAACTTTGCCAGTTTTTGTTGTCCTGACCCAACTTATTTTTTTAATGTGTAACTGGCATCAAATTCAGAATTAGCATACATTTACATAAACTCCATTAAGTTGATAAGGTAAAACATTAAATTATTGTCTTTGTACAATTCTGAGTTGTCAGAATGGATTAGCAAATTATGGCATTATGTTTTATTCATGTTTTACACAGTGACCCATCTATTTTGGATATGTGTTTTTATTATATATATATAAAGGCCTTAATAATTTACCCTCTCCAAATTCATTGAGTATGACAGCAATCCGCTTGTTGTGTTGTTCTGTTAAGATATAGTTCAGGAGTGTAGTCTTTCCAGCACCTATAAAGAAACAAACACATAGAAATTATGAGGAAATGTGAAGCAAATCGGTCATTAGGTGAACAATAACCTGGTCCAGCACCAGAGCAGCTTTTGGTTGTGATGAGGAGGGACTAACATGAGTCTGAGACTATAAGCTCATTAAAGCTGTGAGTAATACAGACAGTCTCTCACCGAGGTAGCCTGTGATGATGGTGACAGGTATCTGCTCCGCAGGAGGACCAGGCGGGGTGTCGATGGGCACCAGCTCCGGGCAGTCATCCTCTTCCTCCGTCAACATACCAGAAATAATGTATGTCAACAGGGACACAAGCTGGATCTGAAGATTAAGTGCTGGAACACATTTAGTACATCAATGAATGAGCAGGTTGTTCAATGTACGGATTAAATTTGGGAATTAATTGTCAGTCCCAAAGATGTTCGTAAATATACAGCAAATAAAAAGACCGATAAACTGAATTTTTGGTTACTTTAACCTAGATAACAAAATCATTAACCCAAGAATAACCAACACAGATGACGTAAAGGGATAATAAAAACTCTCTCGCCACAGTGTTAGCAGTTAGTTAAAGTGTGTATTCACTAAAAGAGAACAGATAACACGGAGTTCATCTCCAGCTAATTCCTGCGCTAAGACAGCAAAACAAACCGACTTTCCTCAATTTACAGAAGACATAAACAAATTACCTTCCAATTTCCTTCTTATGAATGCAGATATTCAAAGTTTTCAGCTAACAGGCTTTCCTCTGCTATGCTGTTGCTTTACGTTTTGACAGCGTGCAACACCGTAGAGGCTCCGTACACATGCTGACTCGGCGACAATGGTTCCGCTTTCGCTCACAGTAGTCGGGACGGAGATTCTGCCGGACCGGAAGAAAATTATAAACAATATTACAGTCAACGAACAAAAAAATTGAAAAAGAATATTACCAATTTGCTTGACGATAAATGCACAAAAAATGTCGCCACAGCTGCAGTTTTTGAAAAACACACTCTTGGTGTGATGACAAGCATGAACCACAAGAGGGCGACATAAACCTGTTTATTGAAGGTACAGACGGTTAACAATTAAAGGAGAATCTAAATAAATAAGTGGGAAAATATATGTTTCCAAACACTACATTGTGTAATTAAGCATTTGGCATCATATCAGGCCCTGTTGCATGTTTAAAAATGCTGAAGCACGCCCAGTTGACCTTAATTATCCGAGTGATCCCTTTTGTCCTATGATGAAACATTTTTATAATAATGGGAGTGCCTCTTCCATAAGGCATGAGGGGTCACTGAATGGTTTATTGCAACATAAATCAACAAGAAATATTTTACATGAACATATATTGCAATCCAACACCTAAGATTCTGTTTTATATTTTTCTATACATATTTAAAACACTCACGGCTCATAAAAATTGATCATATCAGTAAATAGGAAATGCGCACCTTCCTCACAGCCTACATAATTACACATTACAAGTTCAAGAAAATTACAGATTTGGAGTGGAGAATAAAGACTTCATGACATGGAGTTAGCCTTTCAAAACACTTGTCCAACTACTTATATTAATCACAGCATTTTCTATAAATTACAGGCCTGTCATACTACACCCTTCAGTAATGACGCAAGACATTGTTGTGCCAAAGGATTGTTGTGCAGCACCTACAATAGTATTGGTGGAACATTTCTCCTAACTTTATGCTAGATAATTTTTTATTTAATTGGCAAGTTAAAGTTTATTCACAGGTTTACCACACCCTTGATTCAACTTCCTCAAGCATGCCTGTGGTTTGTGGTGGAGGCTCTCTGCTTACCTCAGAGCATTTATATCCTCACTTTTTCCAATTTGTTACCTTACCCACAGGAATATCAATTCAACTTTTCCTCGTCTTTCAGTCAATCTGACTGAACTTGACTTTGTAAAATGTGTGATGTTCTCCAAAGTGGAGCCACATAGGAGATTGAATGGATCTCAATCACAAATGAAAAACGTGTAGTTGATATTCTTGCTCATGTTCTTGCACATCAAAACAATACAGAGAGAAAGAGGGACACAGCTAGGTTTCAGTTGGTGCAAGAACAAATAGAGAACTGACAATCAAGTATGTGATAAGAAGCTGTGTAATTTACAACATGTAGACTTGTCAGACTGATAGTCGTGTTGACAGCTCTGCCTATGCTAGCACAGCATGTGAGTTCATTTCACCTAGTAAAATCCAGTCTGACAGCATCATTTGACCTGTCAGACCACATGCCCCCAGGTTGTACTGCAGGCTTTTAGTTAAAAATGTGTAGTCTCAAAGCCCAAGGAGGGATGACTCTGATGACATCACTAGGGTTGTTATCTCACACTTTAGAAAGAACCATGAGCAACCATGTCACACAAATTTGTGAAATATTAAATGCAAAATAAAACAGAAAGCTCTTATTAGTAAACTGATCTTGGTGTGCAGAATTGCTGGTTCTGGTTTAAAGCCCCCCTCCACTCAAAAATGTGTTTTGCCCATTGACTTCAGTTGAATGTTTGAGCTTCACTCTGCAGGATGATGTATGCGCAGAGGTTGACACTGGAGGGTTGTTTTCGCATTAATCTACAGAAGGGGGAAAGCTACTCATTCATAACCTTCAGTGTCCCATATATAAGAAGTGAGTTTCTTGTTTTCATGTCTTTTTCTTTCTTTTCTTAAAGAGACAGGTTCTAAAACGGAGAGTTTCAGCTCAATAATATGATCCTGCAGCACTAAAGGCCGCAGCCCCAGGGCCACACCTCGAAGACTCTAGCATGCCATAGCTGCCATAGTTACTACATCACCTGACAGTGATGGGCAGTGCCACAAAAACCTAGGGTCCCCCCAAAAAATGTGGTCTTGAAACTGCAGGAACATATTACTCTTTCAGACAGAGTGAATACAGACAGACAGTAGAAAAATGAATGTATTTTTCGAACATGTGTCTTTATTGGGTTATTAATACACAAGAAATGTACGTTTAAAAGTACACGACACCCAGTTTCGTAATGTTCAAAATAATATGAAATACAAACTGTTCCCCCAAACAAACAACATAAATAAACAAATATAACAGTAGTTTAAAAAATATATCAGAAAAAGTGATCCCAAGATTTCTCACATTCATTGTTGTGGCAGTTAAAGTGTATATTTGCATAATAGTTAATCTGTCAGTGAGTGAGTTTATGTAGCCTGATATAAGGATTTTCCATGGTGCAACTGAACTGACTTTGTTAGCTGCTTGGGTATATGTCTTAAAACTATATTTTGTTGTGTTACATCTGTTCCCACTCTGCCTTACTATTATGGATATTTAATTTTGACTCATCAGAAACAGGATTTGGTTTCTCCCTCACTAACACACAGAGAGAGAGAGAGGGAGAGAGGGAAGAAAACTGACACTGCTTGTTAAGTAAACCCAAAAGCTTATCTCGGCAGCGAGGGAGCGCACGTGTCTCATCCAGCCTGTCCCACCATCATCATCCCCTCCCACCCCTCGCGCCTCTCTCTCTTTCTCTCTCTCGCGCGCGCTCTCTCTCTCTCTCTCTCTACGGGATGGCTCAAATCAAATGCGGAAGTTTACACCCAGGAAAGCTGCTGCCGCCACTACCAAGATGAGTGTTGACATGACAGTTGAGCTGTAGCGAGGGGAAGAAGCGGCGGTGACAGCGAGGCGGCGAGACCGCAGGAAAACACCGGAGCCGACGCCGCTGATCCGGACTTCAGACCGCGGATGGCTTCTCTGGGCAGCGCAGAGCGACGGGCTTTCGCTCTGAAAATCAACAGGTAAATGCCCCGTTGGTTAGCCACAGTTGTTTTGGTCTTGGGTGAAGTTTTAGCGCTGAATGTGAACTCTTGGCACCTCCTCAGAGATATGGGAGGGAGCTCTTTCAGTCTTGACAGTTGGAAGGGATTCAACAGCGGAGCAGGCAGCCACATGTTGTGAATGTTAATGCTGCAGGTTAGTTCACTCTGTCCCGGGGAAAAAAGGCAGCCTGGAGGATAATAAACAACTTTTCTTTAACTTTCTCATAAGAAGTATTGCTGGACATTGTACACTTCTGGAAATATGGCAGCCATGTGAGGCCAGTTTCTCTTATTATTTCCAGTCTCTGTTTCTTCAAAACTACATTGAAAAAATGTGTATTTCATCCGTCATTTCCTTCTCACGAGGGTGCTGATTCTATATCTAGTGTTTCTAATATGATCATTTCCTGCCATGTGTATGGTTTGACCAGCCCTTAGAGCTGCTCTAAATGAGGAGGCATGTGGTCATATTTCCTGCTGACACTTGCCAGGTGTGGAGGAAGTATGCACATGGAAGTCTATTGTGTACCATGCCTTCTCTGTAGTACGACTCATTAAAACAAATACACTAATACTTCCTATGATTAGCAGCACAGGCATACAAGGCTTCTCCAGTACATTGTGTGCAGGTCAAGCTGGGCGGCTTGTTGAATATTTTGTGCGTGATGTTTCAGCAGCATGCACAAGAGTTCATTCACACTGTAGATATGGAGAGATTAGTTGTGATCAAACTTGAAGAGAAGGCAAATGATCTAATCTCACATTTATTTTCATACTGGACAAGCAGCACTGTTTAAATCCCCCTTGATCCTCTTCTTAAAGCCTCAAAAAACGGTTTCCTTGTTATTGTTTTGAGCAGCTTTTACAAAATCTCCTTTCAGTAATATTTAAAATAATTTTCTTGTGTGAGGATTTTTAATGAAGGACCACTGATGCAGAGAAAATGTATCAGAGAGTGGTTTAAAGTGGGGCTTCCACGAACAACTTTTTAAATTATTAACTAATGTGTTTTTGCTTTTTTCTTGATACATTTTTTGTCTATAAAATGTAACAATACAGTAAAAGCTGACAACCACATACCCCAGTGTTTGAGATGACATCTTCAGTCTACAGCTGTTTAAAAAAAGTGAGTTAAAACAGAGACAAACAGCAGATCTTTACATTTGAAAAGCTGAAACCAGTAAATGACGATTAGTGGATTATTTGAGTTGTGGTTTATTTATATCAGAAGCTTTCTATTGGTTTTTGTGTGTGTGAAATTCTCTAACACTACCATAGTGAAAGCACCCTGCTCTTGTTTGAAACACCCAGGGGAAATTGTAGATCCTTGCTGTGCTGTGCAGTGCAGAGCTGAGCTCAGCTGCTGAGGGATGCGAGGGATCCTGGGTCACAGCCTGAACCCAGTGATGAGCCAGCAGAGGGGAAAGTGCAAAGTGTTAAACAGCAAAACCAGCGTTTGATGATGCAAGAGACACACTCACTGAGAGTGTTTTCTCAAACTGTTGTAAAAATAAGATGGTTTCTCACATGAAATCATCTTACAAGGACTCAGCAACATTGAATGGATATTATGCAATAAACAGATATCCCTCAATGTGTCAATTAGGTAAGCAAAATAATGACAATACCTCATGAAAGTGGACTCAGAGGTCATTTTAGGTCTGATGCCAGGTAGTTTGAGCTTAATAAAAGATCAGAGAATCAGCACTTCAGTATGTGGGATTATCTTAAGCATCTTGACCTTATTATGATAGTGGACTGTTGAAGGGTGACATGAAATTTAATGATAAAGAAAAGTGGATTAAAAACTAAGCTTAAACTAAGCTAAAGTGGAGTTTCTTCAGAAGTTGCTGCTGCGTGTGTCTGTAATCCATCATTAAAGTGAGTAGAAGAAGTAGAGATCGCAAACAGATAATTAAATGCAGATGAAAATAGGTAAATGAATACCACGCCTTTATGAAATAACCACATGGTAAGACTATCTCTGTATACTCCTTTGTAAAGGGCTGATATTTTTCTCCTGTCTAAGAACTTTTGTGCAAAATGTCCATAACAGTTTCAAGTGGAATTATAGGGAAAAAGAACAATTATGCTTACACACATCTGATTTTCTGTGCTCTTTACTCTGAGCTGAGATTATGTAGTTCTGTATTATGATATTTGATTTCATCATGATTTCCAACAAAATATGCTGAATTATTGCCCAGACGTATGATACAACAACCTCGATAATCATAGCAACAAAAGCCAGACACAAACAAACTGCAGAGAGGAACAGTGGTCACAATGTAAAACTTATACAAAATGTAAAAGGCTGGAAAACGTGTTAATTGGCAATCCAACTAATACATATTTGTGTAAGTGTTACTTAAGGGTTAAATAAGGAATATTGTTGTGTTGACCCTTAAATATTCTATATGTGCTCATGAGCAGTTCCTGTCTCGATCTCTTTATCAGGATGGAGTGTGAAGGAAATCCTGCACACTGTGGACACTATGTCCCCCTGGTTTCACTTCACTTTTTTTTCTCTTTGTGGCAGTTTTAAATCAGGAAATGTGCGTTCCTTCATAAGCACATAAAAAGGGGAATGGAAAGAAGTGCAAAACATAACAGTGTAGCCAAGATCGAAGGTAACTGAACACTTAATATTCTGCCGTCGAATGTTACTTACCAGCATATGGTAACAGGTGTGAGGGCAGCTGTGGACGTGGGGCCTCTGTCGCTCAGTCCTCCTTAGTGGCAGGGGGATCCAGATTGAGTTACATGTGATTTCCTGCGGGCTCTGGTTAATGACATCTGTTAACCCTCATGGCTGTTGGTGGGCCATTGAGTGAAAAAAAACTCTTGATAAAAGCCTCGCCCTGTGATTAAAGCATTCAAACTCAGCTAGAAGTTGTCTTTAAAGTTTCTTTCTGTCACTTTTTTTTTCTGGCTTGAAGCCACCCGTGACCCAAGTCCTGCCAAATGATCGCTGTGTTTGTGCGTGCCTCCCTCTGACAGGAAGCTGAGCCATGATGGTGCTGATAGCACTAAGACCCATTAAGTCTGCAGACGTATGATAGTATGAGACACACAGTAGGGGCATCCCTTTGGTCTGCTTCCCTCCTCTTGTCATATACACCACACCACTCTCTGTTTTCCTGTGTTTCTTTTTGAGGTAGAAAGCAGAGGGGGGAAGCTAAAGGAGCCACCCACCTCTCATGGATTGACTTGATAATAATGGTGATATTAGGGATAATTGTAGACTGGCTGGTTGAGCAGCACGACTGGTGGGAGTCATGTCACGAGGCGTAAATACTAGGGCTGTCATTGTTCTTACAGTTGAAGCTTTTATTACGATTTTTTAATAAGCTTTGAATGTCTGTAATGTTTTGGGACTCCATCACCTTAAAAAAACTTGAACCAGGTCCTTAATTTGCATAAAGTGATTCATCAGATATATGTATTGCGGTCTGTCCCAAAATAATTTACACCAGGAGGAGAGCAGCTCTAGATACAGACAGTTAGCAGCTGGGGCGCCTCCAATTCAGCCGGTGTATAAAGAAAGTTTGATGTTCTGATGTGGAGTTGAGGTCCAGGATCAAACCCCCATCATCAGGGTTTGTGCTAAAGCAGCTAACTGAAACTCTTGATCAATTTGAGTGAGGAGAATCTCATAAGTCTGTAACAGTCACAACCTCTGAAAACTAGTTCTATAAATATTAAAATACTGATAATATATGTGCAGCCTAAGCTTTATCTGCACCCATGCAGAAATACTGTGTTTAAACTGAATGAAAAGACAAGCAAGAAAAAAAAAATCTACAAAAATTGCACAGCAATGGAATCTTCAAATGCCAGCATCATAAAGGAAGCTTCAAAAGATTCAAACTCTTTGGTCCATCCCTACAGTAACTACAGAAAAGCCTGAGTTAATGTATACATTTGGCATCAGGGGAAGCTATTTATAAAAAAATGTAGCCATGAGAGGCATTGCAACTGCAGTTTTTAGAGCAGGATTCAATTTGAGGAATGCTTGGCCAATGATTCCAGAAATGCTGACAGAAACACACACCATATGCTCACACAGCAAGTGCGGGCCTGCCATAGACAGCATGATGTGACAAAAAGAGGCCAAGCTCTTTCTATAGGGAGGGGATGATGAAAGGAACCCACAATGAGACCTCCTACCTCGGGTATGAGTCTTGAGACCTCACCATGCTTTTGTGCAGGTACATATTTTAAGAAACACACCTTTAGCATGCTGCAATTATGTAATTGTAATGTGACAGGAGCATGAAACAGCTGTTTGGCAACTGATGACATCCACATTAAATGAGTTTCCCTAGCTGGAAGTCTAACAGCGTTACTGACAGATTAAAGGTATGTTTGACAGCTCATAAATACTTGAAATAATGAGGTCGCACACACAAAGCTGCTTTATCAAATCAGATTTCATTCTGATTAGTGATGAATCATGCTTGTCCTTTAGTCCTTTCATGGTCTTTGAATAAGAGAAAGTTTCTTTTTTTCCTTTCTACAGGCTGATCTAATGAGTAGAGTGTGACAGTGGACAGGAAGTCATTGGTCACGACAATATTATAACCATCAGTATGTGAAGGAAACCATTAATATATTCCAGTTCCAGTACAGCTGATAACTATCAAAAACTGGCCAATTCTAGCTTATTTTCTGTTGAATACTACTAATGAAATAAATAATCATCCAAAAGTGGATGAATCATTAATTATTATACTAATCAGTGCTATGACATGGCATATTAATGCTGTAATTGATATGAATGATATGATTTATGATGTACTAACTGTGCAAAGCTCTTAATTCAAACAAACAAAACACAGCGTAACGATGCCAAAAATGTGCTGAGTCCTGATGTGTTTTACAGTGTGCTGATGTGTCATCAGAGCTGATTTATAGCTGGAGTTTGCTGTCAGCTGTAATTCTGGCTCTACATCGACTCCCTGGTAGCAGCTGTTTAAAGAGCGCCGTCCTCATCAGCGTTGATTACCTCTTCTAATTATATCTCATGAAAAAAGACAACGGAAACTGGTAATTATTGGCATCAGGCTTTTGTTTTTAGCTCGGAGAGTGCTGTGTTAATAGGAATTCAAATGTCTGATCTCAAAGTGGGTGCATTTACTGACATCTTGCAATTGATTTTCAGTGCATTGGCTTGATTTCAAGGCCTTGGAGCTTGTTATATAGTGACAGTCAGTATGTTTACATGCACACAAGGTTACTGGAGATCAGGTAACACAGGGATTCAGATAATGCTTAACGTATATTGTTGTAGCTGGGATACGGTAAAGCTGCATGAAGCAGGTTGGTAATCAGATTCCACCTCTAACCCGACCTATTTTAGTTATACACTGTATTATTACACACTTATGTACTTATGGTGTAATGCAGATTGACCTTCAACATGGTTGTCACAATACCAAAATGTTAATCTTCAATCTAATACTAGTATAAAAATGATAATCAATGCATCTTTCAGTACCATAGCAAAAAAAACAACACACACAAAATAAGATATAAGATGAAAAGTATCAATACTTTTGAGCCCTATAGACCAACTCAAGTTGTTATCACTGTGCTGTAGATATTCAGCTCAGCCTTTGTTTTAAATCCAACCTTAAAGATATTTAGGAGTCATTGCTAATAGAGAGGGAGTCTATAGTTGCAGCCTGCACTGAACTGCTGATGCTGGGTTTGCTCACATTTATTTAAGGACAACATCATCGCTGAAAGAGTGGTGTTGAAGAATATGCCTCTCGGGAAATGCCACAGTGGTCTTTCTCCGAGATGTCAGATCTGAACCCCTTTGCCCTGATGAGGCACACGAGCCTCAGAAGCTGCTTTCAAGACCAAAGCAGTCAACTTCAATAAGAGCTGTTTTTTACAGACCGGGTCACAGCTGTATCAGGACAAGATGGTGCTACTATGTTTTAGGGCTGGGCATTGATTAGATGTGATAATTTATCATTTATCATAGGAAACGTACTGTGCACAATTACATCTGATCCTTGCAAGTGAGAGCGAAACATGAAAAATCCTTACAGTTGCTGAGAATACATAATTAGACGTTACTATTAAGTTAGATATTGTGATATACGTTGTTATCCAGATATGAAAATACCTATATGGTTGGAAGATTTTGACCACATCATCACATCATTTTGACCTTTATTCACCATTAACCTTGACCTTTATGTCCACTCAGCTTGAAGCACTGCAGGTGTTGTTGACCATCAAATATTTGTCCCCTTTTAAAGTCTCTGAGTTGGTCCATTACAAGAATTTGTGACTTGTTCAATCTTAGCGGATTCACTACAAACTCACCATCAGGATGCTGCTTTATACTCGGCTTACGACACAAGCTGCTTTTTCTATCATTTCGCCAGAATCACCAAAATCCAGAGCTTTGCTTTTTGTCTTCCCGACAAGAGCAGCTTTGGCTTTATGTACCGACGGATACCAAGACACGGGCCAGTTAAAGAGAAAGACAGATGCTGTGTGCTTTGACAAGCTGTTTGTCTACTAGTGGTAAAATAATGTCTGTTGGGCTCTTCTGGCAAAAGCTGATTACTGTTTTACTTGCCCAGTCTTTTTATAGACAGGCGCTGAATGTGTGTCAGTGCATGCAAGTGAGCAGACAGAATGTGTATATGCAAATATTACTTAATATGTATGTTCTGTAAAAGTATGGGTTGGTATGCATGAGCTTTGTCTCTCCAGTGGCAGTGGAAGATGTAGAGGGAGGGCACATATTAGTGGTGAAGTGGCTGTGGGCTCAGTGTGCACACAGGGAAGGGCATGTTCCTTTTGAAGTCAAGTTATGAGGAGGTTTTACAGCGTTTAAATTGCCTTGGGTACGAGCTCAATACACCCACCAGACAATCTGACCTCAAGCAAGAAAAGGCATTCTTCTTTGCAGCAGTATATAACATCAGAATCATGCAAATCTCAGGGGTAGCCACTCTCATTTCAAAGTGAAACTTGCTGAAACCAATATGACTAAACCGGAGCTGCTGAGGCAGAATACTCCTGTCGGTTACTCCTCTCCAGAAGAAAACCTGGTGAGGTGGAGGTGTGTCGTTCCTTGTGTTGACCTGAAGCTTCCTGGAGCTTTAGTTTCTTACCTGCAGCCCCTTTAAGCTCCACAGGCTTATGTGATTTGACACTCAGCATTAAAAGGTGTAACTCAGCACATTCCTTTTAGACATTAGCGCAAAAACTCAGTAGGTGTTTGAGACTTTCGGTTGTTGATGCTCAGGTGCTTATGTGAGATCTTTAAACAACCAATTTTCATGTGCAAAAACCTGCTTGGTGCAGGGTTGTGTTTGTAGCCTATAGTGTTTGTATATGTGTGTTTACACGCGCACTGCTCCTTTATCAGGCTGCAGTCTACTCTCTGGGCTGTGCAAGGGTTAAATATATGTTGAGTACTGTGTAGGTTAACAGTGTCTTTGCACAAGTTGGAATTGCATAACAGTGCTGTTGTTTCTACTGATAAAAGAGTGAAAGTTGATAATGTGGTTAAGCACACCCTTGCCTGTGGCAGCTCATTGTGGTGATATTCATATCTCTGTATGTTGTAATATGCTTCATCAGATTTTTCCATCATGCCAATGCTTCTGTTATGGTCGTTCATGCATAGTTGTGGGTGTTGGAGTGACAGTGGAGGAGCTATGTGTTTAAATAAAATGGCGCTGCGCTTCTGGACTTTGCTCTTTGTGTAAATTTGTAAACTGCTCTCCCACCCAGGCCTTAACCTTTACTGGAATCCAGTTATTGTATTGACTCAGCATGTTATGTGATTGACAGGAGAGGTGGGAAAGTGTTATAAACACAATGTGCATGAATGAGAGAGTCAAATAGTGAGCTGCATTCTTCTGTCTGCCCCTTTTAGATTGAACTGCACTCTAACAAAAACCCATGTGTGGAAATGAAATATTAAGCAGCTTTAATTCTTGGAAAGCAAACAGGTTTGGTGATTCAGTGTCGCTGCAGAACTTTTATGATATTTGTTTTCAGATGTTTGCATAAAGCTGTCTCGCAGACTTCACATGCCTCATGACTCTGCAGCCTCAGTAGTTTGACATGCTGGCATTCCTCCACTGCAGTGGCGTTTATGGGTTTGTGGTGGTAATTAGTAACAGGGCTGTCGTAACAATGGCTATGGGGACTTAATGAACCCATGAGATTGACCACAGGGGAAGCTGTCGGGAATGTGACCCATTTATTTAAGTCTTTGCCCTCTAACTTTCCTCTGTTTGCCAATGTAAGAGTAAACTCTTTCTGACACAAACAGAAATACATACAAATATGAGCCAATTAAACACAGTGTACATACAGACACACATAGTAAAAACACATACACATGCTTCGACACACAAAACTGGCCTTTCATCATTAGACCGCCGAGAATAAAGCAGTCATTGTGTAGAGTTTGGTTGCGCTCAAATGTTATGGTAGATTAATTACAAAGAAATAGACAGTGTGTTCGCTTAGAGTTGCATAGAGATGAAATGTGGGCAACAAATTGGGACACTGGCTTTGTTCTTTTCATCCTCTGTGCTTTTTGGAGAGGCCTACACACACAAACACAAACAGACACACCATCCCCATGTATTTGAATACTACTCCATTCCTATGTCATGTTGATTTCCTGCTCAGTCTGACCCTTAAATCAGGACACCATATTTATTCCACTGCCTGTATGGCTGCCAGCCTGACAAAGCCTTTACACAGCCAGCAGAGATGTGCCTGTGTAGAGTGCGAACAATAGTTTGAATGGAATCACCATGGCTGACCAATTCAAACTAATCCGAGTAAGGACAATGGTGGAATTGCTGTTGCATCTCTCATTAAGATACACTGTGTGCATGTTTGTGGAATTGTACAAAAGGTTTTACATGAGGTTTTCAACGGCTGTTTGTTTAGAAACTCTAATAGCCCACAAATATGATATTCTGGTTTGTAACTATCAACGTCAGCCTTCTGAACACGAAACCTTATGAATTTGTGTGTGTTTTCATGTTTTGTTTCAGGCACTCTTCTGCAGAGATCAGACGAAACTTCAGTGGGAGCTATGGCTTTCAACACAGCCGAACAAACTCCAACGCTTCGGCCTCAATGTGCCTCACTGTGGTGAGTTCCCTTCTATTAAAAGACACGAGTCATTTTCACCCGGGATGTATTTGTCATATATCAAGGATATGTATCTTTGATTGAATCACAGCTAGTCAGAGCTCACTGTGTGACTATTCTGTGAAACCACCAAATGTAAACTATACAATATTGTTGCAATATCGTGTTGACGTTTTGGGTCTAAAATATATTAACAGTTGCCCACGGGGAGCCATGAGTGGCTCTTCAGGCCATCTGCAGTGGCTCCCTGTGACTGTGACAAGAAAATATACAAACTGAAATGGCTATTTCTTTACATTTAAATTTTCATTAATCATTGGTGTTGGCCCAAAATATTTTGTATTCTTCTGTTGTAAAAATGTGTAAACATAAACTAATGTTTTAACAGTTCAGTCAACTAAAATGTGCGTCATAGCTTATGAAAGTCTACTGCCCAGAACACTGACCTTTACATTTTGCCAACATCAGGTCTAGTTTTAAGCTAGGCTAACTTTAAACATGTCTTCAGGTGTTTAGCCATACATTTGTACTTGGGCTCTTGCTGCATTCTGTCAAATTATACTAATACATGCTCATAAAGACCTATCAGTAATATTGGTAGGCAGTTTTAGACTTTTCAGGCCATTATAAGGTTAAAAAATAGTTCCCTACAGTTACCTCGAAAATGGGTTATTAGTTATTTGCATTGGAGCTATCATGTGCCACAAGCTGCAGGCAGGTTTCAGAGTAAAGTAAGCAATGTGAGACATTTATTTACTTAAATACAGTAAAAATACAGCAAACTTTGCAAATGACAAATGTCCTTTTTATGTACATAGTTACTTATTTTTCTTATCTTGCAAGATGAAAATTCACCCCATTTAAATAATGCAAGACAAACAAAGTTTTCTTTAAAAAATTCAAGATAACAGGGCGTGAGTAGTTAATATACAAAATGTCATTTTAAAGGTGAAGTATTTCTTTACTACTAGTGGTATAAAACTGCAGTGGTTGAGGAGAAATCTTGTGACTAGAAGGTCAGTGGCGTGGTTTCCTCTAATGCCGCACTCACACAGCTTTAGTGTTTATGCTTACACCACCAAAGGGCTGTAAGCATTATCTTCTTCACATCCTCTTTACTGTCATTAGAGCTGAGAATGTCTGACTCAGTGTGGTGTGTAGTCTCCAAGATTATAATTTGAATCATTTCTGCAGTACAGTAAGTTACTGCTTTAAAAAAAAAAAAACAGCTCTCTGCATTTCTGCAAAAGAGCTGAGCTTTTTTAGGAAGAATCTTTCTTCCTCTTACAATAGATGAGATGAGAACTTAGTCATGGCTTAACATGCTTTTGTTAAAACCGGGCTGACACTGCCTGTTCTTTGATTATACCGGGCTTAAAAACCTACTGTCCTTAAATTTCTGCAGAGAATTGAATACCATTAAGTCAGGTTGTTTTCTCGCCTCTTCAGCTGAAGCCTAGCAGCCAGTTAGTGATTCCTCCTCTCTCAAGTGAGCAGACAGAATGATGCACAGTAATCCTTTGCAGGGATTTGTTCCCACTACACCCTTAGTCTCTCTGTGGTACCCTCTGAACCTCTGTCTCTGCCTCCCAGATTCATCTACTCCTCTGTCAGTCTTCCTGCCTTTTTTTTCTATTTCTGTCTTTCCCTCACACTTCTTCTCTCTCTGCCGCCCTACATCTCTCTCATTTAAAGTTTTCTAAAGCTCTTAGGCGCTTAGTCTCCTGACATATCTGTGTGCATGACTAACTGAGCTGAAGCCCTTTGATACTTACCCAGTGAGTGATGATCCTTGAGCTCGTCAGCTGACAGGGTTTGAGGAGGAGTACTTGGGTCGACCATCCCTCCGCAGCTTGTAGCATGCAACACGGTTAATCTCTAACCTGCTTGGGAAATGGGTCAGTGCCTTGGCTACGGATAGGCACTGGATGGGGCCTGTTACCTTGCAGCTTACACAGGCAAATCTTTAATATGGCCGGATTTGGGATGCGGGAGAGGGGTTTTAATACTATAATCTCCGGGATGATAGTTTCCCATTATTCAGCAGTGGCGTCTAGCACACGGATGAGGCAGGGATGTTTGTTGCTATAGTTGTGACGCGGATCACTTTGTCGATTATCAGTATTCTCCCTCTCCATTACTCCACGGCTATTTTTAGTGCCTAAATATGATGAATGTTGACTGATCCGTGTTGTAGCTTTTAATATACAAATTGAGAGATTAAGACGAAAAGCTGCATGTGGTTTTGAGCAGCTGTGTGTGTGTGTGTAAGTTGCATACACGTGTGTCTGTAGTTTCTGTTCCTGTCTGTCGAAACACCGGTTGATGGAGGGATGTCTTGCGTGATGTCACTTCCTCTAATGTCTTGTGGTTTATTCAACTCTAAACTGCAAAACAGTGTGCCTGAGCGCTCGAAAACTGCTGTCAAAAGCATCTTGTGGGTTTAAACCGTCGGGCTCAACTTGAATATTCATTTTTGGCTATAAACGCCTCTTCCACTTTTGGTAATGCAGATTGTTTCCTCTTAGATCTACAGGACTTCCTAGCTTCTAGGAATATGAGGATCAATTCAAAGAGGATCTGTGCGCTGCGTTGTGGCTCAGTTTTAGCAAAAAGCATTCGGCGTCAGTAGGTGCACAGTGTAGGTTCCCATATCCGGAGTGCGCCATTTTGTACACTTCCTTTTCATGGTGCAGTTTTCAGCAGGGTAAGTCTCCAAAGTCCGTTTGAATGCTGTGCTGTCCTTTAGTGAGACTTCAGAAATTAATGGGGAACTTTATTGTCGTAAATGTTGATTGTGTTTCTGGTCAATTGTGGCTGTATTTTGCAAGGACGTTGTGTGACTTTTTCTTTACATGTCTATTTTCCGTCACTGCCCACATTGACAATGTACACTGAGAGCAGTGATGTTGCTAGATGGATGGATATTTCTTAAATAATCCTGTTATAGTGATTGATATCACAGTTTGTGACCTTAGAAATGTGTAATTGTAAAACAGAAATACATTTTTTGTTGCATGTGTTTGCACAGGATTTTTGCAGCTGTGGATTTCAGTACTTCCTGCAAATAAAAACAGTCTGCATGCTCATAAATAGCTGCTCAGGCATCATTTTTATAATCACTCATGATGAGTAAGCTGATAGAGAGTCTGGCTGTTGATTTGGCAAGGAGAGGTAGTTTCTTGCCCGCTCCTCTCGTGACTCCACAGAGCAGCAGGCACTGATCAGAGAGGCATGCATAGATTTGCATTCATTTGTTTTTGTTAGCCTCCATACTGAACAAGAAAAAGAGGCCGCGCTACAATGCTTGTTTGAACTTCGAGGCAGAAAGCCCGAGAAATGCACATATGGAGAAGGCTGCCACTGTTGAGACACTGTTGAAGTTCACGCCCACTCTATACAAAAGGAGGAGCTGAATGTTTCATCTATACTGTAGACCTGTCATTTAACATAATAATGATACCGTTCCATCCGGCTCGCTGTCTGTGTATTCTGTGCGTCTTGTCTTGCATGCTAATGCTAACCCATGTGGTACAAGTTGCTTGAGTGCTCAGCAGAGAAAAATATCCCTTAGGGTGGACTGATGTGCAAAAACATGTCTGAAGGCAAATGGAATTTGCTCTGCGTTTAAAAGTTGAGTACAGCAGTGAGTCATCTTGTTGCTGCAGTTATCTCTACCTCTTCTGTGTGTACGTATTATTATCTGTATGCCACTGGCTGACTTCGCTCTGTATTTTAGTTTTTTCTCTCTCTGCCTCCTGTACACACACTTTAGTGCGTCTTTCACACACTACCTGCTTGTCATGCAAATGCTTTCAGTGTGTGCACGATTAAATTATTCTTTGTGATAGTGCTAAAGCACATTTTCTCGCTTAACACAGCGTGCATTGTATATATTAAGAGACTTTGAGAAAACATTTTCCTCCTGTCATTAATATTTAGGAAACTTTCAGTTTGATATTGTGGCACAAGTTTATTTTGAAGCCTCCATCAGCCACAGCCTGCTGACTGTAATCAGACTGGAGGTCTGCCCAGTTTGCTGCCACTTTTCACAGAAACACCTGCTCCATGCAGGTTCCCGGGTCCCTTTGTGGTGTTCGGCTGGCACCACAAAAGGGACGAGCGTTATCTCATCAGTTGTTTTTTTTTCTTCCTGTGGGCTCTTTCTAATGATGAAAAGTGTGTCTGTTCCTCGCCTTCAAGTGCCAGTGGGAATTTATCTGATTGTGTGCACTGATGATTTGAACAATATGTTCTGATTCCAAGACCCAAATGAAAATTTCAGCCCGTTTGCACTGTACTGTACATAAAAGTGATTACAGCTTTGCCTTTGATCTGCTGTGGCTCTGGAGTGGAGGCTGATAGAGTTTCTGTCTAAAAATAGATTCAGAAAAAACACACAAAAAAGCGTCATTGCTGTCTCACACAGGCCAGTTTGTTCCAGTTTCTATTTGTGTATTATTGTGCTCAAATCTTTTGCTCCTCCACAGGTATGAAGTATTAGCAAATAGTCGTGACTCAACATGTCTGGTCCCCACTCCCTTCTTATCTTTTCTTTCTCCTTTGTGCAATTCACGCAGTGCAGGAAAATACTAACATATCAGTCACCTGTTGTGTGTGTTCAGGGTTGTTTGATTGTTGTACCTTCCATCATCAGACATTAGTGACAGATAACCAAAACACAACAGTAGTGTCTTGGTTAGAGCTGCTCAATTATGGAGGGAAAAAAAATGTGATCGAGATCAGAATTATTTAGGTGATTTTCTAAAGCAGTAAATATAATTCATAGTTGAGATAGTTGATTCATTTTTTGTTGTAGATAACTAAACATACTTTCAATATATTATTACAGTCAGCAAATGTTACTTATATCTTGTAATCAACGCTATGTGTCCTAATTCTGCCTTTCCTGCTACTCTTCATTGTGCAGCCTCAGTCGTATGAAGCGGTGGAGCCCTTGGACCTGGAGGAATTCTTGACGTCACAGTTAAGAAGTGGAGACTCAGCCCTGATGCAGGAACTTGGAGACTTCCCTGACGATGACCTGAAGGTGCAGCAGGTGGAGAGGGAGTGTCGCACTGTTCGACACTCTGTCCCTGAAGATGGGTGCGTCACAGGATGTCTGACACTGACACTGAGGAAACCACACACTCTGACTAAAAAAAAAAATCCTCCCTACAATTAAATTGACAAGCTTTTAGACCTGCTTGTCAGAAAAAAAAGTCCAGAAAATATATAAAAAATATAAAGTGTTACAGAAGACAGTTCACTTTTTTGGTAGTCGATTTTATAGACTGATCTTAAACCCTAAATGAGTTTAAAGCTGTGGTAAAATCTTATGAGAACTGGTTCTCTGTGTGCAAATGTTTTATTTGATCATTTTTAATGTTACTGGAATCGTCATGCTTTTAAATTAATTGTTGAACTTCTGTGTTGCTGCTAATCTAACCAGGGACGAGCCTGTATAAAATAACTTTATATTTTATACAATTTCTTTATTTAGTTGTACATCTGGTATGTAGACTTCAAAGATCCAAATCTCTAAATCCTTGGAGAATCTATGCAGCTGCACAATAAAAAGCAGTTACAAAGTCATAAGACAGACAATTTTTTGAATTCTTTCAATGTTGTCAGTGTTAAATTATTTCGTCAGCATGTGCTATCTTACTTCATTCAGGCCATGAAGGACAGATAAAGATAGAGGAGGAATGTAAAGATCTCAGTTGTCTGAATGTTTGCATGTGTCTGCATGAGAATATGCGTCTTCTTATCCTCCTTGTCCCTCTCTTTGTAGACTGGAGTTGGATACACATGTGAGAGACTGCGTGAAGAGTTATATTCAGCCGTGGCTTTTGGTCTCTCGAAGGTAAATTGTCTCCTGCAGAAACACAACCGTTACAGTCTGAGTGCTGTAGCTGATAAACATGCTGTTTGGTTCCACATAGAAGCCTTGGCCGATTCATTAAAATGACAAAAACGTAATCTATTTTTGGAGTTTATAGTTTAGAAATGGAAAACTAGATGCACTCCAAGTTGCAGTATTTAAACCAAAGAGCCCTATAATCACAGAAATATTGCCCTCACTGATATCTTAACTGCCACACTGTGCAACAGGTGCCAACTGTCTGGGAAGTTAAATGTGTCTGTGAAACAGGAAACAAAGGGCCTGGGAGAGCCTGATAAACATTAAACACATGGATCTCCTGTCTGATACATTGTAGTGCTCGCTCTCTCTCTCTCTCTCTCTCTCCCAAACACACACATACATAATACACACTATACGCTGTGACTGCGTTGTGTTGTTATCTAGTTTGATTAGAAGTGCAGAGGTGTATCAGTTGTAACCATGCATGGTGTTTATAATGTGTGTGTGGCTGTCTGACTCTTTGACCCGTC
>CAFUXE010000046.1:472352-488367 GCA_903364295.1 Serranus cabrilla | reverse complement strand
AGATCCGGCCCATCCCTGATTGCCCCAAAGAACACACTGGAGACCGCATCTTGATCCGATGCCAGGCCATCAAGTATGTCATGCATTTTCATCGTATTGTAGGAGGGGGATTTAAACAGCTGCCTTAAGTTGAACAAGGGACCAACAGTAAGCTGTGTCAGAGGGAAACTTGTTTATGAAAATGACCTTTTGCTTAGCATTTAACATACAGAACATTGTTGTTTGTCACATCTGATCACGACTTAAAAGTCTGAATAGCTGTTTTAAAGAGTTTTGCAGTAGTTGTGACGAGCAGGGCTGTGTGGGAGAGTGGAGGAGTGTTGTGCTGTGCAGCGGCTGCTGTTCTTCTCCAGAAAATCACTGTCCCTCCCTCTCTCTGTGGGATTTTTTCTCTTTTTCTTTTTTCAATCGCTCACACACACACATAACATTCACACAAACACACACGTACACACAGAGTTTCTCTGCCTTTCACTCTTCTGTCCTTTTTGCAACCCATAAAACTGCCAAATGTTTTTGTTGAACTCATTGCTCAGCTTGCAGTGGTTTGGCAGCTTCACCCTCCATCCTTTAACCCTCAGTTCAAACATGTTATCACTTACTGTAGAACATTTCACAACAATAATCTACAACAATAGGGAATGATAGAAAGTAAATGCACTACTAGGAAGAACGTTGTAGTTGTCTTTCTTGCTATTATTGAATGACTAATTTCCTTTTCCTGCTTGGCTTCATAGGTTTGAGATTGACATTGAACCCATGTTTGCCACCATGGCCTTGTATGACCTGAAAGAGAAGAAAAAGGTAAGAAAACAATGCTTCACAGTGGTCCTTACCACTTCTAATGCTGTTTTACTGTTATTTCTATGGCTGACTAAAAGCATTTTATAACTTCTGTAATGGAAACTTGTGGGACATGTTCACCTTACCGCATACAGTACAAGGGTAGGACAAAATTACAAACCATGTACAGTACAATACAATGTCACTGCAGTAAATGCTAGTTTGGTGAGGCTCATTATGTGTGTTTGTTGTGGAGATGGTCACAATGTCTGGCAGCTGGTGTGTCGCTTGCTTGAGGCTACAGGTCCCTTTTTACAATACAGATTACTGAATACAAAATATAATTTGTAGCATATTACACTTGATTGCTCAGATTAATGATGTGTTTAAAATACTTTGGATTACTTTTGTGATGATAAAAAGAAAGGAAAGTACATTTATCAAAGAATACCATGTTAAGGTGAGTCACTATGGGTAAGGGTTTATTTTCTGGTGATGTAGGAAGAGAAAAAACATCCCAAAAACCACGATGACATGTCAAATAGAGAAAAACCTCATTAGTTTCCAAGTAAACCCTCTCTAACTGACTGAATGTCTCTTAACAGGAAGTTAACTACAGTCACAAACTACAGTCCTAACAATTATCCATTGTGTCACCAAAAATAAAACATGTTGTATATTCTTAAATAATTGCACCAAACTGTTATATACTAGTACTAGCACTATACTATGATATACTATCTAATGTATAGCATTGTGTTATTTTCCCACCCTTGTTTCATGGTAGGTGTTGCATGTCATGTGCCTCCGGTTGATGCAGGGAGGTCTTATTGTTTCTTTTGGCAGCCAGCGCGGCAGTGAGGATCAGTGTAATCTACGAGGTTTTGCGTCTCATCATCCTCGCACATTTGCCCTTCTGGGGGTTGTCATGTTTTGGTTCTATAACTACTAATGCTGCGCCGCATTTTCCCAGTCAACCAATTCGAGCCATGGCTGTTTGCATGTTTTCTGTGGATTTACACAGCTGGATAGTTTTTTTGGGGCTGAAGGGGCTCGGAGGATTTAGTTTGTGCTTAAGTGCTCATGGATCTCTCAGATGAGACGGGGCTTTAGCCACCGGCCTTGCCCTCTTCTCATTGCTGCCCAGCTGCACTTTAGCTTTTCTGCAGGACTTATAGCTCTAAGATGATCTTCTAGATAAGATAGTGGAATCTAAATCCCTGTGTTTTTGAAAATGGACTGTGTATAAAATGGTCTTAGTTGTCCACTATATGAACTATTTCCCTTTTTGTTAAAAAGCGTTCTGTACATCAAGAATATTTTCAGCCCTGCTTCCTACGGACGTCAGTCCTTAAGACCAGAGCTGAAGTGTCACATTGTCACAGTGTATTGCACTTAAGATGACTAATTTTGTTATGTGTTGAACTGAAGAGTGTCCTTGTGAAGGTTAACACAACATCCTGTCTATTATATTGAGCTGAGGCAGATGCAGACTGGTACGTGGCTGTGAGAGTGGCTCTGTTTGAGTGAAGGAGAAACTGAAAAGCTTCATTAATCAATTAAATTGTATTGTAGTGGAACTGTGAAGCATTTGCTCCTGACCTATTTATCCCCAAACTGTTCCCTTTTTTACTTTCTCTTTTACTTTTAGCCTTACTCTCTTCACTTCACTTCTTTTGTTTTATTTTCTGCCATATTTCTGCTACCTTATTTTCTCCCTGTTTTCCCTGCACTGTTGTCTCTGTGTTTCATGGGAATTTGGTTGCTCTGTCTGTTTGTGTGTTTTTGTCTTTGCTCACATCATTTTTGTTGTTTCACATCTGTGGAATCTGCAGCAGATGTTCGTATAATTCCCTATAATACTCTAGTTATTAATCATGCCTCTCTGGTGCATCAAGCCAAGGTACAGGCACAGTGTTGACCCAACAAGTGGCCTACTTATCATATCAGATTTATGGATATAAACTCAGAAATGTTTTAGACATGCAAACAGACTTATATGTTGCCATAGTCAAAGAGTTAAGACATTTTAGCTTCTCTTCAAGGTTACTGCAGGCATTTAGTCATCTCCTTCTTGTTATTATTATGCAAGACCAGGCAAGCCGAGTTTTGCTGGACTGCTCGGATGACACAATGAGAGATCGGAACAGTTTTTTTCCATATATACAGTGGATCTCTCTGCCGTCAGTCAGCTACGTGTTTCAGTCGGTTGTTTGGTTGACAAGACATTTCTTACTCACTGAAGCAGCGACCGCAGTGAGCAGAATAACTGCAGATTCATGGAGCTGTTTTGGAGAATGTTTGTGGTTAAGCAGCTGATGTCTATCCAAAAGATTTGGATTTGCAATCACTTGTTTTTTTCACTGTAATGTAATGTGATGTACCTGTACTTTTCTTTCCATGCCACTTATACAAACTTCTACTCCACTATAATTTATAAGTCACTCAGCTGCAATTATTTTTGCACACAAAACTTGAAAATATGCAGCTAAAATGACTAGTTGATTAGAAAATTAATCTATATCTCCTTTGATAATGGTATAGTAAAAAAAAATACAGAGGTTTCACTTTGGGCTCTGGGTTATTGTGATGGTATCACTATTTTCAGAATTTTTATAAACAGCAGATTGATCCATAATCATAACAATCAGTAGTTCCGAGTAAAAAACTAGTAAAAATATCTAATGATATAATATATAAGTATAACATTGACATGGGTTGTGTTCTGTATTGTGTGCTTTTACTTTAAATACTTTATGTGCATTTTCCTGATTAAACTTGCATGCTTGTACTAAATAAAAGGATCTGAACACTTCCTCTAGGACTGCACGGTTACTAAGTTGACTAAGCATTTGCTCTAAAACAATTTGTGTCAGTCTGTCACACATATAGCCTCTGTGGTATGAAAAACATGTAATGTTAAAATGTGTCCCTTTCGATTCGGACTTCTGGTTCCTACGATTGACTTTCACAAGTGAATGTTTTTGGAATTAAGTATGAATGTTAACTCAGTGAACACTTGTGAAAATATGAAGCATAATTTCAGTCAGCTGGCTTTGATTATTCAGAGGCGATTTCTGTGATTCCAAGAAGTCATTTGTCAGTAAGAGGTGGACTCCTCCATAGTCTTATGAGTACTCTGACTCTTATACCTCATGTTGATCTGACCGAGGTCATTTACGTCACAAAAACTATGCAAGAGTTTGGCATTCTGGCCTGTTGGACAATCTGAAGGTGATCGACTTAGAATACTTTTCTGAGTTTGTAATCCGATCAGAGTTTCTGAAATGTTTAATTTCCTTTTGGAGGAAGTGTTCTGTGGGCTTTCCTGAGCACACATCTGGGGATATTTCTAAAACTGGTCAAACTGTTTGGCTGAAAAGTGAGTTTAAAAAAAAGAAACGATTTTTGACCAGTCAGAACAAATGTGGCATTTTCCCTTATCATACTAAATATACTCTTTGGGCACAAATAAGCCAATCGAGCAGGTTTGGCTGCCAGAACTCTGCTTTGGTGTGGTCAGTGTAACGGAGGTCCTATGGGACGAGCAGAATGAAGGAGAGTGTTTGATGGCTTTCCAGTGAAAAGGATCATATGACACACACTCGGCCGGGCCTGACCAGGACATATGGCTGTGCTCCTAGCCTGTGGTCATTAGGAAGGCGAGTAGAGAAACACTGGAGTGAACTGAACAGATGATATTCCTGGATCTGTCTTTGGTTTTCATGAAACCAGTGTCCTGGAGTCTTTTCTAAACTCACTCCTGGAGTGTTTATTTGAAACATATTGTTCCTCAGAGTCATGTTTTACATTTGATTATATTCTGAATTTGATGTAGATAAAAGATTCTGTCAACAAAAATAATCATGTATGTGCTTTTGGTAAAGAGAAATATTTCTGTCCCTTAACTTTTAATCTTTGTCTCCTTCCAGATATCAGAGAACTTCTACTGTGATCTGAACTCTGAACCGTTCAAAAACTTCTTAAAACCTCACACTCCACATGTGGATCAGTCGAGCCTGGCCAGATCTGCCATCTTCTCCATCACCTACCCCTCCCCAGATATCTACCTGGTCATCAAGGTAACGCTGAAATCCATTGAAGCACCAATGAAAAATAAATCTAAGAACAGTTTGTAGCTGAACTAACAGGATTCATCCATTTACATCCTGGCTTTAAATAACTTCTATACCCTCTAATTCAACTCAATGGTGCCTTTGTATCTCTCGCTGTGGATGAATATATGCCTGTTACTGCACCTTTGCCAACAAACTTTGGATTATTTTTGTTTTAGATTGAGAAGGTTCTTCAGCAAGGAGAGATCGGTGACTGTGCTGACCCTTACATGACACTGAGGGAATGTGACTCTGCAAAGGTAACATGACAGAACAATTATTATTGGACGGTGAAGAAGCTAGTGCCTGACGGTACAAAATAGTTTAATATAAAAATTCTGTCATAACACAGTTTGTCAGGCGTTGGACTATTTCACCAAGGACCCAGCAGTATTTTTTATGAGTATTAAATTGCTTCAGTGTGTCATTAACACAATACAGTTTGTTGTTGAATTGTAAAATAGCCTGCCTCCATTACATATCTTTGTCAGTGTTTGAGGGAACATTATAAAATGTGTGTTTATTATACACACAAGCAAACACACACACACACACACAAATCCAGAAGTGGTTTGGCTTTATACTAAACAGTTGAACCACAAAGACGATATTGCAGATTTTGCCTCTTACTGTCCTCATTTAAACATTAATTCTGAGCACACTATGTTCCTAAAGTTGAAGGCATTTTCCAGCATTAATTTTTAAAACATTTGCTTTTGCTTTTGGTCTTTCAGAACAAGGACAAGCTTGAGAAGCTGCGAGGTCAGGCGGAGATGTTCTGCCAGAGGCTGGGTCGCTATCGCATGCCACTCGCCTGGGCAACCGTTAACATCATGGAGGTCATCTCCACCGCCACGATAGACCGCGATGTCACCGACTCTGACAGTTTGAAAGGAGGTGTGTGCTTGTGTGTCTGTCCTAATGACCTTGTGATGACATATGTGGCCATTTCCTATGCTGTGTGTGTGTGTTCATCACTCGACCCCTGACCTTTACACTGTGTTTTTCCAGGTAAATCCAGCAGCATTGACCGGAGGGTGATGCTTCCCAGGAGGAACTCTGAACGTTACAGTACCATTGATGATCAGTTTTGTAACGTTTCTGCCTTCAAACCTGCTACCATCACTATCAGCACCATCTTTAAACAGGTCAGACAGCCACCCAAACACAAAGAGACTATTATACCCTTGAGATATAAGAAGCAGTGTAACAGACAGACAGACAGACAGGCTTGTGGGTACAGCCTGGCCTTATCTCATGATTTGATCAAACATGCCATTCCATCAAGTTCAAGCATGTTTCTACCATAAAGCCGTAGTTTAAACCATCTCTGTTTTTTATCATTAAAGGCTGCAATTAAGCATGTTAAGCAATTATAAACTGATGCTTTATTTTGCGTCTTCTCACCCTGGATTTTCAGTGTAATCGAGGCACAAAAAAAAAAATCACCCAATTGCTTTTTGTGTGTGTGTGTGTTCGTGTGTGTGTGTCAGGAGGGAGATCGTTTGAGTGACGAAGATTTGCTCAAGTTCTTGTCTGAGATCAAGAAAACCTCCACTCCGCAGAGGAGAGTCAAGACAATTCCAGGTCATCTCTCTCATCACATGGAAACACGCTTTAGTTTCACATGTAAAGTGTGTCTTCAAATGACATGACGTGATATCATATGTTATATGTAGTATATTGTATTTGCAGGTCACTGATTTGTGAGTTCGATTTAACTTGTTTCTTTTAGGTTCCATAAAACTGGACATGTCTCCGGTCCACGACACGCCGCTGGCATGTTTGTCCACTGAGCTCATCCCTCTGATACCTGTGGCTGAGAAGAACATTCGGCCAATCAAAGAGGTGCTGGAGTTCCCATCCAGTGAGGTTTATGTCCCTCACAACATTTACAGGTGGGTGTAATAATAAAAATCACTCAGGGATCTCACACAACTATTACACATTTATATATCCAGAGCAACTCGGCTGCTAATTAATATATAAATATTTTTTTTGTGTTTTCCTTATCAGGATGTTGTTTTTGTGTTTAGTGAATCTTTCAATGTGCAGGGAAACTGCTTATGTAAGAATTTCACCTCAACAGAATGAAATACAAATAAGGTCTTGAAACACAAATGTTTCATAGCTTGAGGTGTAAACAGGTTTGTTTCCTCTCACAGAGAGCGTATTTCTCTGAAAGGCCAGAGGCAACAAGAACAGTCATGCTGTACTCATCACTCAAGAGCTGACACCGCTTTGCGGCTTTTACTCTTTTTAGTTTAGTGCCTATTTATAGGCCTTTCCATCCAGGCTACCTGTAAAATCGCCTCACGACGGCAACAATAAGGAGGCAGACTGTGTGAGCAGAGGTTTAAATCAACACTGGGTTCTAAAATGGTTTCGCTTGCAACAAAACATTAGTAACGTCATGTGTGAACAAGTCCCCTGCATGGTAATTATATGCCGACATTCTTTGAGCATTTGTTCAGTGGAAGCTGTGGTATTTCCCTGTATTCCAGCTTTCAAAGCAGATCACAGTGTTGTATTAAAACCACAGGTCACAGTAAATTACCGCTGCTGCTTTTTGGGACTTTTCCTGTGACATGACTGTCCACCCTCACAGTACATGATGAAGACGTTGCTGCGCAGACAGTGCCATCTAGTGGTGCATATTGGAACTGCTTCATATTATGATTTCAAGGGTTTTGCATGATTTTTTTTCATGTATTAACTAAACAGGAAGTCACATGAACACTCTTTCTCTCCCTCTGTAGGAACCTGCTCTATGTCTACCCCCAGAGGCTGAACTTTGTCAACAGGCTTACATCAGCAAGAAACATCACAATCAAAATACAGTTTATGAGTGGAGAGGATCCAGCCTGCTCTCTGCCTGTGAGTGCTGCTGTTTTTTATTACTTTTCATTTGTATTTAAAGTCAGATAATGTTGGATAGACACAATATATCCAATCCCAGATCCAATCTGTTATACTATTACTGTACCATTTAGTATTCAAGGTACACATAAATACATTAAATGTGAACATAATCTGGGGACACAAAAAACAATAGTTTCAAAAACAAAAGTTTATTTTATATCCTTTAAGTAGAAAATGATTTTTTCCCCCCTGCTGTTCTTTCACAGGTCATTTTTGGGAAATCAAGTGGCCCTGAATTTTTACAGGAAGTCTACACCCCTGTTACCTACCATAACAAGTAAGTACACTTTACTGAGTTACATTATATAGTTTGTGATAGCTTATTTTTCTCATATAAACAGTCTGAGTAACCTCTGTTTTCTGTCCCCCTCTCTCATCACCCATCCCTCTATTTCTCTGTTTCTTTCTTTGTCACTCCCTATTTCCCAATCTCCAGGTCCCCAGACTTCTATGAGGAAGTGAAGCTGGCTCTTCCAGCTCATCTGACGGAGCGACACCACTTGCTGTTCACCTTCTACCACATCAGCTGCCAACAGAAGCAGAACCAGAGCGGCAGCTGTGAGACGCTTATTGGATACTCTGTGAGGTTTTATCCTTTACTACCCAAACCATATTTCTAAATGTACTCACAGGAAAACAATGCTAGCATGCTAATATTAGCATTTGGTTTGATATCCTCATTAAAACACAGCAGCAAAGAATGTGAAAGCAAAGCTTATATACTGACTGTTCTCTTTTCATCCAGTGGCTGCCCATGGTGAATAATGACCGGCTGCAGACCGGTCAGTTCTGTCTGCCCATTGTCGTGGATCGACTACCTGTCAACTATTCGCTGCACACGCCTGAGGTAAACACATCTGTTGTATATGTATATGTAAATGTACATTCATGTTTGCTTTTTAGACATTAATTTTGCATATAAATGTCATATCATTCTACTGTATGTAAATGAATAAATACATTTTCTTAAAAGGTTACAGACATATTTAAGGGACAGTTTAGATTTATTGATATGGTCATATAAGGTATTTATCCATAGTCAGTGCTTGCAAAAGCAGGCAGGAGGGCAGCATGGAAACTAAGCAATGCTTTGCTGTGAACGGAGGCAGCAGTAAAATGTATTTTGGCCACCTAAAACAATCAATATCACTTTAAGTGTACACTTTATTTCGAATATTTTCACTGCTCTACCTTGCCATCAGACAGCCTTTTTCCAACGGGAAATCATAGACCCACCTATGCTCTCTTGTTTAAGCCACCAGACTCCAATAATTTTACCTTGCACAACATGGGAGTTGCTGCTGTGCCAATGCCTCAACAGAGGGGTTACTGGCAAACTAACCCTTTAAAACACCCAAGTAGTACAAGAACACAAACAAATGAAATTATTGTGGGTTTTCTGACTTTGGATAAATGCCTCATACAACCCTGCTTCAAAGAATTCAAACTATCACAGACATGGAAGACATTTAGTTATTTTTCCTGTGTTTTTTTTTGTGAAGAAACTTCCTGCTCAGACTCCACCGGTCAAGTGGATGGAGGGTCACAAAGGACTTTTTAACCTGGAGGTCCAGGCCGTGTCCTCTGTACACACACAGGTGAGTAGTGGTTACCCACACAAACACAACAACAAGATAGCTGTCTTCTTTGCTTACCCTCTCTTTCTTTCTTTCTTAGTCTGTCATACACACTCATAGTCTAAACATCAATGCGCACACACATAACACAAAAAGTGGCACTCTGCTGTAGTAAGACATCCACCCTGCAGCATTACATGCACTCTGTCATGTTACACTTGTTTCTATGTTGCTTCTTATCTCTCTGCTTCCTCCTACAAGTACAACACTGTAATAGATCATCTCTGTCCTGTACCAGGACAACCACCTGGAGCGTTTCTTCACCCTCTGTCACGCCCTGGAGGGTGGAGCTACTTTCCCGCTGCGGGTCAGGGAGGAGAAGATTCCAGAAAACAAGCTGGAGCATGAGCTGAAGCTCAGCATCATCTCCCTGTCCTCCTCCAGTTTGGAGCCTCTGGTCCTCTTCCTCCATCTGGTGTTGGATAAACTCTTCACCCTCATCATGCAGCCCATGGTCATCGCTGGCCAGACCGGTGAGCATGAGGCACAATTTTATTTGACCAATCAATTTCTGAATTATCAAGTCAGTAGCTCTAACATTTTTGTGTGCATGTCCTGTGTCCTACAGCCAATCTGGCCCAGATAGCCTTCGAATCAGTGGTTTCAATTGTCAACAGTCTTCATAACAGTCAGGAGCTGATCAGGGACCAGCAGGGTAGGAACAGCCTGTTGGCGACTTACCTCTACTGGGTGTTTCGTCTGCCTGATCCCCCTCGAGAAATGCAGAACGCAGGTACGAGTAATGATTTGTGAAATATAAATTTGCCTCCTCCCTTTTTCTTTTTTTACTATTACTATTTCTTCTATTATTTTATTTGTCGGGTTTGTTTTAAGAATCAACAACTTATCTTTTTTGTATGCTTGTGGACCTGTGTTCAGATACAGGGGGTATTCCATCTGCAGAGAGCCGGTACAGCACCATGGGTCGGGCCACAGCAGCCGCAGTCGGCTCTAAGCTGTTCGACTCTAGAATCCGCAGCAGCAGCAACCCTGACATCCCCGCTCCACACAGCTCTGATGAGGACGCTGAGGTCAAAAGCATCCTCTCTGCCAAGGTACAGAGGGTTTTCCTCCAAATCAAGTTTTTTAACTGCTGAAAGAGACAGCTACATATTACCCATGTATGGGTAATATGTAGCTGTCTCTTGGGTGATTTGCATAGATTTAGAACATGTGTCATATAAAATATAAACCCTACATTTGCTCCAATTTTCACTGATATTCCATATTTCACCAGGCCAATGTATGGCTTTATGTAGTTGACAAACTACACACACACACGCACACTCACACTCACACAGTGCAGTATGTAAATGTCCCAGCCTTCTTGCACATACACACAAAACAGTCATTTGCTATTCATCCCCACAGTACATTAGCTATTCTAATAGGCCACTAGACGCCCACTCTAATGAATGCATCCATCACGTTAAATGTGATGGAACCTGTGTGTTTCTGTCTTCAGGGCCACAACAACCCAGGCAGCCGCATGTCCACCATTCTGGACTTAAACAACCACCAGAACTCCACAGGAAGCACCAGGCCCTCCAACAGAAAGGTAAAAAAGTTTTTTTAAGTTCCTCCACCATGGTGTATGCGATACTACACCACAAAAAAGAGAAAATACAGACAGATTCAGAGGGATTGAGTCTATACATTGGTTTAGTTTTTTTGCTTGGTTTGAAAATCTTGCATAGAATGCCTTAAAGAAAGCATAAAACTTCTGTTGTGTTGTCCGCTTTAACCAAGTTACAGCAGAGATTTCAAATTGTTTTTGTGTTTTTTGGGGGAAAGTTTTAAGTACCCTTGCAGAACCAACAGTGGTACGTTTGCACCTTTTACATGATGATTCCCACCTTTCCCTAAAAAAAACCCTGCAAATCATACAAAGTCATACAAAGTGGCTCTGTATGTTTTTGTTGTCCAGTGTTGCATAAACTGGCTTCAGAGCTTTTTGGGCCTTTTTTACCTGGAAGAGTCAATGATGCAAGACCAAACCCAATGTAACTGTGGACAAATATGATATCTACATCAAGGAATTTAAGGATTGGGGTTAAGGGGTAGTTGTGTCAAACAATTAAACAAAAAAATAATTCCCCCTCTTACTGTTGGAATTATTCATCTAATCATCAGTTCCCCCTTGTTACCACAGGGTGGGAGTGTGACTCTGAGAACATCAGTCTTGTGATTGTTTGGGTTTTGTTTCTTCCTGTTCAAGGCTCAGCCAGTAATTCAAGACTATTTCATATTGATATCCAGTATAATACTTGAATTTAATAAAATCAGCTTTATACCTGTAGCTACCACAGGGAGGCTGTTTCTCACCACAGTTTGTGTATTTTCTCTCTTGCAGCAGTTTCATGAGGAGTTGGCCCTGCAGATGGTCGTCAGCACCGGGGTCTGCAGAGAAAATGCCTACAAATATGCCTGGTTCTTCTTTGAGCTGCTGGTCAGTGTGCTTCTTTAATATATTTACCAAAGGTAGTTTTTTTTCACTGACACGTAGCTGTAAGAGAAAAAGTAGGAACTGCTGAGGGTGTTAATGATAGATGGACGAAGTAATAAAAATGACACACACCAAACAATACATGACCTCGTGGCCACACACCTTAAAAGATAAATGATGGTTTTATTGTGCTGTGAACAAAAGGGCATTTTGGAATCACTGTAGTTTGTAATTTATCAAGGGGCCTGACAATTTATCACTCTTTTTGGAGTTTTGGAAGTGTGTCATCACTCACATTCACTCCCACCTCTTCAGTTCATTTCACTTCTTTATGGTTCTTTCTTCAATAACTTTGCTAGACGCTGCTCACTTTAATTAATAAAAGACATATTTTATTTTAAATGAAAAATAAGCAGAGGAGGTGATCAAATCTGCTTTTTTTATTGACAAATTATTAATCTACAATCATCACTCTTGCTTTCAGTTAACATGCATTTCCATGGTTTTGTTTTTATCTCTGATTAACATTTATTGTGTGTGTGTGTTTGTGTAATTGCTTAAACAGGTGAAAAGCATGGCTCAGCATGTGTCTAATCTAGACAAGCACAGTGTCCCTCGGAGAAGCCGCTTCTCTGACCGATTTAAAGATGACATCACCACTATTGTCTCCGTGGTTACAGCTGAGATTGGGACCATCCTTGTCAAACAACAAAAGGTGAGGAATATACTGATGATGGCAGTACATTTTGTCATCCAATGACTGTAACTCTGTTCACCTCAAAACTCTTCCCTGCCTGTGTTTACCTTCTGCTGTCCTGGGTTTGGTTAGAAGCAGTTTCAGCCTCAGTGTACATGTTGTCAGTGTCCTCCAAACAACAGGGAGTTAGAAGTGCTAATTGTATTTGCCTCTGTGGTATCAAAAGCTCAGCTTTCACAGCTAGATGCTTTGCAAGATCCTCCCAGTGCAGCTTACTGATTGCTGTTTGTTGATTGTTGTTGTTTTAGGAAGTAGAGCAAGCAGAGAAAGTCAACATCAGCCTGGCCTTCTTCCTCTACGACCTGCTGTCTCTCATGGACCGAGGGTTTGTCTTCCAGCTGGTGAAAAACTACTGCAACCAGGTAGAATGACACTAGTTACAAACCAAAGCCGTTCAGTATGTGTTTTTAAATATCTGAATTTACTAGGTTCTAGGTTCCCCTGTGAATTATTTAATTGAACTTTGATTCTGAAAGAAGAAGCGTCCATGTAGACGTACTTGGATCTTTTCATTAGCTAAAAGCAGCAAAATCACAATGCAGAAATACTCCTGTAAGTAAAAGCCTTCCATTAAAAATTCTACTTCAGTAAAAGTACAAAAGTATTAGCATCAAAATATACTTATATATATTAGAAATATATAAAAAGTAAAAGTATTATGCAGAATGACCCGTTTCAGAATATTGCAAGACCATATTATTTTATTGAATTATACTGTAATTTATTTATACATTATTTCATTATTTCATTCTCATTATATTTTTTTCTTCTTGTATATATTTTCTTTGGTAATGGTCAAAGTAAAAAATAAATGTGGCAGGATGAATGAAGCAATTAATGAGATTGATAACTTTTAAGGTAAAAACCTGCAATAAAGTAATTAAAAAAATGTTTAAACTGACTCATACTATGTTCTCCCACTGAGCTTGTAAATTTCACCAAGGGATCAGTAAAATGTTATCTTTATCCATAATTCTGCATCTGAAGAAAAGTACACATTTCTCTCAGGTGGAGTCGAAATATAAAATAGCAAAAAATTTACATAGTCCAAGAACCTCAAAAATGTTGTGAAGCACAGTACCCGAGAAAATATGTATATACTTTCCACCACATATTATTAACATATATCCTTTTATTTTAACTGTTTCTAATACATTTAACATCTGCATATGTTTTTAAGTATTGTCATGTATTAATAGGTTTTTAACAAAATTTCCTTTCTAGATGTCAGCTAAGAGTGTTTCAATGCCAACACTGATCAGCATGCGTCTGGAGTTCCTGCGAATCCTTTGCAGTCACGAGCACTACCTCAACCTGAGCCTGTTCTTCAGCAGCCCTGCCTCCGCTCCCGCCTCACCGTGTCCCTCTATCTCCTCACAGGTTTGCCCACTTGTCAGTCAAAATGTGCACTTGTGTGTATTTGTAATTTAGGTATCATATCATAGTCTAAGATCACAGCCCTCGATCGTTAGAGGTATAGAGGGAATGATTCTGTTCCCTCATATGATCCATAACATTGCTTTTAACTGGAGATTTATGTCAGTGTGGCTACTGTAGCCTTTCATCCCTCCCTAAACATAAACCATTGAATGCATTTTGATGCTTTGGCAACATTAATCCATTGATGCCAGTAAAACCTTTTGAATTAAAATAAATTGAATTGAACAGAATTGGAATGAGTATCAACGCGGCTCCAATAAGCAGTGTGAATGTTTGGACCCTGAGGCTTTTACATTTACCATTTAAGAGAAAACATCGAGGAAAAAATACAAATACCAGCAGAGCTAAGGAGAAATGAAAAGGGGAGTTCAGGGAGTTGTTGGATTGAGTAGAGGAGATTAGATGGGATTTGGTTTAAAAAGGAGCTGTTTAAAAAGTGCTTTACTTTGCATTTAGGGAAAATCTTACCCTACTTCTGTTCTTCTCATTGTGTCTGTCACTCTTTCATTTCATCTCTCCATTCAGAGTTCAGGCTCGTGTAGTTTCCAGGAGCAGCAGAGGATCTTAGCGCTGTTTGAGCTTTCTCAGGAATTCAAGCAGCAGCACTACCTCACCGGTCTGCTGCTCACGGAGCTCAGTGCCGCTCTGGACATGGAGTCAGAGGGGTATGGACACACAGACGTCTTCATGTTGTTATCAACATGTTATCACAAAGCTATTCTATCCTTTTTCTTTCAAGGCACAAATAAAAAACAAACCAACATACTAATATGCATGTTTTCTTACTCATATTCAGAATGATCTTGGATGCTTGTAATATCATTGGTGGATTAAATAAAGCTTTTAAATGTCTGCATTCACAGAGGGAAGGTCCAGAGAAAGGCCATCAACGCCATCTACAGCCTGCTGTGTTCCCACGATCTCGACCATCGCTGTATCAAACCTGAGGTCAGAGCCAGGGTGGCTGCTCTCTACCTCTCCCTGGTGGGGATTATCATTGACTCCACCAACTATCTGGACTTTACTGGTATGTATACTTAATTTAATATAATGCACTGTACATCACCACCACCCACTGTGGCAAAATTATTCTGTTGTATTATTCTAAAAGTGTCAACAAAACCTTAAAAAAAATACAATCTTTGTAGCTGTAGAATTAATGGCTGCTGTATTACATGCATTATAGTCTCCTGGTGTACCTAATGAAGTGACCGGTCGGTGTAGACTTTGGTTATTCATTGTAGAATAACACCTAAAAATGCATTTTGCAACCATAAAAAACCAATATTGTCCACATAGTCGTGCACAAACCCACTCATCCTTAAACACTTGTGATTCGGTGAACTTGCTGCCTTAAAGACAAACTGATAGAACAAATCACAATACAAAGTTTGTTTGCAGCAACTTCTGGGTAGAAACCCGACCCGTGTCACCTACATACAATTTAACGGCACTGAGCAAACAGGGCCGAGGAACAACTATTTTTGTACAGTGGGAGGAAGTGAGACGCGTCATCCATCTTTATATATAGTCCATGTGAAGAACTCAGCAGAGTAGTTTCCATTAATTATAAATGTACCATGCTCACTTTGTGACTGGATTTTGATGAAGTTTTATTTTATCTACCAGTATCTTAACTAAGCATGTGTGAGTGCTTGATTACTTTCTGTTTTAACTCTGTTAAAGACTCAGTAGTTTGAAAAGTTTAAATTTAATCCTGTATATACTCCAGTCCTCTCTTCTTTAGTTTAACATATGTGACTCCTTTTTGTCTCCGTAGTTTCTGACACGCGCGGCGGGAAAAACAAGGCGGGCGGACCTGAGGATGACCTTGAAAATGTCCCACCTATCAATCAGTCTGTTGCTATGGCGATTGCAGGGAACCCCTTCAACACGCTGGGACGAAATGCTCTCG
>CAFUXE010000046.1:455028-472047 GCA_903364295.1 Serranus cabrilla | reverse complement strand
TTCTGCCTCCTAACAGGTGAGCTGCACTGAGGTAGATTGATTAGCTGTCAGAGCCACACACACACTTCATCCATCCTGAAAAATCACGCACACATACACACACGGGCGTCTGCGGGAGATGGTTTATGGGAAGGCATTGCCATCATAAGTGAACAGGGCCGTCCTCCCTGACAAACACATCCATCAAGTGTAGCTACAGCAACAACACAGGCACTAAAACTGAACGCTGCCATTCTCTCTCTTTCTCTGCTTCTTTCTAAGAGATGAATCAGTCCCTTGTATGTTGTTACATGAAATACTGTTGTGGAAAAAATGATTTTCACAAAACTGAGCCATCGGCCTGGTATCCATCACAAATCCAAACACGGCGCTTGTTCCACATTTTTTAGCAGCTCCCCTTCAAACAGTGTTAGCAACTGAAATGCCTTTTCACATGAGGCATATTTTCAAATAAACAAGTGATGTTTTTGATTATGCGCTGCAAATATTTGACGTTGTTTCTGCCGAGCTTCACTCAGTCCTGCTGCGAAACAGAGACCTGGAAACCAGGTTCTAGGTGGGACACCTAGAGCACTAGGAGGTTAATGGCTACATTTATCAAAGCTGCCACACAGTGAAGCAGCAGTAGCCCTCTATGGCGGCGATTCATCATCACACGAATGAAAGTAAATTAATCTGCAGTAGATTTAACGCCTATTAAGACAGGAAAGAGAACCATTCTTCACTAAATCCAGTTTGGAAAGAAGTGGCCAGCAATGTTTGTGGTTTAGAGAAGCTTGTGAAAGATACACTGTGTGCTTCAACAGGCAGAGCAGGAGACCACTGACATAGTTGCAGCCTTATAAAAAACACATCCACACTAAGTTGACCGACTGAAACTACTATAAACTATTTTGATGATTGATTAACCATCAGTAATTTTTTCTTGCAAAAATGCCCTCAAATATGGAGATTTCCTGCTTTTCTTTGATGTATTTGGCCTCTTGTTTGACAGTATAAAACACCTAAAGACATTACCTTGGACTTTCTATGTCACAGACAAAATGGTTCATTTATTATTTAAGAAAATAGAATAATTGATAATGAGAATAATTATAATATACAGCCCTAGTTTCTAAGTAAGGGTCAGCTATGATAGAAATATTGGAATTATTTGTGCTGTGAAGCATTTTGGATCAAAGCATTAATCTGTTATGTTATAAAATACATTGCATACCATTAAAGGACATCTACGCAGAAAATACTTAACTTTTGAACACACTGGAATCCTGTTTTATATGCATCACTTTTTCTGGTAGGTAATTTTTCGATCTGGTGGCACATAAAGCTGATTCATGTTTGGACATCTGTGTGTATATTTCTGGGTGAGTGCCTGTGCTCTTTGTTTTCAGTGAGAGCTACCATAAAGTGTATCACTCTGCATGTCTTTTTCTCTCCTTTTCTCTTCCAGCAAGGTAAGTCCGTAGCCACCCTGGCAGCAGATACCAGCCGCCACCTGTTGGTGTGTTTCCTGTGGGTGATGAAGAACGCTGATAGGAGTCTGATTCAGCGCTGGACTGTAGATATGCCTCCCTCGCAGCTCAACAAGCTGCTGGAGCTCCTCACGATCTGCGTGTCCTGCTTTGAGTATGGGGTCAGTTTGCTCATTTATGGACTTGTTTTGTTTTTTAATTCATTTTCTGTTTATATAAATACAGATGGAAAGTTTGCATCAGGGATGGCAAGGATAAATGCAAAGTATTTTCTGCAAAATGTTCAAACTTTATGTACTTTGTGTTTGCAGGGTAAGCAGAGCAGTGACAAAGTGAGCACCCAGGCCTTACAGAAATCTCAGCAGGCTAAGCTGCAGTTAGAAGAAGCCCTGCTGAGAGGAATGGGAGCCCGCGGAGAGATGATGAAACGTGTGGGAGGTAATGTACTCCGAGGAATACCTCTTGGAATTGCTTTTCTGTCAAATTAAGATCTGCATTTTGTGCAGTATTCTGAAGTTTTGAACTGGAACTACCTCCAAAACTAGCGAACACTCAGATTTTCAGAATGTTATCAGTATTTTTTATAAATGTGTGGTCAGCAAGTCACTGTAAGAACCAATTTCAGGTTGCACGGTCTATGCTTAGGTTAGCATGTTAGTCAGAAATTTTGTGCAACTTATGTCTGCTCAGAATCTCAACTAAGGGTATGCTCCGGTGTCTAAGCAGAAAATGTGAAAATGCAGCTCACAAATCATCTCATTATAATAAACGTGTGGTCATAAAATAATGTTAAATCATGAATTCCTATGATACAGTTTAGTGTTAATTAATCTATATTCAAGTCAACATGCATAACACTATCACAATGTGTGTTTTCTTGAAATAATTAGCTTCTTTTTAATCCCTCACAGGCATGGATCGGACCATGGGTCAGAGAGAGAACCTGCGATGGAGGAAAGATCTCACTCAGTGGAGACAGACCAACGACAGACAGGATAAGTAGGTTTTCCCTTCTTGCTTTCTTGCTTCATCAGTGTCTGTGTTTTTTCCTGTCTGTCTTTTTGTTGCTTTTCTTTCCTCTCTAAATATCTTTCTTACTCTCACTGTCTTTCATCAGGACTAAAGCAGAGTTGGATCAGGAGGCTCTGATCAGTGGAAACTTAGCCACAGAGTCTAACCTTATAGTGCTGGACCTGCTGGAAACCATTGTACAGGTCAGAACACTCTAACCTGCACCCATGAAATGTCTCCACACTGTATGTACAGAAAATCAACACGAGAAAAATGTAAAATTCTGGTGATGCATTTTCTAAGTCTGAATAAAATAGTTTACTCTCCTGTGTTTATGACTTAAGTACAGGTAAAAAAAATCTGTGAACAGGTGGGGAAAAAACATTTAATAGTTTCAAGTTCATATATTTTCATCTGTACACAACAGTTGAAAAATGTTTTGGCATTTAATTAAATTTTTTTTGTTCGGTGCTCCTAGTGTGTTATTGTTAGTACACATTTTGGCCACTAGAGGCTAAAGAGCAGCATTAACCCGTGTTCAGAAAAGGAGCAAAATGTGAGTTTAAACTATTCCAAGCACTTTAAACTTAAGGTACATATTAATCACCAGAATCTTTCCTTTCTTGCCCCTCAGGGCTTCCGTAGTTGCATTATATTGTAGGTTTTCATAACAACGTGCAGCTGCAGAGAGATCTGAGAGCCAACAAGAGATTATCTTTAATCAGCTAGCCCTATTACAAAATCAGTTAATTTGTACGCATAATTAAAATACAGACAAAGTTCCTGATTAGGTATTTGAGTAAACCCTGATCCGCTTCCTTAAGAATGGCTTAAAACATTAAGTCTATCCAAACAAGAGTGTGTTATCACTCAGAGAACTACACAAGAAAACTGGACAGAAGAAAAGAGTTTTAGTTGCTGTGAGTGAACACAGTTTAAATGAGTGGAGCACACAGTGGCGTAAGCATTTTGAACCTCTGTTGTGAAGTTCACTTGTTCTGTTAACATTTGTCTCATCTGATTTCCATGTCTCCGGTTCAGGCAGTGCCATTGGCTGAGTGTAAGGACAGCGTGGTCGGCGGGGTGCTGAAGGTGTTACTTCACTCGCTCACCTGCAACCAGAGTACCACTTTCCTCTCTCACACCTTCAGCACACTCAGAGCGCTTGTTGTCAAGGTACTTTCATCATGACATGTTTATGTGTGTGCGTTGCACTTTGTGAAAATTCAGGAGGAGGTGTGTGGGCTGGTGTGTTTACATGAAACACTATCTGTGTCTAAATGAAATGTTCTCATTTGCTTGTGGGGGTGGCAAACTGCTGATACAAGCCAGAATTATATATGTGTGTGCGTGTGTCTGTTTACAACTGGTTTCATTTGCCTGCGTGTGTGTGCTTGTGTGCAGTTTGGGGACCTGTTGTTTGAGGAGGAGGCAGAGCAGTGTGCCGACCTGTGCCAGAAGGTGCTTCAGTACTGCAGCAGCCCTGTGGATGAGAACAGAAGCCAGGCCTGTGCCACCCTCTACCTCATCATGAGATACAGCTACAGCAACGCCAGTGTAAGGACACACACAAAACATGTTCCTGTTTATATGTCCCAGTGGGCTGGAAGCAAGCCGCAGTCTCTCCTTTCAAAGTGTGTTTTTAGTTCATGAAAGTTTATTGGAACATTTTGGTAACCTAAAAATGTCTTACTCAACATTTGGTTGTTCTAAAAGACACTCTAAGACAGGAATAGTCTGCTTGCTTTGTCCTGGAGCCACTTTTGCAAAATAACAGGAGGCCAGGGGCCAGTTAATAAAAAACACTGATAATATTCATCAGCGACCTTTGTTGGGCAGGTTTTTTAATAAACCAGCTCTATTTTGTGGTAATTTATGGCATCTGGCACCTTATGTAAATTCAAATAACAAAAAAAAATGACCACTGTGAATCTATTTATTTTTTATTGAGAATTATAAAATGGTCAGCGGGCCAGCTGGCACCCTACTGCTGGACTGATATAATCCCCAGCCATAAATTGAGTATCACAGCTCTAAGGACTCTAGCTAACTAGCTGTAGTGATGTTAGCTGATAACATAACATCCTCCTGGCTAAAAAATAAGATAGTAATAGCCAAAATGCCAAACTTTTTTTTTTTAATTGACCAAAAACATGAAGTACGAAAATTCAAGTCAACAATGTCAGCACATACCTAATATATATGATATAAGAGAGCAGAACAACATAAATTAGGATAAAAGATGATTAAATACACACAAATGAAGATAAAACAAACAACCGCCACCAAAAAAGGGGAAAAGGGGAAAATAAATACCTAATACCTGCTCTTTTTGTTGTTTATTAGGGTGAGAGATTTAAACCGAAATTTTAATTCTAGGAGTAAGCATCGAAATTTGGTTTGTGATTTAGAAAGTGTATGCTTATGAATGTAACATTTAGCATATAAAATAATACATTTAATCAGAAACTCAAGAATGACATCATCTGCATTATCATGGCAAAAAAAAAATATCTGTAAGGTTAAAGGAGTGGACACAGTGAGAGGCTTGAAAAAAAAAAGAGAGATTCCAGATCTGTCCAAAATGTATGGGATATTTTACAGTACTTTACAAAAACTAAGTGGGAAATAGTTTCAGTATCATTGGTGGGGTACATCTTATGTAAAAACTTGAAAATCACTTCCTCAGCCTTGTTTGAAATATGGTACTTTAAGGTAAAAGCCATGCTCTCCTCCAGTTTATCTTCTCAATTTTGGACCTCTGGAAAAACTTTCCTCTTAGTGCAGTTTTATTCCTTCTTTGAAGAATTTGGCTGATATATTTATTGTTACATTTTGTGTCAGTGAAGGCTGTGAAACAGTAATCTCAGTATATTTTAAGACGCTTTTCACAAGTTGAATTAAACTATTTGGAGTAGAATGAGTTAAAGACTTAGATTCTCTGAAGGGAAATGGAAAACTGCGACAGACATAAATTGCCAAAATGCCAAACTAGAGGCTTCACAAACCAATGGGTTACATCACGGTGACTGTCTGCTCCTTTTCTACACTGTATGGTCGTTAGGATCCACACACACAAAGCATATGTCAGGCGTGTGTTACCCTCCTGTCAGATAAAACCTCATCTAGCATCTAAGCTTGCAGGAGAAATTGCATTCATGTTAGATCAAATTTGATTTAAGTGCACATGAGAGTTCAGAATTGCTTATGATACATGTTCTCATGAACACACACAGAAGCGGGGAGTCACACACATCTCAGCCCATCTTCTCCACTCTTCCTCTCCTGCTCCGCTTTAATGTCTTTTCCGTGTCTATTTTGAGCGTGCCGCAGAAAGTTTCTGCTGAAGGATGTGTCTCTGAGTAGAGAGCAGAGAGATATGTCACTGTCTGCCTCTCCATGTTCCTACCCCTCTTTAACTAATGACAGCCAGACCTCTGTGTGCGTGTATGTGTGTGCGTGTTTCAGTACATATGTGGGAATGTGTTAGTGTGTGTCCCTCAAGGGCAGGCAGGGAGTGTGAAAGGGATGGAAAGGAGGAAATCACGATAGAGATAGGGGAGTGTTTTTGCCAGAGGTGAAGCAATGATGGAGGGAAACAAAAAAAGAGACAGATCTGGAGGAAGTCAGGCTCAGGATGGAGTATCTTCTTTCATTTTCTCTGTTAGTTCGATAACTGCTGCTGGAGTCGATATTTCCTGTGTTTACAGCCTGTACACTTTAATGAAAGTCAGACACCAGCATGTGGAGCACACGCACATACACACGCACACACACACAAACAGTATCTACAGTTTAAAGAGAGTATTTCCCATCTGCGTGCCCCAGCGTATGTTTGTTTATATGGTGTATACAGAGGGAGCTGTGATCTGAATTAGCGTAGCAGCAGCAGTATGACTCACTCATACAGAACTTACTCTCCACCTCTTCCTTTGTTTATGTTTTTATCCCTTCATCCACCCTCGTCTTACTCTCTGTCTGTCACACACACTTTTTTCCTCTGTCCATCTTTTACTTTAATTTTAGATTGCGGTAATAAAACAAGGCTTTTTTCCTCCTCACAAATGGAACAAATCACTAAAAGCAGATACCTGCGGTTGTCCGGTTATGGAAAAAACAGAAAGAAAGCCAGAGGAAAAAGGGGCATATGAGAACCAAAAGGAGGGAGAAAGACAAAGAGGGTTGTGTGTTGACTTAAGCTATCATTTAGGGTACTTTTGAGAACACACACACACGTACACACCGAGTTAGAGGGCAGTGATGGGTGGTTAGGCTCTGGCTCCATGCTCAGTTGAACAGAATGGGGCCGTAGAGATGATCCATGGGTGATTATGTCTCTGCTAATGGGAGATCATTTCCCGCTTAGCTGGTCATGCTGGAGATAGATGGGACTTCACACATACACGAGCACACTCACTCTCACACATGCACACAGTCCTCGCTGGAGAGGATGGAGGGGTGTTTGTCAGGCCTGTTATCTTGGACAGGTAGTGTGAAGGATGGAGAGACGGGGAAAGGGAGGGGAAATGGGACAAAAGATGAGGAGAGAGAACAAAAAACAGCTTTCCAATCATATTACCGCTTATTATCCTATTTCAATTGTATAATAACCGTATCTGTTGCAGTTCTTCTATGCTGTGTGCTGTCAAATGGCGATAAATTACTAAAATGAGCATTGCATAAGCAAAGTGTCTCCAAAGACCCCATACTGCACGGCTCGGAAAAGATTTGGAAATCTGGAAATTCAATTTATCTATTTTCTAAAAAGAAAAGTACCAACAGAGTATGCAGATGTTTTTTTTATGCATACGTATACTGACATACCTTACATATACTCAAAAATAGAGCATGTTTTTTCCCTTCTAAATAAAAAAAGATAAAGGATTTCTACATGTGGATAGAAGGTCTTCCCTATATTAGTAGTTGCAGTAGCAGTTTTCCCCTTTTTTCTTTATTGAATTCAACACATTAAATATGAACATTAACAACACAAAAAGTGTGCATATTGCCTCCAAATCTGGCAAAATGAATTAAAACAAATTACAAATGCATATGCAGTGCATATTTTCAAATTATTCAAAATAATTTCTAAAAACTCTATATAGGGGCTCCACAAGCGAGCCAAGTTCTTATCTTTCCTTTTTACGATATAAAAAAAGCTGGACAGGCTGCCAGTTCTTTTATCCAGAATGTACATCAGTGTTGTATTGAGCCATAAGAATGACAAATACATTGTTTAATGTATATTATAGGACATTTTAAAGACTATTATGAAATTTGAAGCACATAGGGTACTTTGGAACTCACAAACAAACATAATGGCCACTCTGATAAAAATCCATGCCAAGGCCATTAGTGGAAGTTTTTATGGTAACTAAGCAATTTAGAGGCAGATGTATCGAGCCAGAAGAAGCATTTGTCTGCTGTGTGTTAGTGTGCTTCATCTAGCCAGTGAATACATTTTATTTTTTCTATAGCTTGCAGGGAAGGCATCAAAAATCATTTTAATTTCAAAGTCTGGAAATCCATAGTTGTATAAAAATTCATCCTTGCTATGCTGCCGTTTCCAATCAGAAATGTTCTCTGTGATGAGCACTGCAGAATGTTTAACACTGACACTCACTGCGGTCCCCTCTGTCTTTGTCAGAACTTCTCAAGAGTGAAAATGCAGGTCACCATGTCTCTGGCCTCGCTGGTGGGCAAGTCCTCAGACTTCCAGGAGGGATATTTACGCTGCTCACTCCGCACCATCCTGGCTTATGCAGAGGAGGACACTGAGATGCAGAGCACTCAGCTGCCCTCACAGGTATCAAACACTACTGTGTTACATTGCTGATATTGATTGGATCGTAGCGTCGTACCAGCCTCTTGTGTCTGTATTTTCAGGTGGATGAACTTCTAAGAAACCTGAACAGTATTTTGTCAGATACAGTGAAGATGAGGGAGTTCCAGGAAGATCCTGAGATGCTCATGGACCTCATGTACAGGTGAGAAACTCCATCATCACCCATGAAAGTCTGTCTCTCTGTCTCTCCCTGTCTTCAGTGTCTCTTGTCTCTCTCTGTCTCTCTCTCCCTCTCCCTCTCTCTCTCATCACCCTGTGGTTTCTCTCTATGTTGTGCTGCTGGTTCCTATTTCTCTGTGGTCTGGGCTGTTTTGTCTCTATTTGGTGCCCTCACTATGGTAACCATGTGGTAGCAGTTTAGTCTTCTGATCTGGCTTTGTGTATATGCAAATGCAAACAGTGTGTGTGTACAAGCCTGTGTGTGTCTGTGAGAGAACACGAAGGGGACAAAGGGAGCATACATGTGCTGTGTGTTGATTTAGGCACTTTACCGCAACATGCTCTAATGTCACCTACATGTGTCATTTATCATGCACCTTTCTGTTTGGGTTTTGCTCCCAGTCACCTGGTGAGTGTTTAATGGCTGCACAGAACGACCCGTCAGGCTTACACTCTTACCTAGACTCACCCCGATGTTTACCTCCGAGCTCCCAAACACACAGGTCATTGATGCACAAGACATTTGGTCTCCAGATGCTTGAATTCATTTGTATAGTGTAGTGACTCACCTGCTTTATAAATAAATTCATTCAGAGTGTTTCAGATTTATTCCCATGCTGTTGGGCTAATGATTATTCATGCTTTCCATGAACAGGAAAACATTTTCCATATTTTTTGTTGCCCATAAAAACTCTAAACGACCCAAATATTTTCATGGCTGCCACTCTCACTCTCATGCTGTTTTTTTAGTTATCCACTCTTTATATGTAGACATATACTTATTCCTATTCTGAGGGCATAAACTGCAATAAACCAATCCATCTGACGTCAAGGCTCATGTGACACATACATCGAAGTACTGTGGATATCAGAAAGCAAATTTGGAGCCGAAAAAGTTCAAAGTCCCAAGAGAGAGAATGAGTGTGTTTCCCAGATTGTCAAATGATCCATTTAATTTACAGAGAAGCACAAGCAAAGTACCACAGGAAAACAAACTCAGCTGTAGCATGCAGTTACAAGGTTTAAAGCTGGGGTAGGCAGTTTTCTGGAAAGGCCAAAAAGAGGCAGAATTTAAAAATACAGCCTTTCCCACTGGACAAGCATGGGCATATAAATGCACATTATACAGTTACCTTTACAGTACTAATCATTTATTTTAATCATCCCGATCGTGACTGTGGTCCTAATGCTTTTATATAATGGCAATTGTATGAGAATTACTGTCTTGTTTTCTTTGTATGTTGGTGGCCTTTAAAGCGCTCAGAAATGACAGACTGTGATTTGAAGCTATAGTTAGCTACATAAACATGAACTTGGATTATCTGCAGCTGTGAGACTTTGGCTACAGTTAGCCAAAGGCTTAACGATTATCAATATTATCATTTTCTCTCCATCTCAAACATATTGTGCGCATATTGACACATATTTCATTACATGTATTGTCAGGCTCTCTTTTTGATAAGTCAGTTTTTCTTTTTTGAGGCAGCTTTGCTGTGTGGGCAGTATTTGACAATGCGGGAATAGCAAAAACCTCTGCAGCATTTTCTGCCATTATCAGGCTTTCAGCAACGTGCATAACTACCTGCATATAGGAACATACTCTGAAATGTGACCCATGAACAGCCAAAGTCTCTGTCTCGAGCTTCCGAAACTTGAAAACAGAACTGAGAGGAGCTGCAGAAGTCTAGTTCTCTCAGACCACTTAGATTATTAGGTTATTATGGGATTTGTTTCCTTTTCACATTTGAAATGTATTTGGTTTTGTTGTATTTGTCTCAAATTACATAATTGTAGTTACAGAATGCATAATTCTTGCATCACTTCTTGACATTGTTCCTTGTCTCCTGTATTTGTTGTGTTTATCGTCTGTTATGCTGCCTTTTTGGCCAAGTCTGTCTTCAAAAAGTGATGCTACTTTCAATGGGATGTTTACCTGGTTAAATAAAGGAGATGAAAGAAGAAAAAACAACAATAACCTCCTTCACTTCCTCTCCTCAGGATAGCAAAGGGCTACCAGACGTCCCCTGACCTCCGTCTGACCTGGCTGCAGAACATGGCGGAGAAGCACAGCAACAGGAAGTGTTACACTGAGTCGGCCATGTGTCTGGTCCACGCTGCTGCTCTGGTGGCCGAGTATCTCAGCATGCTTGAGGATCACAAGTACCTGCCTGTTGGTAGCGTCACCTTTCAGGTACAGATCACAAATACGGATATATGCAGCAAATTTGCAAGGATAATAATTAAAAAACTGTCTAGACTGAAATAAGGAACAGTCCCAGCCACTCTAAATAAGCATTCAGCATTTGTTTGTTGTGACTGTTGGTTGTTTTGCTGAACAGAGGCAAATCCTCCTCTGCACAGCACACCACATCACACATCTCCCCATGGATTTTTTCCAAATTTGGCTGTGTGTGTCCAGAGGGGGGAGCTGTACACTCATAACGTCAACATATAAATATGGTCCCCTGGTAGCACTGCTTAGCACAATGCCTTTGAAGTTTAAGGGGGAAAAAGGCAAATATGCTCCAGTGGGAACATGTGAACAGACTGTTCCCTCGAACTGAAAGCAAACACTTATAGCAGTAACTGTGATGATGGTGATATCGATGAGCTGTGTCACACACATGACCTCTGTGGCGCTCTGGTACAGGACACTCTAACCTGCAGCAGTCAGCAGGTCATTGATTGGATGCTCATCAAATTAGTTCCATTTCCCACTGTAGGACATCTCCTTTTAAAGTCAGCCATGTGACTGATTATCTGATTAAGAGGGCTAATTGATTGATTAGCTGACTGATTTTCTCCTCAGAACATCTCCCCCAATGTGCTGGAGGAGTCAGCGGTGTCGGATGACATCCTGTCCCCGGACGAAGACGGGGTGTGTTCAGGACGCTACTTCACGGAAAGTGGCCTGGTGGGATTGCTCGAGCAGGCTGCTGAGCTCTTCAGCAATGTGAGTCAATGAGGCTGCACTGATATTCATGATATTTATGTTAGGTGTTTAGTGTTAGCGTAGCATGTAGCCTTGATTTGGGACACGGGTGCAATTTTTTTATTCTTATCAACTTCAATTTACACATTTTATACCTTATTTTAAAGAAAGCATTAAAATTAGCAAAGTTTTATACAGAAGAAGCCTTGTGCTTTTACTTATCCCCTGACCTTAGAGTTTGTTTAATGCGGCAACTATTAGTAGTATTAGCAGTTAGTATCATGCATCATGTTAGCCTGTTAAGCCATTTGGCGAGCTCGCGAGCGGACATATCCTGATAACTTGTGATTACATTAGCAAGCAAGCAAGAAAAAGGGTAAAAACAAAAGCTAAGCTTTCTTCCAGTAGGAAAAAAGTCACCTCTGGGATGGTTTTAATCTCCCAAACCAATGAAGGTCTGTCCATCAGTAGAATGACCCGCCAATGTTGACCATAATTTTCCCCTGATGTCGGTCAAATTCCAGTCGGTCGTTTCCCTGCAAACAATTTTGAGTCCTTTACATACAAATCAGTCCACTGACTGTTATTAGCAACCAAGAAAGTCAAGAGTGATTTCAGTTTTTAAGCTGAGTTACAATCTGTTCACATATTGGCAATATGAAGCAATTAATACATGTACATTTCTTCACATGGTACCTTAAACAAGTTTAAAGAGTAACCAATACATATTGAATCAAAGTATGTAGTATTATATGGATTTAAGATACAATAAATGTTTGCACTGAGTGGTCATTGATAAATATAAGGACAGTTGTGCTTTTTTGTGCTAGATTTTCTGTGGTAAATGTAAATACTTCCTCTGTATATACTGCATGTTGTCATGCTAACCAGCAGTGATGGCTGTCTCTCCAGGGTGGTCTCTACGAGGCAGTGAATGAGGTCTACAAGATCATCATACCAATCCTAGAGGCTCACAGAGATTTCAGAAAACTGGGATCCACTCACGACAAACTAAAGAAAGCCTTCGATAACATCATTCATAGGGTAAAAATAACCACATGGCACTATAGGAGCTGCTTCATCTATTTAGTTATTGTTAAAATAGAAATAAGAGAGAATGTATTGTTGATCATTTAGATCTTCAGCAGAATGGGAAAACATTTTCACATTTTGTATTTCTTAAGGACATTACAATGACATTGGTGAGATCATTGAAAAGCAAGATGTTGTGTTCAACAGTAACATTTTGCAGATGGTTTACAGGCATATACATTTTTTAACTAAACTCTTCAAAGTGTTCTTCACAATAAAGACCCCATAAAGGGCTATTAACATGATGAGAAATACTATGTGACTGATGTCATACTGATTAGAGAGTGATATAAAATATTTTCTTTGTTGCCCTCCAGGGCCATAAGAGAATGTTTGGAACCTATTTCCGGGTGGGTTTTTATGGGACCAAGTTCGGCGACCTGGACGAACGTGAATTCATTTACAAGGAGCCAGGGATCACACATCTGCCTGAGATATCACACAGGCTGGAGGTATGTGTGTGTGTGTGTGTGTACCCTGCTATGCATGTTGTGAATTAATGTGTAATTGAAGTGGAGTGAAAAGAGAAGATGGTGCCTGGGTGAACCGCTGGAATCTGTTAATGACTGAGAGAGAAAGTTATACAGAATGACTGAAGTCAAGTCACAATCCTCCATCTGTTTTAGTGAGGTCTGAGAGAACTTGGCGTACATTTGCGTGACTAACAGAAGAAATAATGTCATGAAGATCATTACAATGTCAGCTTCACGCTCAAATCAAATAAGTCAGTGAATCAGTTGCCCAATTACATTAAAGCTCTTTCATGCTTTTAAGCGTTCTTTTAACATTTTAATCTTAAATGAATGGCCTTGAATGGCGGTGAAATATGTATGATATTTGCATGAAAACCATGACCAACTATATAATGAACAATATTGTATATTAAGCAAACAATTTCTCCCACTCTTAGAATTTCTACAGCCAGTGTTTTGGAGAAGACGCATTGGTGATGATCAAAGACTCGACACCAGTGGACAGAAAAAAACTCAGCTCCAGCAAGGTAGGTGACTGATGTCAATGACTGCAGCTAAAATCTAAACTTTCTGTATTTTTAGTTAACACAAATCCAAATCACTGTAAAGAGCATGTTGAGTTGTAGCTGCGATGACGAAGTGTTGATCTCAGATAGCAATTGTGTAGACATGTATGTATCATCTTATATACTGGTACAAGGTAGTTTTCTATATTTTCTAAAGAAGACATGCACACATTTTGATTTATGCAGAAACAAACACCTGTAATACATAAAAAAACATGTAAGGTACATATTGAAACTGAACCTGACAGTAAACGGTACACCGCCAACCCTCTCCAGGCATATATCCAGATCACTTATGTGGAGCCCTTCTTTGATGACTATGAGATGAAAGACCGGATGACGAACTTTGAGAAAAACTTCAACCTGCGGCGTTTCATGTACACCACACCTTTCACCAAGAGTGGGCGGCCACGGGGGGAACTCAACGAGCAGTACAAGAGGAAGACCATCCTCACCACCATGCACGCCTTTCCATACGTCAAAACTCGCATCAACGTCATCCAGAAAGAGGAGGTAGGTGCCAATTCATGGTGAAGAATATCTATCTGTTTAAATGCAATCCACAACATTTTCTGCTTCTATTAACCCGATGATTAAAACAGGTATTAAATAAAGCAGTTTCACCCTAAAAATAAGTGTTTCTCCGATGCTGTTTGGCAGACAGCTGCCGATGAAATGAAATGAAACAGACCGTTTATTTGATTAAAATTATGGATTGCTCGTTTTTAGACATTTTAATGCAGAAAAGCTTATATACAGAAATAAATTTGTACAATATAACCTTTCTCTGTTTCCAGTTTGACCTGACCCCCATTGAAGTGGCCATCGAGGACATGCAGAAGAAGACGAGAGAGCTAGCAGTTGCCACACACAGAGAACAGCCTGATGCTAAGATGTTACAGATGCTGCTTCAAGGCTCCGTGGGAGCCACTGTTAACCAGGTACAAGCTTTGCAAATGTTTTTGTGAATGAAGGCACTGCTCCCATTTTACACGACCGTATGTCTGTTCCTATTACAGCTGAAATGATCACTTACTTCATGCTTAACCCAAATGGTGGCTGTTCTCCCACAATGATTGCTCTTTGTATCATACGTAACCCTTTTGTCCCCTGAGTGTTCCTTCTTAATGTGCAGGGGGAAACCAGAATAATTTACCTCTATTTATCTTATCACATTAACAGTTTCCATTGTAGTCACAGGGTGCAGGTGGGAGACATGACAGTGATCACACATCAAAGCGTTCACCCCATCCACAACCCTAATCCTCCCTTTGCTTTTCCCCTGATTTAGTTAAAACGTCAATTCATGGCCCTTCTTCCCTTTCATGTCCCTGCTGCACGGCATGCTGAACCGGAGGTCTCTTTGATCTGATAGCTTCCAGGTCCTGCCAGTCTGGCGAATGTTGGCGTAATGATGAAGCTAGCTACAGCGCCGCTGCTCCCTCCCCCTTATGCTTTATCTTCCAGCGTCTAATCTGACAGGTCCCTCGCTCCGACCTGATGGTTGTATACATAACACTAATGCTCAGCAGCTCCGTAAACATATAACTCTTGACTGTAATCAGCACAGGAGGCTGGGTTTCTGTGTGTGGGTCCGCAGCTCAGACCAAGGACTGAGGCCCAGGCTCAATGCGTTTATGATGCTAATCAGAGCTGTTTAACTGTGCCTGTCGTGATGCAGGCACTATGCGTGCATGCTGTGGTTTTATGATGAATATAAGTTAGGATAACAAGATCTCATACTGGGCAAATGGGAGCCAAATGGTGGGTGTATGCAGGGTTAGCGGTGACATTAGCCATGCAGGAGGCTAATCATGGCTCCTTCTCTGATCTGATATCTTCCTCATGTTCTAGTTCAGCATCTCGAGCATGAATTAGGCATTCAGCTAGGAAGTCATTTCCCCCAGCCTGAATGAGGGGCATTCTCATCCCTCCTTTGTTCATACACTCTCCAATGTTTCCTCTCTTTCCTTCCTCCAGTCTGTTTTTGCTTTCTCTTTTTTGTCTCTAACCCTGTCTCTTTGTTTTTGTCCCTTTCCTCCCTCTCCGCCCCCCGTTGTAGGGCCCATTGGAGGTAGCCCAGGTCTTCCTGAATGAGATCCCAGCGGACCCAAAGCTCTTCCGTCACCACAATAAACTGCGCCTGTGTTTCAAAGAGTTTATAATGAGGTAAGATACGATCAAAGAAACACCACCTGGTGGCTACACACTGCACCAAAGTCATGCAAAAATGATGGAAAACACCTTAAAAATCCCCAAACAAGAACTTTAATGGTGAGCCAAAAAAATCTTAAGGAGTTCACCAACTATTATACTTGAAATTTTCTATTCTGCTTTTCTTTATAGTTACCTGTGGCTAGCACTGGCTCAGTAGGTGAACGTACACAACAAGACTTCAAAGAGATTTCTAGGCAGAAGATTCTGTTTCTCTGTGACTTGCAGGAGTGAGAGTCGTCTCCAGGACGCTCTATGTATACATCATTACTGGTGTCAGTGTAGGAAGATAAAAGAGCACTGTTGACAACTGTGACTGATGGAGACTGATATCCTGCTGTTTAAGCGGTGTCAGTCAAGCTGCAGAGATGGAAGTGATAATCTGCACTAAAGTGCACACCCAGTGAGAGTTAAAGAAACAGGTACAGTAAGGGGAGTGTGAAATAATATAACCTATGCAACAAGGGAAATTTTTTCAGTTCCCATATGACAGTGGAAGATATTTTGCTTCATAACATCAAGGAGCGCTTTGTCTTCTTGAATAGCAAAGGTTTATTGTTCCCTAGAGTTTCATTATATTTTGAATATTCAGAACATAATTTAAAACCACCCTACCCACGGCAGTGTATCTGAGGATATGCTGATTTTGTGCAGGAGTCGTGTGTCTTTTCCATCGGCGTGTGTGTATGTGTGTGTTTGTCTACGTGTGCTTTCATCTCATGGGCATTTTCAGTTTGCCTCCAAAAGGTGGTTTTCATTTTCTAACCCTCATGTCACATTCCAGCTGCCTTGATTGCTACAAGCAGGTTGGCAAATATTTACTGTAATTTCATTAAGGTTTATTTTCTACCCTAAATCCAGGCACGCTGGCGCTGGCCCCTTTGTATGCCAATCTTCTTGACTTCTTTCTCATAAAATCCACTTAAAAAAACACTATTTTCTAAGTTGGTTATCTTTTTTCCCCACTGAACTAAATTCCTCAGACTGAAATGTGTTATCTGCTGTGCAATCCATTACTGAGATATTTAATTGTATCATCACTGTTAAGAGAAATACTGTAATGTTTTAGGTAGGTCCCCATGATATATGATGGATATAGACATGTGCCGATGCAATGTCATTTATGTAACACAAAGCTCTACTATTATTTATTATTAAAACCTGATGTCAGTGGCAGATAAGTATTGAAAGCTTTAAATTAATAGCTACGAACATGTACATACAAGCATACACACACACACACACACACACACAC
>CAFUXE010000046.1:407963-455003 GCA_903364295.1 Serranus cabrilla | reverse complement strand
CACACACACACACACACGCAACATCACAAGCACTTGACCTTAATGCTGAATTTCAGCATCGGAGGGGAAAAGGCTTTCACTATTTAAAAGAAGTTTAATTTCGACAGAAAATGTGAAAGAAAGGTAAAAATCAGTACAATAGATCTGCACAATGGCTCTCAAAAGCTGATGTCACTTGCATTTAACTTGAGCATTGATGGTGTTTCTAAGGCTTGAAAAGAAGAATTGTGGAGGGAATGTTTCCTTGAATGTCAGCTCAGAAACATACGAGTGAGGTTACAAATCTTTGCCAGTGTAGAAGATGAATTGTAGATATGTCAGAATAAATTTAAAAAACAAAAACTCTACCAAACAGTCAGATAGAGTGCTCCATATCAGTGGATGTTTTTATGGCTTTGAAAATCCTTTTACTCATGTGAACTGTCGTTAATGCTCTTTGCCATGCTTATTTACTGTATACTGTTACACGACATTGCTGTTTCCATATTACCCTCTCAAAAGCTACGAGATAAACTCAGACATGTGTTTGCAATCACTACAGTCCCTCTTATTTCCTGCACACTGCTCTGTGTGTTGGCCGTTATACATGTCGTGATAAAGGATATCCCATCATACCTGCTGCATACTCTGCTTCGTTCAGCTCAGATCTTGTGGTGCTCGGCTTAACAGTACCATAAAGCGTAAGTGAGAATAGAATTTTTATTTGTTCCTAGTTTGTGATTTGGAGATTTACCTTTGCTTCACCGTTTAACTGTGTTGTGAAACAGCCCTGTGGGTCATTTACAGTTTAGCTCAAATTCTAGCTGAGGTACTTGGAAGGATCTAATACTGCAGTTCCTTACAGTAAAGTACATTGTTAACTCACATTTAGAGTTCTGGCATGTAAAAGGGGTCCAATTTATGTCAAGTAGTTACAGGACGTTGTTAGCATGAAACAATGCAGTGCATTTCTGAAGGCCTGAGGACAGAGAGGGGATTACTGCAAGATTGGTTTGCACACAATCATTGCTGAAGCTGTTCTTTAATTTGAGGTTATTGCAGTGAAAAGGTCAAGGAGTACATTCAGCTCTTTTTCATCATCTAACATTTGCATTATAAAACTGATTCCCCCTGCTCTGTTCTGTAGGTGTGGCGAGGCAGTTGAGAAGAACAAGCACCTGATCACGTCGGACCAGAAGGAGTACCAGCAGGAGCTGAAGAAGAACTACAACCGCCTGAGAGAGAGCCTGAGGCCGATGCTGGAGAGGAAGATTCCTGAGTTGTATAAACCCATCATCAGGCCTCGGCTGGAGAACAGGTAAACAGACCCACCAAGTCAAATAGCCAATTTTGTTTTGACAAGAGACAGAAAACAAAGCACATATCATTGATCTTTTCATCACTGTGTATGATTGCTGAACCCGAAGGAAAGTGAGAACAAATGAAATCGAGCAGCGATCCATTCACACTGCCCGTGTCACCTCTACAAATATTGATAGCTGAACCAGAGCCACGGTACACAGATTGAGTGTTGAACCGATGCCACGGCCACATTGCAGCCATGTGTTGGTAAAGACTGGCTGCTCACCAAGTGCTTTTATGATCGGCCATGGTAATCTTGATACATCATGTAGCGATGAATTTCCTTTCTTCACAGGGAAACTTATCCCTCAAATTTAGATTTTACTATTGATTATTCTGCCTATAAATGTTGAAGGGAGCTTTCAAAATGAGTTGCGTGTTCTTGATCAAATTAACTAGGATGAGCACTGACATTAACACCTGCAAATAACAAGGAAATGTTCCTGGAATAAAAAGTACATCCTTGTTTGTAAAGGATTCTGTAGTTTATTCACAATATTGATATTTAAGAGTTAAAGGCATTAGATAGCAGTATATCAGCACATATTGGTGAATGAATAGGTTCATGCAGTAAGCTAGTATTCCATAGTAGTAGTTGAGTAACCAACCTACATCTACATCTCAATTCGCTGTAAAAGCAATTCATAAAAACAGAATGCAATGATTAGCAAATCCTGTTCAACCTATATTCCATTTAATACAGTCTAAAGACATTTAATCTACATATTTAATCTTCAAACTGATAAACTTTTATCATAAATATATGCACTCATTCTGAATTTGATGCTTCCGGCTTTAGTTTTTTTTTTTTTTTTTTTGCACAGCATCCAAACTTTTTGGCATCAGGGTGGTTATAAAACGCATAATCCAAGTTTCAATATCCTCAATTTTTTACACTAAATCCTACTGTCTAACATCTGGGCCTTAGTTAAGTAGCACAGTAGCTGATGGGTGAGTTGAGTATGTCTGACACTTTTTAAATATGTCATTGCAGGTATTAAGAGTGAGTAATTGATAGAAAAATTGCCTTGCTCATTTCCCCTGTGCCTCTACTCCTACACCTACCTGCCCTGACCCTTCCTCCCCCTCCTCGTCATCATCTACTTATCTTGTGTTTCTGTCTGTTCCCCGTCTTCCCTCATCCACTTGTTCTCTCCGTCTCACAGGGATTCCTTCAAACGTCTAAGTTTCCGCAGAAATCAGGAGGAAAACTCCTGAGATGCCAGGGCTCGTCTGAGAGAGAGAGCGCGCTACGTAGAGGAAGGGAGGCTGTCACACAAGCAAGAGAGGAAAAGATAAGATGAAAGAGGAGGAAAACGAGGAAAGGAACTGCTGGTGATACCCTTGCACTCCTCTGCGTTGGAGCAGTACACCGTGTCCACAATGGGGGACTCACGGTTTCTCAACGGTCCAGCAGTGTTTATTAATGTCTGCTGCACGTCCACTTTTATGATTTCACGGTTGCTTGTTACAGGAGGCAAAAGCACATAAAAATATGGAGGTGGGAAATCTCAAGCAAAGTGTAGCTTATTGAGCATTTCACTGTAGAATCTTCAGATGCTCTGGCTCTGTTGATTTCCTTTTTTTTTACATACCTGCAAGTCCTAATAATGCTGCAAACATTTCGTCTGGGTTGGTAAGGAGGCAGACTAGAGTTGCTCTCTGAGGTCCTTGCTGGCCCAGGGCCTGTGTGTGCCAATAATGCTTGTGTCCTGTTTGTACATGTATGTAAATGTGTGAATGGATGTGTGTTTATTTGGATAATGTTTTGAGTAGAAGATTTTGGTGCCATACTGAAGTCACTTTGTACTCAGTGATGATAAATGATTCTGTTATGTGCTAAAGGGCCTCTGAAATTCCACTCTTGGCGTCTATGCATGAAATGTGCCACTTAGAGCAGCAAGAGTATGGATAGATTTGTGCACTGGAAAAATAGACACAATTTCCTGTGTTAGCTCTCAAGGCCATTCTGGTCTTAATATTATTGGACATAGTACCTGGCCATGTAGCTAATGGAAGAGTTTAACTTATTGAGAGTTATCTGATGTAATTTTGCAGGAGGCAGATTGATTTATCTGAGGCTCTAAATTACACATGGCTTATCTCTAAATCCATATTTTGTATATAGTAGAGGAGAGGTATTACATCAGATAGCTGCAAAGATGTTTACAAAGGTATGAAAAACTATTTTGCATTTTATTTTATGGAAATGTATTTTTTAGATAAATAACAGCAATAATGATATTAATTGGAAATAATATTCAGTAGGCAGGATTCAGTGACTGAGTGTACTGTAACGATCTCAGTGTATGTTCCAGTAGTTTCAGTACCTGTTTGTAAATAGTCCACTTCATAAGATACACACAGTGCCAAATGTAATTCCTTTCCTTTTCTTAGGAAGTGAGATACTTAACTAGAAATGCAACATTTTGACAAGTCACTCCACAGCTGTGCTTCGCAATGTGAATTATGTTTACTCCATACGTCAGAATACATTCCAGAGGAGAAATGTACTACTGCTTTGCAGTATTGAATAGTGGCAACCTGATTTCATTTAACATCCATGAAATGGCTCATTTCATTGCTGTTATGTTGTAACTCATTCTCTAATTCAGAAATGTAAATGTACTCACTGTTTCAAAAGTGGGTATACATTTTTCTATACATTATTAATACTCATTTGAATATTTTTTGCTCTGTTTCCAGGTACATCTCTTATTTATGAACTATTGAATGTTTTGAAAATGGCTAAATAAGATTTAAAAAAAAAGTAATATGGTATGTGTTAGTTGTGAGTATTAATTAAAATGTATACCTATTTTTGAAACATGCAGTATATTGCTAAAAGTTGGTGTTATAAGATATATTGCTGGCATTCAACCACTGGAGACTGCATTCATGTTTCTTTATCATTATTATGTTCATACCTGTTGTGTTGTATTAAATGTGGAATTTTTACTTGTCATGAATACAATGCTGTTGACATAACTGAATAAAACTTAATATATACACATTTCTCATCACTGTTTTTACTGATTATTTTAAAAATGTTAGCATTCAATTGGCTAAAATTGATTTGGTGTTTTAAATTGTAAAAATGATAAGTTCATATAATTAATAACAATAATAATAGACCTTATTTATTTACAGGACCTGACAGAAAACATTCAAAGTATTTTACATGATTGAAACAGAAAGAACCTGAAAGTAATATCAAAGAAAAAAGGCAATCATTTTAAAAAGATAAGATATTGGAGATAAAACAAAATCTGTGTGCATTAATAGTTTAAGAAGTGATTTAAAAGATGTCTCTGATTTTGTAATCAATGTTATTATTACTATTTTATTGACATTTGATTTAGTTCACATTTATTGTCAGATTTTGCAGATATATCTTATTAATGTACCATATTATCACTATAACTTAATTAATTTAGCATTATTACTATATTGGTGATTTGTTGACTGCAATAATTACTTTCAGAGAGTTTACTCGACTTCTTGCTGATGAATAAAATGTATCTCTGTTAAAAAAAAAAAAAAGTTTTTCCCCCACGTCAATCTTGGGAAAACCATTCAATAAATAGGCGGGAAGAACTCAAGTGAAAAACTACAATCTACTGCTGTCGCGTAAATGCGACGTCATCACTGCACGACGTCGGCAAGACGGAAACAGGTTTGTTGTAGTTAGATTTCATTCACAACAAGCGAGTACTTGTGATTCTCAACTGTATGTTGACAGTTTTTCTTTTCTATATGCTGTCAGAAACACCGTTTGCTGGAGGGACGCTAATGATTAATGGCGGCTCTGCTGCTGTGGTTTTGTACGCTGAGTTTTGAACGAGAGAACAGACTTGTGATGCAAAGTTAGCCCGAACTTTCTCCTGTCATCTTGTCCGTTAGCTTCATGGCAAAGTTTAACAGTTAAAAACGAAAACGTTAATTCAGGACGACTGTCTTTTATGAGTCACTGCGTGTTACTGTGCTGTCAGGTCCTCTCATACGACTTCAATATGTGTATATACGTGTGTTAAGGAGCTTTACCATCACATAAGAGCACAAGTAACCTATTTAAACGTAATGTAATCCAGATAAGATGAAGCCTTGACGATGGGAATGGTGATGTTATGTTGTGTCTGGTCTGATTTAAGTATACATAAAAGGCACGCTTTAACCTGACACTTGCAAGAGTGTCCTATGTTTTCCAGCTCAGTGTGCCCTATTCTGTTACCACGTTACCACACATTAGCCCCCCTATTGTATTATTGCTTTAATGAGGCCTGCTTCAGGTTGAAACATTTGATAAATATCATTCAGTTAACCCTGAACCCTGTCCCATGTCATTATCAGTTAAATTCAGAGCTGGGGAGCATCTATTTCAGGTTCCCATGGAGAGAACATATGTAGAAGAGGGTAGGTAGACCTATCTGCAAATTCACAGTACTGCATGACAAGACCTGGTAACAGCAGCAGCTTGATAATGTCTTGGTGCCAGAACTACATGCTAAGCTTTAGAAACAACCAGCATTTGTCTAGTTTTCAGATCACGGGGTGCGTTCCAATACCCGTACTGTATTGCCCTACAATTTAGTACATAATATGTCAATTGCAGTGTGCTAAAAATAACATTCACCTATTTGGTATCCATCCTGATTCTACTAGGCTCATAGTGGCTTTGCTCCTTTGTTATTTCATTCCATAGTAACTTTATGCAGATATACAGTTTAATAGTTTACAACTGAGTGTTTTACTATACTCACATTCAGAGTGAGTTAGAAACAGAGCAGTCATATAACTCTTACAGTAATGAGAGATATTATAGCATTTCTGCTTTTTCTCCCTATTGCTGTAGATATTATCCTTTGTTTTGATGTGCTCAGAATTATATGAATATACTTCTGCACTGAATAACCTCTGAGGATTTCCTGCTGTATATGGTAATTGCACCTCTGTCTGTTGCCAAGCCTGCTTCATGCCTCAAGCAGACTAAATAGAGGGATTGTGACAGCGAAAACTCTGATATACAGCAGGAGGGCTGTAATATAGGCTGCTGCAAACTGTTAGCTGTTCCTGGTGCTGGGCTAAGGTGTTTTGCTATTACTGCATCATTAACACAGATCAAAATGGGATCATGAAAGTGTTTTTCCTGTTTGGAAACATTTGTGGAATGTGTGAACAGATGGAGTTTGGCATTTAAGTTTGAGTTGAGCATACAGACCCCGACAGGTTTGGCTTCATCACAGTACACTGGCAGAACACTTAATTCACAGACTAAAGTACATCAGCCCACAGGAATTTATAGAATATCAGCTAATAGTGTTTGTCTGCAACTTACATAAACACACAATCTGTCAATTACCCTAAGATAAATACCTTGGAGAAGAAAACATAAATAAATAAAGCTTTATTTGTCTTCCTAGGTTTAGCCATCTTTGGCTCAACTTCGGCTGCATTTGTGTGACATGGAGCCAGACCAGGACCTAAACCCGGACAAAGATGACCTTCCACTCCGAGCCAATACTAACCACATCCTAGTCAGACATTATGTGGTGGACCTGACAGTTAATTTTGACAGGAAGGTCATCAGTGGTAGTGTTGTTCTGTTCCTGGAGCCTTGCTCTGGATTAGAGACTAAAGCTGAGGATGACTTTGAACCTGGAGTGAGAACTAAAGAGGCTAAAGAGGGCCAGGATGTGTTTGTGTGTAGCTCTCAGGAGGATTATACAAAAGGACATGTGACCATGACAAGGATGGAGAAGATGTTTGGTGGTAGAGAAGGAGATGGAGCTGAATTTCAGGATCTTTGTAGAGATGGGTCGCAGACTGCAGCTGAAACCGAAAATATTCATTCTTCACGTTTGTGGGAAACCAACAGTGATGGTGATTTCACCTTAGTGCTGGACTGCTGTGACCTCGATGTGTCAAAGGTGGAAGAGGTGGACATCGCCTCTGTGTCAGCTAAATCTACCCTCCTACCAGAGGTCACATCTGAGAGGTCAGGTGTCAGGTCAGTGAACCCACAAGCAGCCTTCATTCAGAACCTCATCTCCATGTCCTCCAGCCACTGGAGGCAGAAGCAGCAGCTCTTTTTGCTGTGCAGCCGAGCCCCTGGTGCTCAGGATGGCAGCTCACTGCATTTTTACACAGACCAATGGAGTCTGCAGGTGAGGAAGAAGGGAGTCACTTCCCCTCAGGAGTTCCCTCGTGCTCTCAGGATTTGGTATGAGACCAGGCCGACAGGAGGGTCTGTGAGGTGGACCAAGGATCAGGACAACAGGTTCGTCTCAGGTGGCAAATCACTCAAGCCTATAGGGTTGCAAAGGGTTTTAAAAAAGTGTGATACATTTCTGGTTAGTTCCCAAGAGAAGTTCAGGGATTTTAGAAACTTTTGCACAATTTCAATCAAAAAAGTATACCTTTTATTTAAAAGTGAACTTATTTGGGGGAAAAATATGCATTAAAAAGTTGTTTGTTTGCCTGAAACAAACAAATATAAACTTTCAGGATACCTTTCCCCATTAGTTTACATGCAGCTAACTCCCCACATGACACATTTGACAGATAATGGATTTATTTGGCAAATGAAAAGATGATGTCTGCTCAGAAAGTTAGTTTCCATCTGCATGTGACATGATAAATACAGCCTGAGCAGGTAACCCATAAATTCCTTTTGATTCCCATGGAAAGTTTCCACCTTGAATATTCCCAGAATATTTTTTGCAACCCTATTTTGCAGCCCATTCAATAAATCAGTGGTTTTGTGGCATGATTAGACTTCCTCTTAAACATTTTAATACTGGCAACTGGCAGCACGTCTGCTCTGATTTCTGCTAGTCAATTACAGTGCAATATTCTGAGCTTGCCATGTTAGAATAGAATAATACTGATTCATTAATTCACAAAAACACGCCTCGAGCTATTATATTCAGTTCTGTGTGTGGATGCTTTACGTGTGTGTGTCTGTGTGTGTGTGTCTGTGTGTTTTGGTGGCTCCTTTGAGCATTGAAATGAGGGTTGTTTATAGTTTACCATTGTTTACCCTTCCAGGGTGTGTGTTTACACTGCCGGTTCTCCCATCAACAACCGAGCCCTCTTCCCCTGCCAGGAGCCGCCTGTTGCCATGTCAACATGGCAGGCAACAGTACGGGCCCCCAGTGAGTGTGTGGTTTTGATGAGCGGGGAGGAGCAGACTGTACCTATTGAGGACGGGGACACACGTAAGCTGTTATTTCACCAACCTTTTGTGACAACAAGAAGAAGTCAAGTGGATTTTATTAACCCCAAATCACAGCCTGTACAGCATACAACATATTCTATCTCGAAATCCTTATTTTGAAGATGTGGGATATTGGAATAGACTAATTATTCTTTAATAAAAGTACATTTGAAGTAATTTTTTTCCTGCTTATTTTCTTCAAAGAAAAAAAATCGAATTTTGATATTATTGGGACCTGAACTTCACTTTCTCATTGGCAGAACATTTTCAAATATATGATTTTTTTTTTACTGAAGCAAGTAATAAAATAATTTTATAATTGTTTGTACTTTTTATAGTATAACCCCCTTGATTTAGTACCCCAATTTTGGGGGGAATTTGGGTTGTATGTGCCATGTGTGTAGAGTATATAACTATAGCGGTTTATATATAATATATTTATATTATTGCTGCTGGATGGAATAGATTGCTGCCAAACCAATTTTAACACTGTTTAACATGCAATGACAATAAAATAATATGGATTGGTAAAGGCAAAATGGCAACATGTACAGTAAGATGAACTCGTTTCAAAAGTGATGAGAAACAAGTTTCCCTTTCTTTATTCACTCTCTGCTCTCTGCCTCATATCTTCTCTATTCACCTACCTTTGACACTTTGACACATCCTTTCTCTCTTCCCTTCCCTCTACTCTCTGCAGGCTTCTTAATCTGGAATTACTACGTCACCATGCCCATGCCCGCCTCCACCTTCACCTTGGCTGTGGGCCACTGGCACCAAGTCACAGCAGAAATTCCCCCAGCGTTGGAAAGAGGGGTGAGGGACAGGACGGATTGGAGCAAGGAAGCCAAACTTGAGGCGGTACCCGGGGAATGGACAGAGTCTGACCTCACGTCTGGACTTGGAAGCTCCGCCAGTGAAGTAGTAACGGGCTCTCCAGTCAAGACTGGCAGGTATTTTATTATTTTACAGTGTTTTTTTTTCTTTCTTTTCGTAAGACCTCCTCCTGTCCAGACTGCTATTAACCCAAGTCTGGCCCTTCAACATTCCATGGTGAAACTTTCCTGTCGCCATACCAAAAATGGTGCAGGTGAAGTTAGGGTGATGGATAGGGTGCAGCCCTCAATCAGCTTTTTATGACTAGTACATTAAAGCTTTTGCCATAGTACATTGAGTGCAGTGCCCAGCAGAAATGATCTTTGGAGACCAAAAAAAGGAAACTGACAGAAATTGTACGGTGGTACAGGATACAGAGTGCAGGCTGGGGCATCACAGAGGGCTGGCTTTCTTTGGGCAGGGCAGGGTTGGGCTGGGGTCTCCTTCTCCACCGGCCAGCAGGTTGGCAGGTCTGCAAGTGGTTTCCAGTAATCCTCCTCCTCCCTCATGGTTTTCCTCCAGCAGCAGCCCAGCTGTAGCCTGCTGCAGGCCTCAGGAATCTCCCGCTACAAGGAAAGCCTTTATTTTCAGTGAATGGCTGGAAGGAAACTTGGATGACGTTTGAAACCTTTGGAACGGTTCTGATGCCGAGGATGGAGTTAGTGCTGGATATTGGATTTAGAGTGAATGAGATTGCATGTCGGCACCTAGATATTTTTGGGATCACTATGGTTTGCCTTTGTGACGTATATATTCCATATTTCCACAGCTTTTATTTCCATGCTTAAAGAGATGGGACACATTGTGCCCTATTTGGTTCGCCAACCCAAGAACTGTATATTATTTGAAAAAGAAAATTTATAAAATGTATGTCAGTAACCTTGGATTAAACTTTTCTCCCCTGTTTTAATCTGCTACAGCGGAGACCAGACCACCCGCTCAGACTCTGCATTCTGTTACTCTTCTCTTGAGGACGATGGCCTCTCTGTAACAGATTATTCAGGCATGGTGGATGACGGCATCTCTTGTTCCCATGGCGACTACCCTTGCCGATTTACTGAGCAGCCGGCTAGGTCCCAGCGGGTGATTCCACACCGTGTGTTTGGCCCCGTCTGCTTGCTACAGAAGGCCCAGGTACTGATACATGAGCTAATTATATTTTATATGATTAAAAGAGACAGTTAGCATCAGTTAATGTTTGTGTCATTATGCTAGCGGTTTTCACTGCTATCTCCTGGCAGAATGGTAGAAATTTTAGACTGTTTTCCCCTGAAGACCACATTCTTCATCCTCTATATCGGACCAAATTTAAAAGTACCAAGTCGAAGGCTTTTGCTTTTTCAGTCAGTTCTGAGCTGATGATGCTTCTTATGTTGAATTACAATACATCTTCCAAGAACACACAGGAAGTGCAGTTGCCTTTGAATTGATGCTTCCAGATATTCTCTGACCTGGAGCACATACTGTTGAACCCTCACAGACATGCACAGTACATATGTGAAAGAGCAGATACGCTTGTACCCAAAACTACTGTATTTCCTACCCATCTGTATCAACATGCACACATCTGCTTCAGGTTAAAATTACAATTGTAGTCATCAGTTGTTTTGAGAAACTTGCTGCCCTCCTTCCTCTTGCAGACGGGAGTCCTCAAGCTGTTGCCTCGATGTTTGGCTGCAGCCCACGCCGTTCTGGGGGTCCATCCCTTTCCTCGCCTTGATGTTCTTATCGTCCCAGCGGGGTTCTCCAGTCTGGGCATGGCCAGGTAATGACACCAGGGTCTTTGAAATTCTGAAGTGAGCAAAATGCTGGAAAGAACAAAGAGTAAGCAAGTTAAGAAGAAAGATACAACTAGTTGAACAGGCTAATGAGTTTAAAATGTGTGTGAAGTAGATAACTTTAAGCGATATTTTGCATATTCGGTAAAGAACAAACAGGCGCTGAATTTCGACAACTTAGTGGCAACAGAAACAACCTGTGAACAAAGCACTGTCATATGGTCATTTTTAAAATCTTTTCATCTAAATAAATATATGCTCAGTCACTATCCATCACTGAATCAGGTAACACAATGTTGATTGAGACCATGGCCCACCCCTACATTTACAGTATTGGGCCCACCTAAGAAAAAACACAAACAACACATACCCCGCAGTGGTTGCTCTGCCAGAGAGGACCTAACGCAACAGCCTGGCACTTCAAGTCACTTGTGTGTGTGAAGTAGTGTGCGTTTTTTCCGGACTCTGCTAGCATTGCGAGTAAATTGTAACCAACCAAAGAAAGAAAAGGTCTCAGATGATGAAACTTCCATAACAAGTGGAAGTTACATTCAGAAACACATCTATGGTTTATCGCCATAGATGCTGCCAAAGAGTCTGAAACATACCTTTGGGATTATAACTTTGAGTTGATATGACAAACAGTTAACTTTTTACACATCCAGCAGATAAAGGCTACAAACACCAAACTTAAACCAGATTCATTTGGAGTTTGTAGCCATTTGATTAACTTTCTGTAAGTCCAAACTTCACTCTCCCTTTGGCTCTGTTTTGGTCTCCAAATACACCAGAGGGAAATATCTGGCTCTTAAGCTGCTAACTGCTCCAGTATTTTTACCAGCTAGTAGCTAAATGAGTCTGTTTGCTGATTTGTGCTTAGGAGTTTGTGTATACTGTGGGTTCTTTGAGCTTTGTTCACTGAAAGAGCTGCCTGCTGCTTCTGGAAATGATGCTGATGAGAGCTTTGAGAGTGAGTAAAGTTACAGGCCGTAAAGCCAAAAAATAATGAGCTGAAAGATGCTAAAACGCTCCGTAAAGGTGAATTGCAAGGGTGCTAATTATCTGTGTACTGTAAGCAACATCTTTCACTGTCAGTATTATATATAGCAGGTTTAAAGATCTCAAGTCATTGTGTAGCATTTCTGCTGTCATTTTAAGGCCCATTTTTTTCACAGTAATTTATAAGTTGTAAAGAAACAGAACATCAAAGATTTGCCACAACAATTTTGTCCTTTATCCTGCTGCTTTCTGCTTTGGTTTCTGGGTTGCATGATTAATGACACACTTCACATTTCCAATCCCTCTCACTCTGTCTCAATCGTCTTTGTGGGGATCTTCCACACAGGAATTCCTTACTGAATTTAAAAGTCTAACTCCTTCCAAACTCTGTTCAGTCACTTGTCATCCCTCCTTTCCCCCCCGACATAACCGCTTTCAGCACGAGCCTGTATGAGCTGCTAGCATGTCTGGGGGGCTTAGATGTAAGGATGTGTTTCAGATGGAGTTTTAGACCAAATACTGCCACTATTGATTATTTTTTTCTGCATTAATATACTCAAGCAGCAGTAGACCGAAGCCAGACAAAACCTAAACACATAAAGTTGGCAGACAAAGGAATCTTCCCTGGGCCTCTACTTAAACCCTTTTTCCATACACCATCCCCGTCTTCTTTCATTGTCCCATCATCAAGCCACTACTTTTCATTACTTTTTTCGACTCTCTCCGTTCCTTCAACCCTTTCCCAAAACACTACTCCTCCCTTTCCTCAACCCGTTTCCAAAACTCACCACTTCTTTGTTCCTTTATCCCTTTTTCCATCTCAGACAGCCCTCTTCTTATAACAAAACCACACATCTCTTAATCTGCTCACACCTTTTTTGTTTTACGTTCTAGCCATTAAATTACTCTCTCAGACAAGTTTACACTGTATTTCCTCCACCCCTGCCTCCAAACATAACATGGTTCTTATTTCTTCTTTAACTCCCCCAAAACCCTAACCCCAAACCCTGACCCTCTCTGTGAGAGAGGCGGCTAACCTCTGCTCTGGGCACAGCTTCATTGACTCAACACAGTCAATAGTCTACTGTGTTGTATCGTTATTTATTTTTTTAAACAGATTTCTGGTGGTCTGCAGGCTCTCTGCTTCCCACCAGACCAATGTGTATTTATGTATGTATGTTTGTGTGCAGTTTCAGTGGAGGTCTGGGGGCAGATGTGTGGGCACAAAGCCACAGGATGACAGATTCATTGTCCTGTGCACTACAGATAATTCTGTTCTATGTTTTTCTCTGTAGCTACTGTCCCCTCCACTTATTTTCCACATCCATCCCCCTGTTATAACCTTACTCTCCCCCGTTTTCTGTTCTTCTATCTAGGGATATACCGATTTATCAGCTGAACATCTGTATCACCGATATTCACCTTGTAAACTGCTGTCTGACTATCTCCAAATAAGATGACTTTCACAGGGGCTGATATTTATCTGTTGTGTCGCATAAGTTTTGCCATGGCTAAATGTTGTGTTGGTTATTTGCGAGCTAGTATGCCCCGGAGAAGAAGCCACAGGCTGAATACAACTCTAGCATGAAGTAAAACTAATTTCATGAATTTGTATGATTGAATTTGTGCTCATTCAAAGATAAATTAATGTAAGGCTGAATTACAGTTACAGTTAAGCATTATTTTTTATAATAAAATATTTTTTCCCTCACACAAAAGCGGGAATAAACAAAAACAAAACAACAGAAAACATGTGTATCAATCCAAAATTTCCCAATTAGTGCATCCCATCTTTTATCCTAAAGAAAAGTAGTGTTCTCTTTCACTACATCTTCTTCACCCTCCACTGTCTCTTATTTCTCTCCCTCCATCTCTTGACTTTCTGTTTCTCTCTTTGCCCTCATAATACCTCTAAATCTTCAAGCCCCCTGTGTTCGCCGTCCTTCTCTGTCCTCTCCACCTCTCTGTACGGTTGATCACTCTCCAGTCTGGCCTCTAGCATTTTACAATAGTGATAGTTTCCCAGAAAATCAAGTTTTATATTTTCTCTGCAATATAGTACTTTCAGCTGGCATATGGCACGCCTGTAGATATGACTGATAGCCAGCCGGTAGCCTATGACTGAAGTTAAAATTGGAAACTGAAGCAAAATAAAGCCCATCAATGACTGGCCTTTTTCTAAAAATGTGTTGATAAAGTAAACTGATTAGGGTGGTCAGTGAACGTTGTCCCAGTGTCTGCGGTCTGCAACCACAGTCTCTCTCTCTTTCTCTCTCTCTCTCTTCGTCTGCCTTTTTCCTCTCCCTCGGCGGCCTCCCTGGAGAAAAGTGCCTCAGACAGGATATGAGCTCATACCTGAATATGCATTCAGTGTGAATTTCTGACGTTATAGCCAAGAGTGGTCTCAATAGCAGATATTTTAAAGGACAGAGGGCAACAAGAGGGTCACTGTCTGGACCTAGTTCTCAACTTCGCATACTTATTTTGACTACTTTTGCCAAAGTACAGAGCGCTCTTTGATCCACGGGAAATCTTTCCCCTCATCTTGTGAAAATCTGTCTCCCTGCTGTATTTATTTTGAACGCACATCAAGTGCTAACACAGAGGCTGTTCTGCTGCGGCTGTTGCCCGGCGGATGTTTTCTTTCCTTTACGAAGATAGCTCCCAGGCACTTATCCCTGTTGCTCTGGCTGCTTAGACCCCAGTTAGCCGCAGATGACAGAGAAGAGATTTAGGGCCTTCATTAAGCTTCAGACAGCACCTGCACTGACTCCCTATAAAACTCTGCATGGATCTCAACCCAATGTCAACTCACTGCATCCTCCCCCTTAGCGCGGGTGGTTCGGTCCTGCATGCCTCCCCACTTAACCACAGGGTTGTGCCATAAGGAGGCGGGGAGGTCAACCAAAATGGAAGCGTAGATTGAGATGGAGATGAGAGAGAGATGAAGAGGGTAAAGGCGGGGTTCACGACAGAGCAGCGGACCCCCAGGATGTGGGAGAGGATGTGTGGATTATTCCCAGCAACAAAAGCCATTAGCCCCTGGAAGGACTTCAGAGACTGGCGCTATTTAATCTAGAGATTGGGAGGTATGTGGGCCCCAGTGCTTGGGATCGAGCCAAGCGCAGTTTTTGTGCAGTGCCCCAGTGGAAACAGCAGGAGCGGAGGGGCTGTGGGATAGGGAGCTGTGGCAAGGAGGCATGAAGCTGTTATAGTGTGATACAGTGAAGGGAGGGCAGAGGCGAAACAGGGGAGGATTCACAGTGGCATGAAGTTTTTATTCTGAGATACGGAGAGGGAGGGCAGGAAACCGAAGATTAAGGAGTCAAGTAAGGGCAGGTCTGCATTCAAGGGCTGTGCCGCGTACACTGTGCACCCTCAGCCCGCGGCTCTCTGATGCACACACATGCATGCGCACATACACAGAGTACTAGGCTTACTCAAATGTCGCCTCCAGTCAGCAGGTCATGGGATTTTACATATTCAATTTCAGTTTATTTTATGTAACAATGAGAGAATCAGTCTTATATTTTAACTTAATCCTTGTGTTCTACCATTGCTCAAAGACTTCTCAAACAGTTATCAACAGATGCATATTATTAGCCTGCAACAGGGATATTGTAAATGCCAAATAAATAATATCTTCTTGCTCTTTTTGTCTGTTTCTTTCTCTTCCTTTGGCAAACCAGGCTAAGAGAGCGAAATATAGAAATGCTGCTGTGTTTCCTCTGCCTGTGCTATAAGTGAAACTTTAAAGACACTGAGGAGCCGATAAGGGAGAGGAAGAAAAATACAGTATGGTTAAACATTGATAGAGGAGCATGGATGAGGGATGAAGAGGTGCCAGAGATAAGGGAAAGCACAACACAGTGTGAAAGAGTTGCTGTGAGTGGGCATCGTTGGGAATACCTTTAAGTTGCTTCAGTTTCCAGTTCACATTAAAAAGCTCATTGTCCTGAGTGATTGAAGGAGATGAGGATGCTGTAAACCAAAGCTGTAATGAATAGGTCAGACCTCCCACTCTTTCCTGGACATTCATAAGTAATAAAGTGTGTTTTTGTGTTTATATGTACATTTGTATCTTAAAATAATAATAATAATAATAACAATAATCATTTGTCTAAGATTTTTTTACACTCGAAATTTGAGTGTAAAAAGTGTTTCGAGTTTAGTGCGTACCAAGGCTAAATACAATTCTGATTATTTTAAGAAATTTACAATAAGATAATAGTGCACTGTTTAAAAGCTAGAGCATATAAATTATAAATAACATAACATGAAATATATATATGAAAATAAAACAAAAAGAACACAGCCTGGGACTTGAATATGATAGGCCCATAAAATAGTTTGTCTAAAGGAAATTGTTTATGTAAATAAGTAATTTTATGTGGATGTGTAATCTCCTCATCACATCTTGACCACGTCATTTGGGTCCATCTGGGAGTGACAGGAAGGGCACAGCATTTCCTCTGGCTCTTTGAAGCCGTGCTCTGTGTGTCCCAAAGTGCTGGCTGGACTTGTAGGAGTTTTCCTGAGATCACTGCGTTTGCAGCGTGCCCAAATGAAGACATGTCTGACGTCCCCGAGAGAGCGGTGGTTTCCCCTCATTTTGTAGGGAAATGACACAAGTGTTGAAACGGGCCTTTTTAGGAGTGTGGGTGATGTGGGCTTTGTTTTGCTTCACTGTGGACAGGCTGATTCCTGTGCTTGTGTTTGTATGAATGCGTGTATTGTTCAAATGAGGGTGTAAGGATGTGTGTTTGGAGCGATGGGATGACGTCAGAGGAATGCTAAGCAGATCATTTATCATTCCCTGTTGTCTGCTTTGTTTTCTGTGTTGGGGAAATAACACATGAACACAAGCTAATGTGTTTTTCATGTTTGGGTTTTTCTTATGTTATAGCTGTAATTGAGCCAGAGAGAGGCGTAATCCCTTGTTGTTTGGGAGTTTTTGTGACAAGAGAAGAGAGGGCCGCCCCACGCTACTTGATGGCGGGTTCTGATAAATCCACACATACATACTTTAGCATATCTGTCTCTCAACACGTCTCATTGCACTTTTATTACCAGCTTCCATTACAATCCTTATTTTTCAAGCAGAATATCACAAAAGTATTGGCCAAATGGGCTCCTTGCAAGCATGTTTATTGCCAAAATAGTTTTTATATTTCTCCCACTGTACACATCATTTCCTCTGATAACACATTTCTCATCCTCCTGCTTTGTTTTATTCCTTTTTACACAACTCTCCCCTCGGGGGTGGCTGCCCGAAGAAATAGGGAGAAAAAGGATCAAGTTGTTAAACTGCTTGTTCCTTTAGCAGTACAGCCAAACTAGGCAGCCATATAACTGTCACAGGCACTAGGTAAAAATTATGACTGGTGTATACCTCTTGACCTTTCTAAGTGGCACTGGAGGATTTTCAGCCTGACTTCAGTTGACTGCATTGTTTGTTTATGGGCTAGCAGGAAGTTACACTGGCCATTGGTCCCTGTTGGGAGGAAGTAGGGAGCTGGAGGGAGTTAGTACCCTGCAGGGTAATCCCCCGCCGCCCCGGAGCGAACCACCTGAGCTCTTTTTCATCTTTAATAGGAACAGACCATTGTTTTTGCATGTTTTACCCCATTAAATAGAAATCACATATTCTTCACATTACTGCTGACCATTGCCCAAAGCATGCCACACTTTTTTTTAAGATGTTGGGTTTCATTTTTTTCAATATAGCAGAAGTTATTGTTACAATACATTATTGCATTTGTAATGCAGCTGCAGGAGAAAGTATTTATTTCAGGCTTGCTTCCAAACAGTAACCTTTTTTATGCAAGAAACCAGCCACAGTATAGTTTTCAGAACATTTGCTAATTGTAAGTATTCAACTACTTGGATATTTGTTAGTTTTTTTTTATTTGTTTTTCAATTTTGGGAATTGGATATTTGTTGTTTTTCTTATAAACTGTAGGATAACAACAGCAATATGTAATATGTAGTTATGGGTGGAATTGACAAACAGCCTATTCTGTCACTTAGATTGGAGATTTTGTTGGATGTTCGCATAACGAAGCGTTCACACCAGTCGGAAACCTGTTTTTTGCCCACTGGGATGGCTTTTACATACGTTAACACATTATTTGACACTTTGGTCATGTTTAATATTGACATTTGTCACCATATGACAGAAAATAAGAAAAAGCATAACAGGTGTTTTTAAAAGGTGAGATGTTAATCTTATCCTGCCCCAGTTCCTAACATGAGTCTCATTCCTTCGCCTCATTGGCCATCATTCCCCATCACTTTGCACCCTTACTGAATTGCAGCTCCTGCCTCCTTGTTGACCTGTGTCGTCCCCTTTTCCTGTCTTCCTCCTTACCCCATTTCTTTCCCAGTCCTCCCACTGCCTGTCCTCCCCTTGCCCTTCTGATGTCTCGGTGGATTTCTTGCCTTTCTGCTCCCCTCTCCAGTTTGATCTGTGAAGTAACCTTAGAAGTGTGCGACACAGACCTTCTCTTTCATTTGGGGGGGTTCAGGGTGGGAAGGGCGGGGTTGGGGGGTCGTATTTTTTTGGCACAGGAGACAGCTGTTAATCAAATAGTCAAGGATGAGGTGTTTCTTTCTTCCCACCTTGAGTGGATCTCCCTCTCTCTGTCGCCACACAAAAGACAGTTGAAAAGGCAGCTCTGCATGCCTGCACCTGGACAGAAGGAGAGGGAGTGTCCTCTGCACACTTTTAAAGTGATTGTAAGTAGTTAAGATTTGTATTTCTTTTTCTCTACACTTCCCCTTGTTCCTCTGTTCGACTTCTGCTGAACACCCATGGGACAGCTCCAAACCCTGCAAGCGTTGGCCATGTCTTTTTGCTTCCTCGTGGCTTTTTCTTGGTCAGACCTTCTTCTGTGCTCTTAATGAAGATACCAGGGTCCAGTTTAGCAAGTGTTTTGTTATTGCAGGAACATTCCTTTCTGGTTATCTTGGGCCTCTCAACTTCCCTTCTCTATCTGCAGGATAGGTTTACCTGCTCTCCTATAGTACCTTCTCACAACTGGAGGCCACCCTTTAACCCTTTCTCCGCTTGACAGGAGAGGGTTATACATTTTGTATAATAGTGTTGAGTACCTTCAGGAATAATCAGAAAACAATTCATGCATGACCGTGTTTTAATTTTGGATTCATGAGTGGATGTATGTGTAGCAGTGCTGAAATTATAACCACCATCACACGTGCTGTTTACTCCCAGGTGCCGTATATGCTTCCATTGTCATGAGTGGTTGATGAGTGATGGTGCGTTGCTTTGAACTGCCCTCGGATGTGAACCTGCTGGCAACAGCTGGCCGATAGTACTGCATTTAACAGTAACACAGACACACTGTGCCATAACTCTGGATTAAAGGCTGTGGCAAGACAGGCCTGTCGCTGCACACCCATTCTACTAACTAATGGATGAGTCCACAGGACCCATTCCCAGGAGTGATGGATGGGTCCATTGTATGGTGTAGGGGACGTTGCTGCTGCTCTTGGTGTGCATCCTGGGGCGCGTGTGTGTGATAGTGGAACCTAGAGGCTAGGGGTAATTTCATTTGTCTGCGCAAAGCCAGACGGCTTAATGTCCGTGGGACCTCTGTGCTGAACCGGCCAAAATGAGATATTTGAAACAAAGTGCTGTGAAATGCTTGGTGGTAATGCTCCCCATGTCTGGGTTTGCTTTTAGCCTTGGGGAGAGAGCTGTTCTCCAAGCTGGTCTACCAGTTGCTTTTTGCAAAAGCCTGTTTTCAGTCACACTGGTGGCACAGCTCTGTGGATGGCAGTGTTGGTCTGTTGGTTGGTCAATCCACCAGTTTAGTCAAGAATGAATGTCATATATATCAACTATTGGATGAATTTTCATGATATTTTAAACAGACATGAAAGGCTTTTTTTTCATCATTGGGGAAAAATTCCATCATAACCTTTCAGGATACTGTAATTCAAGTTGTCTGAGAGTTGAGACCTCTGCACCTCCTCTTGGCTGTGTTTTCAGGCTTTAGTAAAATCTAGCCTGTCATGGGAGACTTTGGCCAATCACAGGAAGTTTCAGAGAAAGGGCATTCCTATTGGTTGTTTTACAAATGCAGAATCGTGTGCACATCCCTTCAGATGGTGAAAGTCTGATTCAATAGTGGAAAATTCTGCAGAAAATATTTTCTATCCCAGCACTGGAAACAACTGCCTACACTGAGGAGCAACCCAAAAGAGGAAGATAGATTTACCAAAAAGGGAGTCCAACTATAAACACAATAAAATAAATCAATATCTGCAAAACCCAGATGTTGAGAAATGTTGCTAATAGTTTAGCCTTCTCCCACCTGTAGCTAAATGCTCACAGCTTCAAGTTCATGTTTATGCAGCTAGGTAGAGCCTCAAATCACAGTATGTCATCTCAGAGTTTTACAGGCCCACAAGTTTGCAAAGAAAACAGAACAGTTATTCTCATAAAATTGCTGCTATATAAATCATCAGGACCATGATCCAGATAATTGACATGATGTTGGTGATAATTTTTTCCTGTAGTGTCATTTTCATGGACTTTGTTAGCAAGAAGAAACAAAACTTGAGGACATCGCCTCATCTTTACTGTCACATTGTTCAAGCTTCATACCTGTTGACTGTTCTTGTACCTTGTTAAGTGATCACTTACATTTTTTTGACTATTGTGCTATTGTGTTTATGTGTTGTTGCCAAAGTATTTACATCAACACCTTCAACCCACGCTGTATTCATCTGCTGCAGGTTTCGTCTGACAGGCAGACAGGCTGGCCAGGTGGTAGCCTGAAACCTCTGTGTTGGAGACAGCTCTGCTCACTGGCTAATTTCACTTCGATCTCGCCTTCATCCATCTTTCCATTCTGTCAAACACTTCTTATATAGCCCCGCAGTACTGAGCGGTCTCACTTTCCATCTCCTCACTGTCTCATTCTCTCATGTTACATAAGAGAGAGAAAAAATTAGTCTATTTATTACCCTACAGGCAAGAAAATGACTAAAATTATAATCCTGTGAAATAGATTTGTGCTGTCTTTTTGGTTGAGACGCGAGAGGAAGCCAAAAGAGTGTTCTGAGTGCTGTGTGATGACTGATGGGGTTTGCATGCAAATAGCTGCGGTGATACAGGAATGTGGGTTATGTCACATAAATGTCATGTCGACATATCCCTGAGGCTGATCGACACGGGCTTGTTGTAGCCAGATGAAGTCATGCAGCAGCACATTAGCGCTCATTAAAACATAGTGTACGCCCCTCTGTAACAATTGGAATAATGATATTATTTTAAGACAGAATAAGACTGTGAAACATTTGATAAAGGATTTTGATTGTGATAATTTGTGTCTTTGTTGGGTCAGTTCTACGGATGTAAACGTTAACCACCGAGAATGTTTCTGACTCGGCTCACTGTGGGACATTTCCTCCAGAAAGTCAGTAGTTGAATGTAAATTGGGTCCCCTTCAGATTAGTGCAGTGTTAGAACTATGTCGTACCACATTAAGAACAAGAACCAATCATTGTTTCTTAACTCATGGTACTGTAGAGGCGGAGGGATTCAAAGAGCTGCTGCTTGATCGGTACCTTGAGCCCAAGTGAGTTATACTATTGAGAGCTACTGTGACTAACCACACTGATAACAGTTTGAGGAAAGGGATGAGCTGAAACTCAAGCTATTCAGGGCAGATGAGCTAACTCTGACCACCGACTGCTGTGCAGCTCTCACGAGCAAAAGCTTCATCACAACTATGCGTCACTCGTCGATTTGTTTTTAGAAATCTTTATTTCAAACTCCACTGTCCTCACTCAGAGCTGAAGTGCTTGGCTAGAGGGAAAAGTTCCTCAAGTATTTTATGCTATTATGCCTTTTCTGTCCTAAAATCAACCACTTAGTTACTGTTTAATAAGTGTACGGCTATTGAAAGCAAATGCAAGCAAAACTGACCCCCCTATGTAGTACATAAGTAGATTTTTTCCCCCTTGTCACCACCCATTGCTTGTTCAGATGTCCTCTTAGAAATGTCAGTGTTTCCTGGGGTGCCATTCACAGAGAACATATATCGGCAACATGCCAGACTTCAACCGCAGAAAGATATCCGCCTGTTATAGATAAAAAAAAAAATGTCCATACTGTTTTAAATCTGTGCTCCAGCATCCTGCACACAGACACACTCAAGAACATTCCTCTGGCATGACATCAGTTTTTGGACTGTGCACTAAACATGGAACAAACTGCACTGTGGATTGTTTTACTGTTCAGAGATCAGATGGATCAGACATCTGTTATCACTTCCCAGCTGATACGGATTCAAAGTAGATTTGCTTAAAGTATGTGGGTGTGTGTGTGTGGATGTGCATGTCGATGCCTGTGAGTCTCTGCTGGTTTATGTGGGTGCTCTGTTATGACTGCACCTTATACATAAAGGTGCAGTAACTATATGTCTGTGTGTGTACACAGACATTCTTGACCTCATCAGGCTGTGACCCACATGGATCCCCTCCGTGTGATACAGACTTGACCTGCTTAGAGCCAGCTGTCTATGTATGCATGAATGGGCTTTCAAGATTAAGCACTTGACAACAAGTAGAGACTACAGTCTAACCTTGAAACCTGCCACTTATTTCTTATGTGCCGGCACTACAAAGGCTCATTTTCCCCAGCAGAGTCGCCTCCTTGTTCCTGATGACCTCTGATATCTTTTCTGCTATTTATTTTCAGTCTCTGATGCGATGCAGTGTATGTGGGTGGGGCGGCTCTCCGGGGGCCCCGGTCTGGCCCCCGTTCATGTGATCAGGCCCTACATGGAGTGGCATTTGGCCTGGCCCTGTGGGGCCCCGTCTGGGAGCAGAGAGCTGATCTGCAGCCAGCCTGGAATGCCAGACATTTGAAGTCAGACTTGTTAAAAAAGAACGAAGGCTGGTAGGAGTTTGGTCAAATAGGCTCCTGTGTCTAAAATAGCCCACAGACTTTGTCCGAGCGGGAGGGAAAGGAGACAAAGCTTCTTCCCGTAAGCTGACATTAGGAAAGGCCAGCTCTTCAACCTTTGCTTGAATAGAAAAGAATGGACAAAGTTTTAGTGTGTAGGGCTGTATATTGACAAGAATCTGGCAATATGGTTACGATTCAGTATGCTTTGATGTATTGTGATACTGTAAGCAAGGCTATATATTGTGATATTTTATGTCTGATTTTAGAAAAACTATCATAGTATAAAGAACCGTTTTCATGAAATCTGAGTAAAAAAGAAGTTTACTTTTTTATGCAATCAGTCTCTGTAACACCCAACACCGTGCAGTGTTTTTGAGAATCCTTACACTATCACAAAAAGTAATATCACAATACTCAAGTGTTTTGATATTTTCTGACACCCCTAGTTTGTGTGCTTGTTTTCTTTCGTAGTGCTTTTGTCCATATCCCTGCCTGTCTGTCATTGTGTCTTAAAAGTGTGCAGATAACTGCATACCCATACAGAAACACAAACAAACAATGTGTGAAATTCCACCAGCGATGCTGTAACAGCATCTGTGCCGAACTGGTTCAACAGTTATCACACCAGGGAGTTGACACTGCACTTGGGGAAGGAGTAAAACTCATCAGAGTGACAGACGAGAGGATGCTCTCTTTCTCTCTCTCTTCTCTTCCGTCTTTCTCCTCCTCTCTCCGAATCTGTCACATTTTCTTTTCATCCACTTTCTAAACTCCTCTTTCTCTCTGCTCTCATATTTAAATGTTCACAAATCTTTCTCTGTAGGTTGTTGAATTTAGTCCTTTTTACCCTGTTTCTCTCTCATTTACACATACAGTGCACACTCAGCTCTCATCATCTTTTTCCTCGTCCCTCTGTCTCGTGGGGCTGTTTTACTGGTGTCCCAGCTATGAGCTTAGCTGGGCTAGGGATGTCAATTACAGGACTATGATAGGGCCCCTGCTGCATTATGCATGGAAGTGTCCCGCTGGGGAAAAAATGGCCTACAGCCAGCAACGATGGATGGAGGGATGAATAATGGATGGAGAGATGGAGGAGCGAAACACTATTGCAATCTGTGTCTCACCAAATTGAAGACTTGCCCTATCTCACACCTAAGAATCTCAGGGCCAAGTCACCCAGCGTGACTCAGAGTCGTGAGGTTGTCGTGTGGAAAAGCACAGGAGGGCTTTAATCAGTATTTCATTTTGTGCATTATGACCCGATGGGGTACCACCATCAGAGAGGTCACCTAAGGTCTTTGGTCTGTTATTCTATATGCAGACAGCCTCTCTCGTCTTGATCAGTCTTGTTTATCCCCCTCTGGATATGAATTCATAGAACTGCTTGTAAGCCTTTACACACAGAATTTATTGTGTTTGCCTCTAAGTGCTTGTGCGCGAGTGTTTGTACACATATTTTCTGAGCATACTCGCATAGTTCCTTCTGAGCCTTAAGACATCCAACATGAAGGCAATCAAGACCAAGAAATTTAATTAACAGCAGAAAAAAATATATGTTCAGCATCCAATTAAATCACAAAAAATGTAATTCAATTTCTTTAATATATTCAGAACAACATGCCTAAGAAGAGAGAGCAGAAAGTAAATCTTTATTGCAATTTGTTGTACAGCTACTTTAGCAGTCCATTAAAAAACAAGCAGAGATCCCAAACATCAAAACATTAATGAGACAAGACCAACTATCTGAATCAATGTACATGCTCTAGAGGTGTCAGGGTTCAAGTTTAAACAAAAACAGAAAAAGAAAACAATCAATAATGAGTAAAACCATCATTACAATTCTGGTGTTTTGTCAACAAGTATGCAATTCAAAGACGCAGAGCAGAGGAAGTTGAATGTGTGTAATGCTTCTTCAGTTTCTGAGAGTTTTGTTTTATCACTTGATGCTTGATTGATTGTAATTGTTGGTTTAATCAGCAGCTTTAGTAAATCTTTTGTTTTTGTGAATCACATTTGCATATTTGCAAAACAGAGAATTTGGAAGCACATTGTGTAATGAACACAGTATTTGCTTACAAATTAATGTCTAATACTTTATTTTAAAACAGCAAAGCAAAGTGTTGATAAGTAATCAGGGACAAACATTCAGCCCCACAGCAGATTCAGACCTATAGTGCAGATGAAAGGTGTATGCACATGTGCAGGTGCTACATATGCATGAATGTGTGTGAAAGTCTTCTCATGCATGTGTCCCTGACAGGTCCCTGATGTCAACTAATGTCAGTCAGTGTATCAGTGAATGTGAAAGATGCTGTTGTTATTCATCCCCACCATGGTGGGATGACACTATTTGTCACTGTAGTGATGGATTCCGCATCCCTCAGAGGAGCATGTGCAAGCGCCGTCTCTGAAAGGCTGTCTTTGTATTTCACACTCACTCGCTCACACACAGAGACGCACGCATATAACGCACTGCTGGAACTGACAACAAAGGCGTGCTTATCCAATTGTGGGGGAATAAGATTAGGCCACAAAGAAACTCATAAGGCTAATGTTAGCATCTCCTGCTCCAGCGAGAGCTTTTGTTTGTATAATCAGGAAAAACATGGGATTAGATTTGAGATGCTGTCTCGGAAATGATGCCCATAAGACCCTTTTGTATGATGTTGACATGTTCCTAAGTAACAGAAGGCTAAGGCCTGCCTCCTATCTGATAAAACAATCCTCTGGGAAATAAAGAGTATTTGTGTTGCTCAGATATCCGATTGTGTTTTCTTCCAAAATAGATTGTCTGGCAGAGCCGGTCTAACCTATGTCTTTACTCAGTGTTTTCCTTTATAATTGACTTGTCACTATAATTAGGTTATGGCAAGGAAAGAAAATAACTCCTCTGTCATCTGGTGTTTTAAGATGCTAATCTTTCCTTGATGAGAGCAGCTCATTTTACAGCTTGCTGTAATAAATCAATAGCAGCATTATGTGGGCTGTTGTGGCTGTGGGAGAAGACGTCGTTTCAACAGGTGAAATATCTGTTGCGACTATGTCGAAGCAGCTGGAAGCAGAACCACTCCATGACTTTTTACATGGAATCACTATATTGTGTAGATGTAACATGTAGTTAAAGCTGAAAGTTTGCTATCCTTTAAGGGGATGTCAAATCAGTGTTGGTGGTAAGTTTGACAATTAGAGCAATAAATTCCTTGATGTGTGCTGTAATGACAGAGAAAATGGATTTCATGTGCTCACTGATCCATGCTACATGTACCAGAATGCTTTGTGCGTGAGCTCTTAGCTTTTGATATCAAATAAATAAACTAAATAAGCTTATAAAATGTCAAGAAAATAAATCGTCTGACACCTACATAGAAAAATATAACTGCACATCTTCTGAATAAAAGTTTCCCTCTGTCACCAAACTAAAACTAGCTTAATTACCTCACAAATTCATTTTAAAACATCCTTCAAATACCATCTTGCTTAGTCTTTCCACTGTTCTAGCAATCATCAACTGGTTTGGTTGAAATGATTCCTTAATTCACAGAGAAAGATTTGTAAATATGCTGAGTTTCTGCTGTTTCCCCCCCATTGTGTCTCTGCCTGCTGGCTTCATGCTCGTCAGCTGTCCGCTGAGCTCATCGAAGGCAAAACTATTACATTAGCAAAATAAAATGACATGGTTAAGGGTTATATTTTCCAATTCATCGTCAGGATCCTTGAGAAGATCTTTAGCACTCCTCTGTCCAGTTGTGAAGCAAAACTTTCATGCATAGTAAGGCTCTCGGGGATGCCACAGGCGACAGTGTCCTTCAAAAACTGACCACGCTGACATTCATTACAGCAGAATGGTTTCCTTTCTGTTGGCAATGGAGGGCAATTTGAGCAAAGGCATCGCCAGTCTCTCAGCAGCTCAGGTTCTGGAGGGTCCCTGCCAACTATATCCTCCCTGCTGCAGCTTCAAGCTTGGCCTCTCTCTGGCAGAATATCTGAGTCAGCCAAAGAGCTGTAAAATGTTCATTGTAGAAATCCTGGTCAAAAAATCCCTCTGCACTCATATTTTGGATGCCTTTCTTGCTTTTGAAAATGTAGCTAGTTTGCATTCAAGCAAAGAGGAAAACAAGTATTTAAGCTGCATTATGCCCCACAGCGACCAAACCTGAATATTATACAACTCACACAGTATATCTTACTCAGATAGATTCAGAACACATTAAAAATCAAAATTTTCCCTTTTAATATTGCTGACTAACATGAAGTGAAATACAGAGATAATGCTTGTAATGTCGAGGCATCTTTAACATATTTGACACAGTCGAAGGGTGGTATGACCCTTTGAAAGATACTTTTCAGGAGGGACCTGCAGTTTGCCATAAATTCTCCCACCAATGTCAGGTCAATGGTGGCTGGGACACTTAAGATCTAGAGAGTGTGAAAGGAACGCTAGACAATCCGGTGTTGTTATATGGGCCAGGAGAGAGAGAGACCATTCATTAGCACCTCTGTGACCCCTCACTCATTCTTCTATTGAAGAATAGCTTGCCTCTCACGCACAGCCGGCCCTAAGCCCCTCGGGGCACCCAGAGCCCGTTACATAAGACAGAAGTAAAGAATGCTCCAAAAAAGTCTTCATCCATGACCTTGGCTTTCACGAAGCACTTCAATTGGCGCTGCTCTACCGGCGCTGTCTCATGGTTAAAAGTCACATGTGCTGTGTTCCTGAAGGTGGTTTAAAATGGCAATATTTCTGGATATATTTAAACTGAAAGAATCCCAAATACTTGACTCCACAATACCTTTTGAAATGTGTTAATAGTTCTGTTTAAAAAACACAACCTCCAACATGTTGCATAATTTCTTAAAAAGGTTTTACTTTTATTACACTAAGACTCTCTACATACTTGTATCTTAATGAGGTGTGGCCTGTGCCAATTCTTTTTTCAGCAGCTCAGTTTTTTCTCTTGGCAACAATCGTTTTATTTCCAAACCTAAAATGTACTTCCATGATTGAGAAGAAAGGAGAAGTTGAGGGTAAAACCGAAATCCTAATTTTGTCTTTTTTAAGAGATATCCAAAATGGACATTAGGGGAAACCATTATCTGTATAGAACAGTATTTACCAACTCACATTTGCTAACTATTATTTTGGAATTTAGCTGCTCACTGCCTTGTTATTTCCTCTTCAACTGCGGTTGGCTCCAAGCTTTGATAAACTGCTGTTATTGGCTGAAAAGCTAAATGAGACTTTTGGACTTGTGGAGTAAGACACACACACACACATACACAGGCGCTGTTTATGTTATTCCTTTATACGAGCAGAAATAGCCTCTTATCTTTTGCATTGCAAAAAGCACTTCAAGGCTGTTTGTGTATTTAGGCCTGTGAATATTGTATTTATATGATCTGTTTACAAGAGTGCACAGACGCAAACACCAGTTGCTGTATTTACACATGCACTTTAGCTAAAATTTATATTAACTATAACCATATGTTTAATTTCCTTATGAGAGGAGAGCAGGGTAGATCTTCATTAACTTAATTGCTCAATAATTATAGTCAATAATTACACATGCTTATAATCGTCTCAAGATATTGTAGTTAAATGTAAAGCGTTGTTCTCTGTGTTTTTTTTTTTTAAATCTCCATAAAAGGCTTGAATGTGTAAAGATTTGGTTTATAATTACCTTTTCTTATAAAACCCCTCTTTAAAACTAAAATGTGCAGCATTTCCTGGAAGTCACATTTAGAAACAAAGTGAAAGCGGAGGAGTGGGAGTTATAAAACCACCCTGACTTGATGATTCTACAACAGTTGGGCAAAACCTCTGACAAGTGCTTATTTAACTTATTTAGTTTTGTAAACCCATTGTTGGTTGACAGTTTTAGTCCAGGGAACATGATGTTCTTGCTAGATGTTTGTACAGGGCAGTTAGGTTTGGCAGGAACACTTGATGAGTAAGCTGCCCTTTGCTAATTATAAAGTAGAGGATGGAGAATGGGATGGGCAGTTGTAGACTCATGTACTCATTAATACACACACATGTTGTTTCTCACTGTGCTTGCCGTGTTTGGGCCAAAATTTTTGTAATCATAGGTGTGGAACATTACCTCAGAAACTCTTTGATCTTTTGTGAGGGTGGTACAGTATACTTTTTTTTCTCTCACAGTAACCTCTGTGAGTTTTCTTTGTATTTTATTGTCTTTCTCTTACTTCCTGAACCCCTGTGATCATAAAAACATCTTTATTTTCCCTTCCTTTTAATCCTTGTTCACTTATTTCTCACAGTTTTCCTCCCAGTTGTTATTTATTTCTGGCCTCTGTATTTCTGTCATTTGTCTTCCACAGCCCCCATATAATTTTCCTGTCCCAGAGCGTGTTGTGTGCTGGGATTCATGGTTCTGGAGAGAACAGCTTGTCTCTCTGTGGGTCCAGGATATGCCATGAGATCGCCCATTCCTGGTTCGGCCTGGTTATCGGAGCCAGAGACTGGACTGAGGAATGGATCAGCGAGGGCTTTGCAACCTACCTGGAGGACATTATCTGGGCCCAAGCACAACAAGTACAGTACAATCACTGTCTGATGATTATTACAGCTGTTGTATTGTCTGTTTTACTTATGATTTATAAAATGAACATCATGCTGAATTGAAGAAGACTTGAAAGAAAAGTAATTGAGACAGCAACATCCAAATGTTTACTGAGGAAATAAATCAAGTGAGAAGTAGGGTAATTTTCTCATAGATCTCTAAACATTCAGACTTCTTTTAGCAGCCACTGGAGTCGCCCCCTGCTGGTTGTTGAAAGAATACAAGTTTCAGACACTTAGGGCAGCTCTGCAGGTCTGAAAAGCTCTTGGTTATTATTTGTAATGTTTATGTGGTTCATTTCTTTCTTTTCTCAGACAAACACAGGGTGACATTTCAACCTTCCATTTCCACGCCATATGTGCCAGCATTTCCAAATGTCACTGCTGTGGCTGGAATGCACGTCAAGTAGAGTAGGGCATTACATTACTGTAGTAATAGCATACAGGAAGCACACAAGGAAACTGTGTAAAAATAGTCAACCCAGTTCCCAATGCAAAAAAGCACAAACTAGAAACTGAAAGGTCAGAGGAGTTGACCAAACAAAACGAATGGTAAAAAGGTTCCTGGGCCAACCACAAAATAAACTCAAACCCAAAGCTCCTCACTTACTTAAATGTAATATGACCCCCCAAAGAAAATAGTTTCTGTGGAGCCATCTTAAAAGTGGAAATTTTAAAGAAGTAGATCATAGATCAAAGAAAAGAAAACTCCTCTGACAGTCTGAAGATTGTGTACTTTCCAGCTTCAGGTGTCCCTCTAATTAAGGTCTTTAGAAGGTTCTTTAAGGATACCTGTGGAAGAAAAATTAAAACAACAGCACAAAAGACGAGGGTGGAGCTTTGGTATGAATCCTTTGCTTGCAACACTAACTTCAGCTCTGATCTGGGAGCTGATGCACATACAGATTTAATCCTCCTACTTGCTTTCCCACACCATCTAGAGTTACACAAATGTTTTCCTTGTGTCTGCACCATGTCACCTTTATGATATGTGCTTGGCTAGATTCAAGGAGAAGTGTTATTGCTGCCAAAAGGAGTAGTGACAAACATAATGGGCAGTGCTGCTTTTATCAGGATATGATTGTGCATTTCACTTTCAATTTAATGAGTGTATTTTTATTTTTGTTAATGAACTTTCCAATATTTCATTTGCTTTCTCTCTGATTCCTTTGCTGAACTTAACCCCAGTATAACTCTCCACATCTCACCCTCCAGCTCTCCTTCCAAGAGGCAGCAGAACAGTCCGACCTGAAGGCACTGCTGAGGTGGAGACGACTCTCTGATGAGTTGCAGAATTCGGAGGAGGCGCTTCAGATCCTCAGGTGAATGTTTTTTCCTCAAATACATCTGTTTTAATTATCATACCGGTGTTGCCACTGCCTTTCTCAAATAACTCATTGAGAAAAGTGCAACAGCACCTTCAATGAGCATGCAGGACACAGACTGATTATCTTCCCTACAGTTAGTTTTATCCCTGAGTGTCTGTGGAGGTTTATTAAACAGCCCAACACGCACAGAGAAGCAGCGTCTTCCTACAGCTGCCAGTGTAACATCTTAATCATGCTACTCTGATATCAGTGCTTCAGATACTCTTTTTCTCACACCAGGAGAGGAATGTTGAATAAGTTGCAGTTGTCTTTACTTAATCCCTCATTTTACAGTCTACTTTGTATGCGTCTGCACCGACGTGGCTGTAGGCGTTATGTTTTCAGGTTGTCCGTACATCTGTCCCATCCTCGTAATCGCAAAAGGAACGCCGTGAGGGAATTTCTTCAAATTTGGCACAAACCTTCACTAGTTGATGAACTGAATTAGATTAAATGAAATAGATTTTGATGGTCAAAGGTCAAGGTCACTGTGACGTCACCAAATTTTTTTTGACCATGCAGCAACGGTGCCTCTGCATATAGATAGCAGTAATAGCAGAAGGGGAGGGAGAATTCTGTCTGAAATAGGCATCCACTGCCAGTCTTATCCTGATAATCTACATCTGTGAGTCAGACTAAATGTTCTGCGGCAGAAGAAGGGGAGATTGTGACCATATTTCACATTTGGTCTTGATGCTAATCTTGGGTGCCCACCTTGAAACTGTGGTGATTGTTTAGCTCCCCTGTGCTGCCGACGGGTTGAAGACGTGTGTGCAGCATCCATATTTAGAATATGTAGCTACCAAAATCCACATTTGAAACATTATATGCTGTCATGGCAACAGCTTTTTGTTCTAAGCTGTTCCTCTGGTCGTTCACCACAGGTAAAGCCACTCATTAGTTTTTTTGATATTGAGTTTCAGGTGTTTTTAACACCATGTGATGAAGCTCTCGATAATTCCTGTGAACTAAAAAATAGTCTCTAAGTGAAGACAGCATGCACACTGGAATGTTTTTTTTACAGGAATCATATATGTCAAAAAAATACAGTTTATACCTTTTTTAGAATTCCTATAAAGTCTTTATTACATATTTTATGAGTCTGGACAGACTAGGAAATAAATGGAGACGTAACTGGTTAGCTGAGGCATACAAGTGGAAGGCGGTAATTCTAGTTTTAAGTAAAGTATTCCCAGCTTTTGTTAGTGTCTGCACGTGCAGACGCACACGTGAGTGTGAGGTATAGGCATTCCATGGATACAGGTGTGGCAGGTGTGGCGAGTATATCCAGGTGTACTATCATGTCTTAGAAAAGCTCTGCACACAGGCACAGCAAGTTCACACACACTCTTCATCTGATCCTGACAATGTGGGACCCACACCCTGTTTGTTTTATCCAGGGTGGAAGCACAGTGTCATCTGGGGATTAGAGGTGTAAACTCCAGCCTGAGAGTTAACCGTTTAAGGGTGGAAATGCTAGCATTGTGACTTCCATATTGTCACTCTTCCTTTTGAACAAAAAAAGGCCTCTTCACTGGAGATGACACTTGTAGCTCGGTGTGCTATTGACATTCACGCTTGTAAGAGACCATACAGAGCGTGACAGCAAATCAATGTGCTATTGATTTCATGGCACTTCTGCTAGGCACTAACTTCTAACTATGTCACTTCACTAATAATGTGATGTCATCGCACAATGGAAACACTTATAAATTAATTGTGTTTAGAGTTCCAATCAATTTAGTCTGTGTTAGTGAAAGCCTTAGGAATCATGATTTTACTCATTTGTTACTTTCTAGCTCTGTCCTCACGGGTTTAAAGGCTTCCAGGGTGAATATTTCTCCAAAAATATTTTACTCTTTCCGTACTGAAATGCTGATAGTCTCCAGTGTATGTTAATTAAGTTATATATATGTGGAAAGCCTAAACATTGTAGAATTAGTTATTGTGACACAGAGTATGTCGTAAACAACTAGAGGCTTTGTGTGAGTGAAAGGGTTAAACATGCACTTGAGAGTTGTGTCTGTCTCGCAGCATATCAGGGTGTTCCCCTATGAGGCAGACACACGGGTGATTAGGAGGATCAGGATTAGGTTTCTCTGCACCTGACGGGGTTAAGTCAACAACACAAAACTAACATCTGAAAAATGCAAACAACACATGCACTCACACATACACACAGACATACATGCCCATACACATGGATTCATAGGTTATGACTATGTTACACAGAAACACAAGTAATTGCTTAAGTGGCACCCACGGAAAAGCCATTTCTTAAACCACATATGCTCATACATTAACCTAATGACTGAATGCATACAGTCTGGGAGTCATTGAAAGCCTTTACTCTGCAAATGCAGTTTTAGAGCATCAATTTGCCCCTGACACTTTATCTTCGGGGTTCGTAATTTTCAGAGTAATTTCTAATAGGTTTCATGTAAAGAACTATGTAATTTGGTACTAATTGTAGGGAAAATAGAGTCAGTGTTCAATTAAATCCAATTAATTGCTGTGTAACCTAGAGAGTCTGTCAGCGCACAACACAGCTGAACTTGCAAAAATGCGAAATTTGCCTGCAGGCAAGCGTATAATACATACAAATATAAATAATAAGGTTGCAAATAATAAATGAATGATGACAGATTTTATTTTTTAATTCAACTGGAGCAATTTTTTCAATGAGATTCCTGTTTCCCTACATTTAGTACTAATTTACATAGTTCATCCCCTCAGGAAATAATTTCTAGAATATTTTTGTGCAATTTTCATTAAATGAATGAACTCTGCAGGAGATCTGTAAACTGTACAACAGATATCAATTTAACAGAGCAAATCCATGATAAAGGATCACAACATGCAATCTTACCCCACTCAGTATATTAGAGGGCACTTTAAAAAAAAGGCTTATACAAGAAGGTGCTGAAAGTCAGCTTATATTTAAAGGACACACAGGAAAACAGTAATCATATTATTAATAGAGAGTTCCACACAAGGTTTAGACAGGACATAATGTCCATCAGTCCCCCTCAGGAAATGTTTAAGACATTACTACAAAACGACACTGGTGAAATTACATTACATTTCTACATTTTGTTGTCCAAATTTTTTTGTTGTCAAGCAAAAAGGAAACTAGAAAATTAGTTAATGACAGTTTTCGTCTAATCAATAATAATCCAGACACGTTATAGTAACTTTATTTGAGTACAGGGCATCATTCCTGACCTTGAAACTAGTATTCAACAAAAAAAATCTCAACTTTCAGGATGGCTAACCACATTTTATGGTCTGTGGGAGAGATTGTAACCCCATCTCAGTTCAAGGAGGGTCTTTGTGGTCATATGTGGTGTCCTTGATCTTTCTCTGGCCGTTGACTTTGACCCCTTCCTAGTAGATGGTGTGATCACTGTAGTTACAGTGTGGTGCTCACTGACAGCTGATGTTGCCTATTTCTGGTGTTTCAGTTATTCTTGATGTGATTTTGCATATACTTTTCATATCATGATATATACTGATAATGTGTCATAAAAACTGATCATATCATTGTGATGTTATTCCAACCATATCGCCCAGACTTAAATCTAAGTTAAACTAAGGGGACATAAGAAGGTCAGAAGTAAATAAGACTCAGAAGTTGGGAACAGGCCATGCTACTTTTTGATGTGGGCTAGACTGCCTGCATGTCCAAGTCCTGATGTGGCTCCACTACTTAGCATTACAACTATGGGGAAACATAATATGAACTAGAATGGCACTCGGAGAGCGCAAACCAAGGCCAATGGTGCATTGACAAGCTCCTTGGATGGTCTATTTCTCTAGTTGGGAAGTCATACTTTATTTTTATCTTGCCATATTTTTTATTTTATTTCTCTTTAAACAACATGCTGATGTATGTTTATAGAAATATGATTATTCTGACACCAAAAATGTATTTGTGTATATCCGCTTTGTGATTCAGATCCTCTCCAAAATCCTTCCTTGGCACCATGCTACACCAAGTTCCATACAAATCAGACCCGTAGTTTTTCCGTAATCCTGCTGACAGCCAGATAAATCGCACTGAAAACATGACCTCCTCGGTGCAGGTAATAAACACAATGCACAGAGAAATGTCAGAGAGGACCTGGTGAAGTGAAAGAAGTGCAATGGGAGGTTCAAAGAGATATGCTAAACCCTGCCAGTATACACACACAAACACACACATAAAGGCTAAATGGCAGATTGTGCTTTTCCAAGTTCAGTGGGTCACAATCGACACCCCCTGATCCAGCAGGGGCCCCAGTGGCCAGTGTTTATCAGTCCATTTCAGATGAGTTATATTTAGGGCAGCCTGGGCCAGACGCCATTCTCCCTGCTGATTCACTGGGCTGCTGGGAGCACTGCTCTACCTTATCCGGTTTCCACAGTCAACCCAGTGTAATTTGTCAGGATATGGCTCGCGGAGCTATAAACCTCTGTGTGTATGTGTGTGTGTGTGTGTGTGTGTGTGTGCGTGTGCGTTTTACATTAAGTTCTGTCAGTAATAGCTCCTGATTTCCTCCCACTCTTTTTCTCTCTCAATCTCAGACACACCCAGGTGTATGCATGGCTACACACACATACACACCCAGAGACAAACACCCTCCGTCTCACACACACATGGCCTACAAGTCAGATAAGAGCACCGTTTATTCTGCGATACATTGAGCTATTGTGTGATTCTCCAAGGCAGCGAGCAGCGATTCCTCTTAAAGCTATAGTAAATCATCTCTGACAAAGAGAGACTGCAAAAGACAGAGATTTACACATCCATACATCCCTAGTCTGGACAGTGGGAAGGGTGGAGTTCCTTTGTCTAATACGGCAGTGATGGATCAACATTTTTCCTCTCTGCACTCAGCCTCCGGTATCTCTGACTCAGGAAACCGACACACTTTCTCTTCTGGAAAACACATGTTCTGTCATTGTTTTTGTCTCTTGCCCCAGTCCCTCTTTCTCTCTCTACCCCTCTGTCTGACACACAGACACACACTCACACAATTTCCCAGGGATACAGCATGTCCTGCTGTCTCCAAAAAAGTGTATTTCATCTTATCAGCAGTAACAGACAGACATGGGCACTACGGGCAGGAGACTGGACAGAGAGCCAGTTTAAAAAATAACTTTGATAAAAAAGGGAGATGCTGTGGCCATGATATATTAAGTAAAATGCCAATTTTTCAACAACTAAGCATGCACGCATGTTTTTCCTATGTTTTACAAATATGTTTGACTGTTAATCCATATGATCACTGTCTCACTTACTGGTTGAGACAAAGGGGGCTCCTTTGGTTCCCTGTTTGGGAAAAATTACTGCAAAAAAAAATGCTCCCATGTTGGATTAACCATGACAAAATGACTTCTAGAGTGACCTTCCAGCTGAGAAGGGTGCCCTTTAAATGCATAAAAGATGATAAAGTGCCATATAAGCGACTTACGTGCTTTATTTTTTTCTCCCCTGCCCTCTAACAGCCACAGTCTGCCCCTGGTCTGGCTCAGCTTATTGTAGGCAGCTTTCATTATACACTGACCATCATTAATAAGATGCTTCCCAAATATATTTTCCCGAATCAGGTAATTGGTGTTGGCATTTTTTCAAGTATACGCCGTGTGCATTCGTGTTCTTGAGGAACATGCCCTCATTTGCATAATGGAAGTCCTTCGGAGAGTGTCCAGTCAAATTTAGAAATTCCAGGAAGTTGATGACTGCCTCTCTCAGTCCACTGAGCAAACCAAACATTCCTGTCTATCTCATGTCCTCGATTTCTCCCACACCTCCTCCTCCTCCTCTTGTCTTCAACCCTAATCTACTTCATCTCCCCCCTGCCCCTGTTCTTCCGCTCAGCATGCCCGGACAAAGAGTCAAATAGATCCAATATTTGGCCAACTTGTAGCTCCCAGCTGAAGGCTAACTTGAAAGATAAATTTACATCATGCATGAATCAGTGTGATTAAGATATTTGAGTGTGTGTTTCTGGTCTCCCTGTTCACATGTTTGTTTATGTGTGTCTGGTCCTGCCATGAAGCGCTCCTGTGGAAAAGAGCTAGCCAGTGATGAAGGGTGTATTGATTGGTGGGCCAGGCGCCTGGCGTATCGACTTGGCAGGAGGGTGATCCTTCAAGGCCTTCCTATTGGCACACTGAGTTAATCTGCTCAGCCTGATCAATACCGCCTAACTGAAACTATCATTGCACAGCATCCCACGTCAGCGCTGTGTTTGTTTGGCTTTTATTGGTGGTTTATAGAGGTTGAAGGGATGATTTGTATCAGTGTGACAGGGAAAGCAAAACCTAGAGCATGCCTCTTTTGTGCCTCTAGACGGGGGAGCTTTTTTGTAGAAGTGTTATATGTTCGCTCAGTGAGTCATGGGCAGTAAAGTCAGAGCGCAGCACTGTGAGGTCATATAAACAGTATAGCATGCTATTATAAATCTGCAGCTTGATTTCCAGCCTGCCTCGGGCAAAGTGTGGCAACTTGGCAATGTGTTCGCCATTGAAAGTACTGGCTGGATTTAGTATCGCTGACAGTGTTTTCTTGCTCTGTAGAAATTGAGGTTTTCCTGCAGCTGAAATGGAGTGTGGATAAAATAAAAACTCTCAGGTTTTCAAACTCCATTCTTTGCTTTTGTGCTTGGGTCATTTTATTTTGCACCGTGCTGTTTAGTGTGGCTGTCGAACATCTTTTTCTGTGCATTCCCATTTCCTTACCCGCCTTATGTCTCTGTGTGTGTTTTTGATTCTTTGCTCTATTTATCCTTTTGCAGACCGAACATGGAGAACACTGGTCAGGTCAGTGAGTCTGGTTCCTCCACGGTTAAACATGCCCTCAACCCTGACAAAACCTTCATGCAAGTCCACTACCTCAAGGTGAGATAAGTGTGGGAAAGAAAGGGAGGAAGGGGAAGGGAAACAAGGAATCAAAGGAGTACAGCACGGCGCAAACTCTAAACATAAACCTTCCTTGGTAGCACACAGAAAAATGCAGAAAAATATTCTTGAGTAAATAAGAAGTAGTTACATGAGATACTTCATAAATAAGGTCCAAAGTCTACAGGAGCACACGTAATTGAGGCAAAAACATTTTTATTTTGATATGAAGAGTGTCTTCATGAGAGTCAAAAAATACAGACTTAACCCTCTTAAATAACCTGATATTTATTTATGTGGTTGATGATATAATGTCACACCATGTTTAACCTTTTCCCCCCATCTAATTTAGAAATGATGTCATCACATAGTTTGTCAAGCAGAGTGCGATTTCGACTTACGATCTGAGACAAAAAGCTGCTCTCAGTGATGTCAACCCTATAATATCATTCAACACTGGGGAAAAGAGCTTAAAGTCACTGTAGCAAAAGTATAACTGGCATCAAGAAATGTAACAGCCACCACACTGATGGTCAAAGCTGTAATCCAGCACAAAAATAATAATTCAATTCAAAAAGACACTATGTTCTGAAAAGACAAAGTACAAACACTAAGAAAGAGTAAAATTTGCATTTTGAAATCAAAGTATTTTGCACATTCTGGCTTTACGTTGTGTGTGTAACTGTCACATTACATGTTATACAAGAATATTGGCTGATTTATCTTTACTTAAAAAATCCAATATCAGGCGAGCTCTACTTGTAATGACTGCATAGGGCTGCAAAGTTTCCCTATCGACTTTAAAAGGATCATGTTTTGTTGTCTTTATTTGTCTTGTCCTTGGTCCAGGGTTATTTCCTCCTCAGGTTCTTGGCGAGTCAAGTGGGAGAGAAACAATTCATCACCTTCTTCAGATTATTTGTGAAGAAATACCATGGGCAACTCATTTTGTCTCAGGTGAGGCTGTAGCATAGGAAACTTGATTAACCTAATGGAGAATTTTGTGGTTGACTTGCAGCTACTGGAGAGGCTGTTAATAAAATCTGTGCTCAGATTTGAACAGTTTTAATATGACCTGTCTCTGAGGCCCAATGTTATTTCCATAAATTAATTGGAGGCTGATGTAAGCTTCATTGCCACTGTGTTACAATAGCTGAAAATGCTCCAGCAGCATTTCAAGTTGATGGCCCTACATCAGCTCAGCCGCATATGTTTACTCTGCTGGGGCCGTGAAGCTGAGTGATCACACCTGGAAGTCTGTGCGTTTGTATGTGTGTGTCCCTGTGTGTGTGTCTGTGATATGTTCCACCTGGCTCCTGTTTCTTCAGTGGCAGGATGAGTCCTCCCACTAAATAATGGATGTAACATAAACACTGTTTAACCTTGCACTCCTGACTTAAGATCAGGTATGCCTTTCTCTTTCGTTTTTTTCTTCCTCCCACACCTCCCCTAATGCCTCCATTTCTGCCTGTCTTTTTTTGTTCTCTTTTTTGTTCAGGATTTCCTGCGAATGCTGCTGATTACCTTTCCCGGCATGGAGAGGTATGTAAGTGGCCATGAATAATGCTTACAGTGTAATTCATGAATAATGAAAAAAAATGTCTAGACGCATTAAAACCACTTTGGTTTGGTAGCCTGGTTTCCAGTTTCATACAAATTAAAAAGATATGTTATTCATCAATTTTTCTGTTTGAAATTAGTCATACAACTTTTTTTTTATTAACAGATGTGACTTGTTAGTAGATTTATTTGAGCATGTGTTGATTTGGCCTCTATTCTTGGTCCTGCTGTGGAAACATGTCCAGCAAAAGCTCCCAAAACCAATCCTGTTAAGAGAGCAGTCTCATCCGCTCTCATATTAATTGAAGTGTAAAAGGATAACTGCTCCTCCTGCTCTCCTCCTCTCTAATTTTCTCTCTCCTTCTCTGCACTCGCTTAATCATTCAGTTCTCTATTTCTCCTGATTGCCTCATTAACCTCTTCTTCTGCCTGTCTCTGCGTCCCTCTCTTTCTCCCTGTCTGTCGTTCACTTTGTTTTTTCTTATATTCAGCTCTTCTTTTCTTATTCCTCTTTTCCTCAGCACCATTTTATCTGCTCTGAATGTTGTCTTGTCTTTTCTGTCGTGTGGAGTGTGCTGCTGGACTAGCAGAGATTGATTGGATTAAACAGGGGGAGTTGGGGACAGTCAATATTTGGATCTGGTGCCTCTTTCAGTAAACAACCCGCTGGAAGGTTCAGGATGAGAATAGACACTGACTGTGGAGGGTCATGGTCGCTCTTTGTGGGTCATATATCCTGCCCATTCCCCGGACTAAAATGGGATCATAATATTTAAAAAAGTAAACATAAAAACTATTAACACACATTAAAAAAATACATTTGTCCATTGATTTGTGCTGATAAAAACCCACTGTTCCAGGCTTCACTGTCACTCTTTCTTATCTATCATCATTACAGATCCCATTCTGTAATATGTATGTTTTGATTAGAAAGCAGGTCTAGGTGCTATATAAATGCTGTGAAAGTATCAAAATGCTTAATCCACAGAGAAATGCACACAGCCCGTATTTTAAAACCTTTAAACAAGCTGCCGTGATGTTACAACTATAAAAGAAAGAAAGAAAGAAAGAAAGAAAGAACAGTGTATTCATAATACAAAATTAACATCTGACTCCTTAAAGTCTTTTAGCACAACTGAGTGCTGAACAAGATATTTTAACTTGTCCAAAATGTCTTAAATATATTCCGTGAACTGGAAGCACACAGTAAACTGGTCAAACTTCACCAACATGTAGGTTGCCTTGTAATCAATCACAAGGGCTTTATCTTTTATTTTACTCTAAATGGGTCCATAATTTACAAAATGAACGTCATGCTTTATTGAAGAAGACTTAAAACTAGTGATTGAGACCATAAACTCTTTAGTAAAATGTTTACTGAGGTAATAAATTAGGTGAGAAGTTGGGTCATTTTCCCATAGACTTATATATAATTGAACTTGCAACCAGTGGAGTCGCCCCCTGCTGGTCATTAGACAGAATGCAGGTTTAGATCTGGAGTACTGAGTAGAAACCCAACATACAAGTATGAACCTGAAAATGAGCATCATATATCCCCTTTAATGTGAATAACCAATGAAATGAATCAAAGATGCCAAGCTCAACATGAAAAAGCTGGTACATACACGTCTTGTCTGCTCTTGTGATACATAAAGCTCCTTTCTCTTTCTATCCAGCCTTATTATGAAACAGTACTTGACAGGTCATGGGGTGTATAACTGTATTAACCTTTTATTTGCCACACGAGAAAACTATGCTCACATAATACCGTGTTATCCCACTTTATGGTGGGTTGCTGTTGATTTGGTAGATGCAGTAGATTGTCTTTATACTCTCCCTTGGTTTAACTTAACATGCCAAGAACTGAAATGACCTTGTGGTGAAGTCACTGATGATGTTTTAATGTCCTGTTTCTGGACAAATTGGTGGTTTATGGGGAGTATTTCCTCTTCTCGGACACGGTGGAGTATGAACAGATTTTTATGAGTTTTAATTTACTGAAGGCCCTCTTTCCATCTGTTACCAGCAAATATACAATAGGAAATTTTGCAGCACAAAATGCTACTTTCTCTAAACCCTTTTTAGCCACACTGACAGCGGTGTGGCTCAGTTTTGGTCAGTCTGCTCTTCCAGCTTGTCAGTGCAACAATATGGTCGAAAGTTAAATATCTCAACATGTATTGGAAAGATTTCCACAAAATACGACACTGACATTCGGGTAAACACAGATTGAATTGTGAGCATGTTAGCGTGAGCCTTCAGCTCGAAGCATTGAGAAGCACAGTTTGACTGACGCAAGTTAATCCAAGTATAACACAGTAGAGCTGAGCTTGACAAGCTGTGTTTAAGATGTCCTTAAATGGCCCTTGCTCATAGGTTCAACCCCTTATGGCCCCATAGCAAAGTTTTCTAGTATGTAAGGAGCATTACAGTCAAAGGTAATTGACTTATTGACAGCAACTTGTGGCCCTGACATTGTAATGGAAAATTAAAAACCAAAAAATGCAAAGTTCATACTGTTCTCATGAACAGTTTCTATGGTTTCTTTTGAAAAGTAATGCATTAGAATTCATGAGGATTCAATTAACCACCTCAAGCTGATTGCCAATCGGGCGAAATTATACAATCTCCTACAATGCAAAATGATGTATTCATTTCTGAAAGAGACATATGTTTCAGTTCAATTGTTTCAGTGGTTAAATGATAATTAGAGAGTCCTGCTGGGTATCCCTGGTAGGGGTGGGAAAAAAACAGCTTGTTGTTTGTGTGTGTGTGTGTGTGCGTGCTGGTGTGTGTGTACAGCATGTGGTTGTGTTTATATTTGTTACTGCAACAACATAGAATAAATTGAAGCTATTTAAAAGCACTAGATAGGGTGACTCAAGATGCAAAGGTGTGTTCCTTTGAGATTATTTTACCTGTACTTTCTCATTGGACTAGGTTCCTTTAAAAAAAAATTCTAATGTGGGAAATCACAAATTGAGCTTCAGCTAGAAAAGCATAACTGAGAGAAAATGTAAATTAAAGTGGTTCATTACAAAATCACCCCTTTAATGGGCTGAACATCACAGATTAATATACAGTAATAGCTTTAGACTAGCCAAGTGTGGAATTTTCCTTTAAGCACAGGAGGGCAGGAGTGATAATGGGGGGTGAAATGCTGTGTAGTTACTTTTCGACTTGTTGTGTATTTTGTATGCCTTACAGTTTGCATACACATTGTAGACTGCTTGTGGAATGTTTGATTGCTTGTGCATTTGTCTGTGCAAGCCTGTTCTGTCATTATGTGTTTTCTGTGCAAACCAGCCACTTGAGTCATATACACGAAGACACACACACACACACACATGCATAGTTGCTTACTATACATGCATACATATGAACCCAATTCATTGTCTGTCCTGTCTGTTTGCTTGTACTTGCATAGAAAAGTGGGTGTGCCGCTCTTTTTGTTTAAGGTGTTGGCCTCAACCTCAAGTCTGCCATGACCCCAACAATATTTTCCCAGAGCCATGTTTTCATAGGGTGTCTTGGGCAATAACAGTCACTGCTATAATAATAGGAATAATGCTAACACTTGTGCCATTGTGTTCCAGAAAAGGCCTCACCCTCCGTGCTATTTATGCTGACTGGCTCGATCAACCGGGAATTCCAAAGGTATGAGTCCTGCTTTCCTTCTGTCTTTTGCTATTTATTTAATATATGTATATATATGTATCTATGTGTGTGTGTGTGTGTGTTTAATGGAATTATTCAGAACATATCAAACACTTTAATAATCAAACATACTGCCAAATCAAATTGAATCTTACATTACATTAACTGATAATTTCTGCAGTTTATACACACCTGAAGGTAAAAAAGGGCCTAGCTGTAGTGAGTAGAGATGGATGTTTTAGGTGAGCTTTTCTTTTTTTTTTTTTTTAAAGATATCTTATTCTTAGGTGGTTAAATATGTCTTGCTGCTGCCCCTGTCTTCAGCAGTACATTATTTAGCTTCCGTTCTGTAACTCCTGCCTGCTTCTCTAAACTAGGGCCCTCATAAACCCTGCTTCAGTAAATCTGAACTCTTTCAGAGATGTTGTGTTTGGATCCAGTTCAAAGCAAACAGTATTCCATGTTGTTCCATGTATAGGAACTTTTCTTGTTTGGGGAGATGTTTGTTTAAAGCATTTGCTGTGGCCTGTCTTACTATTTGCGAGCTGTAATGATGCTCTCATAATGGCAATTATGTCTCTTATTAGAAGTAAATAGCTTTCCGTATATGAATACTACATCTTAAATGGCGTGTGACTTTTCGCCAGTAGGTGTTTTGAAACTGCTAGACAATGCTGATGGCATATCTTTTGTTCAACTTGAAGAAAGTTTTTCAAATCAGTTTCCCAGAACATATCTCAAGGAGCTTGATGCCACTGTAGGGCACCACTTAAGTTCTTTAAAGAGCTCCTCTTACATTTAATTGAATTATTGTGTTGTTTCATCATTAGCATCGCCCTTGTTATCAGGATGTTACTGTACGTTGACAAGGTGAGCAGAGCTGTTCTGCCTCTGCCCTCAAACTGAGAAAGACCCATGGTCATAGATACTAGGATTACAAGACCACACACACACACACACACACACACACAATCAATCCACTTAAACAGCTTCTTCAATTCTCCCATCTCCATGGTAACTGATCTTAATTACCACTATGTGTATGTGCATTTTTTCTTGTTGCTGTCTGGGAACCTTCACCTTCTAGATTATGTGATGATGTAACTGGAGCCTTTCTGGGGCCTCTGAGAATAGGAAGGACATCGTTGAGGGACTGCTGTTTCCTCACACCTGATTGGGCGCTGGCTAGAGTGTTCTTGCAGAGGCTTTTTTTGTGTTTGATGTGCCAGTCACCAGCTAATAAGATCAGCCAGATCGATTGAAACCTTTTACAAATGCAAGTGCTTGTGTATTATGTACACTGGACACAAACACATTCTCCCTCTGCCTCTCTCTGGCCTCTCCGCCTCCTATCCATCGCTGGACAATGTGCTCCAATTGGAGAAAGGCAGGAAATGGTTTGGCCTAATAATAAACAATGACAATCACCGATCCTGGAGTAAGAGATGTGGAATGGGAAGGCCAGTGCCGGTCTATTTTGGACCTCAGAGTTTAGATGAGTAAGCACTCCCTTTGGGATGATGGATCTAGGCTGAGATACTTTGTTTAAATAAAGACTACCCTTGATTCACCAAAGCGCTCAGCCTGATACCCTCTCCTCACTCCTCCAACTTATTTTAACATTTTATGTTTGACTTTTTCTGCCTGGCTTAGCAGTTAAAGCCTTTTTGTGACTAATTATCACACACGAATATAACCTAGTTATTTAAACTGCTTTACCTTGTATTGAAGCATTTTAACGTTTGCTGTTCTTCCAGGCAGAAAAAGGATTTGGATTTACCTTTAGGTGGTAAGCCTGCGCAGCTTTATAAAAGCTTTATTGGCTGATATGAGAAAGAAAAGAGTGCCAATTACTGAAGATCAAACTTAGTCGTTGAAAATTAGGACCAGCTGTGGGACTTCAGTACCTTTTGATTGTTGCAAGTCAGCTGTGTTCGCAGCATTAAAGAGGTGCCAAACTCTTTGTCAAATTTTCTATCAGATTGTTTGATTCAAATATGTTACTTGTTGTAATACAGCATTAAAGGCCATTTAATGAATAAATTATATTTTAATAAAAAATGTTTCTATGCTCAACAAAGTGAGATATGTCACAGTATGACTGTACAAGATGTAAAAAAAAATTTGCCTTTGAAGCTCAAACTTTGAATGTCTTTGAACAGTGATTTCCCTGTCAGCTTCAGCAGTCTTATAAATAAATTAACTCACAATATGTCAAGAAAGGGGTTTACTCTTACAGCCATTTCCCTCAATAAATAGAAATATATAGCTGTAAACCTTCTTAATTTGTTTCTGTCTTTCACCAAAGTAAGACTAGCTTAATTGCCTTGTTAACTCATCGTAAAACGCACTTCATTCAAACTTGACTGAAACTAAATTAAACTCACCAAAGCAGTCTTGGCTTTACATGTAAAAATATGCTGACACTAGCTGCTGTTATTCCCAGCTGTCTTTCTCTGCCATTGTTGGCATCTTAGTGAAAACTGAGTGAGAGCTGCTGGCCACCAGGCAGCTTGTTCTTCAGAACCAGCCGATAAATTAGCTAAATAAAATTACAAAAAATTGGCCCAAAAAATCTCCCCCAAACCCCCATCCACAAATGTACTCCGCCAGTCGCAATAGCCAATATTGTTTTTTTGAATTTGAAGCTGTATTCCAAACTTCAATTTTGCTTCTGTCTGGTTTTGATTCTGGGATTAAAAGATTTCGAAGGATATCCATCCTTGTAGACAATTCAATTTAAACCAATAACTCAACTTAAAAACACTCCAACTGTGGATTGATCTGTAGAAGATATGGGGCGTGCTTCTTGTGCGTGTTTATGAGTGAGAGGTGTAACTTCTGAACATGCATTCTGATATGAACTCACCGGAGAGACACTGCACGGACGGAGGCGCGGGATGAAGAGAGCGTTTGAGGGAGACAAAAACCTTGCTATTCAGGGAATGGTAGTGGGGATCTAGGCAGCGAAAGAGCTACGTGTGGTATCCTGTTACACAATGCCAATTTACTGCTTCAACACTCACTACATTCTATACAGCCCACTCTCACACCTCCCTCTCTGTACCTCTGTGTCTCTCTACCCATCTCCTTGGCTTTTGCACACACCTTCATGCTATTTCTGCTGGAGTACTTGTATAATACACAGAGTCGAGTACTCAGGCATGCAGTTATAGTATTGAACTTTGTGTGTGGCTATGGTAACGCTAATGGCTGACTCGCTGCATGCGTGGGAACGTGTGTATCCCATTGTATGAATATGATGCTGCATCTTTCTTGTTTGTGTGTGTGTGTGTGTGTGTGTGTGTGTGTGTGACATTACAAACACCTCGCTTCCCTGCACCCCCTGTCTGTCTCCTGTCTGTCTCCTTATTTTCCCCACCACACACACACACACACACACACACTCTACCACAAACACACACCTACACACACACCACCCTCAGCGTCATCGCTCTGATATGTGATTCACATCACTCGAGCAGTGGCTCTGCTGAAAGCCTTAATAAGGTTAGAGAGTAAGTGCTGTGTGTTTGTGCCTACTAGCTGCTCTCTGTGCGTAGGTGTGTGTTTGCATGCACGGATTTACGTGTGTGTGTGTGTAGTGGAGGAGTGGATGTGTAAAGGACTGAGGTGAGCGTCCGTCCTGTAGCTGCTAGTTATTGAGGTGATTTTTTCCTTCCTCCTCCTCCTCTTCCTCCTCCTCTTCTTTTCTCTCTTCTCCTCCACTCTTCCTCCTTTTCTCTCATCCTCCGGAGTCAATTCGCGAGTTTCCGTCAGAGGAACAAGTGATCGCGCTCCCACCTCCTCCCTCTCCTCCCACCTCTCCCTCCCCTTCC
>CAFUXE010000046.1:384436-395141 GCA_903364295.1 Serranus cabrilla | reverse complement strand
GTGTGTGTGTGTGTACATGGATGTGTGTGTGTTTGCCTGCTTTGCCTTCAGTGTGTGTGCTGACATTTAGGAATCTAACTGCTACAAAATGGCATGGTGGAATTGCCAACATCCAATTGCCTGAGCTTGCAAATGTCTTTTTGTTTTGGTTTTTTTTACCCTTTTTTGGACATTTCTGTGTGTCTCTGTGCCCTATTAACCATACTGTAGTCATTTTGATATCGAAAACAGCACAGCACTAATAATATTAACTGCAACCCCATGACAGGATGGTTCCCGTATTTGGAAGTGGGGTTGTATGAGGTTATTGTCACACAGTTACACAAACAAATGCAATGATTGAGGCTACGTAGATCAGCAATTCCACAGTTCTGTCAGTGTTCTGGTTTCAAAAAAATCTGAGCTCTCCCTTTAAAGGAAACTGCAGTGTGGCTGGTACTCACTGTTGTTTTTTTCCCCCCGCAGGGATAATATTTAACCACGACCCCTAGGCTGCTCTCACCCTTTCCGGATCAGGCCAGAACAAATGACATGAGGAAATTAAACCTGGGTCCTCTGCTATTTTCAGCCTTAGTCACATTTCATACTTCCGTACCTTATGTGTTCAGGGAGTGGGTAGTAATCTATGAGATAACTGAATATATTGTGTTAGTGTGTGTTTGTGTTGAGCATCAGGGTTTAACTGAATTCCAATGTGGTGATTATTTTGGATTGAGACATCAGTATTTTCCTCAGAATTTAGTTCTTGGCAGAAAGAAAACCGGCCATAGCAGCATATTGACCATCTGAAGCTCTCCAGCGACATATGGGAAAATAATACCAGCAGCAACAACAATGGATATATTTGTATAATTCTGTTAAAGTTAAAAAAAAAAAAAAAACTGAAATCAGTTTAAGAGCTTCTCATCACGGTGAATGGAAATGAATTTGCACCAATGTGACTTTACAAAGCTACTCAGAAGGCTGCTTTCAGAAACAAAAATCTTTATTAAAGAATAATTAGCATTATTATACATACAGCCAACCAATGAATTGGACGAGCTCTAATGTATATATTTAAGGAAAGGGGCAACCTGGTGATATTTTATATTTTAGTTTTTGCCAACAAATCTTACTAAAAGACCAAAACCAACAGGTGTTTTAGTTTTCCCAGTCTGTGGCTCGAAGCCTTTTGGTTGTTATTAAAAAAAGTGAATCTTTAAAAACAGGTTAATATTTTTAGGAGCCAGTTATTTCCTCAAACACAGTATTTCTTCGCAAATGTTGCTCAAATAGAAGAAAGGTGGATTTGTTGGTAACTTCTTTGAGCCCTGAATTTGGTGCGTTATTGAGTAAAGCCGGAGTTATTGAGTACAGGAACACAATGGTGTATGTGGGTGTGACTCAAACTACAGTGCCTATGTTCAACACAATAGAAGAACATGTCAGCCAGTGCAACAGTGTGGCTGTTTTTTAATCTGTTTTGGGTCTATGGCACAGAGCTATAAGCTGTGTCCTGCTTTAGAGACAAAGCCATTGTTGGTTTCAGTTTGTTTCATGGAGTCTGTTATCCTTTACGATGACCTTTCCAGAAGTATCTATGTGTGGTTACATAAAAATATCCTGTATGCCTCTGTTCCCCACCATCCCTTTCTCCTCACCTCTCTCTTTGTCTAAGCAGACGTCCAGCTGTTTGGATGTGTCACTGTAGTACAAATGCTACAGATTTTTCTCTCTCGCACACAAACAGAGTCCTTTTGTTCCAGCCTTGTTTCAAAGGCCTCTCTCTTTCAAAGGCATACGGGCGGTGCAGGGGCAAAACACTCCGGAGCTGGGTTCAATCCCCGGTTGTGACTCCTACCGGTTGGTTAGGGCACCTGCATGGCGGGGAGCTGGATCTAAGGGGGATTGTTAAAGCTTTCCAGTGAAGGTGGCAGGTGACAATGAGGTGGAGGCCCATACATGTCTCTACCTCCCCAGAACAACAGTAGCACAAGAAGTGACCACGGCTGTCCTACAGGGGAATTGTGCTTTCCAAAATTAGGCCAAAAAAACCCAAAAAGATGCCTATCTGAAATGTGTTTGAGTTGTTGTTTGTGCCTCCGTTGGGAATGGAACAACGGGCTGTGGGAGGAGGAGGAATGGAGGGAGGCATCCACTGGAGATAGTTAGATTTGTGGCTTGCGTCAAAGCACAGAGTGCCAGAGATTAATTAAACTTCCCCTGTTTTGGAGGTGTGTGTATGTGTGAATGAGTATGAGTCAGAACAGTGATGAGTAGGAGAGAAAACATGTTAATTGCCTTCATGATCGATGCCAAATTGCAGGAACATAGAATTTTACATAACAAACGTCCCACCTTCTGCGGCTGCACAAAGAAAAAACAAAGTGTTTGAGACAATGAAGGAAAGCTATCTGATGAGCCAGAGACTAACAGCTGCTGGATTATTGCGAAAATCCTAATCACGGTTATTTTGATCAATGTTGAGATTTTGTTTATTTATTGCACATCATGCATTTGTTGAACTTACAAAAACTTGAGGTTGTCTTGAACTTAAAATATAATTGGGCAGCAGAAAGTGGCAAAATAATAGCTTTAAAGCCAAAATGGTAGTCGTGGAAGACTACATGCCTCGTGCCTGCTTCACGTACACTTAAACACGCGCTTCTTGTAGGTGTGTTTCTCTTGCGTGTGTGTGTATGTTTGCCCGGTTGATTCCCCCTCAAAGCGAGTAGTCATTCTCCACCGCTGGGCCCACTGTGTGTGCTTTTTCAGCTTAACCCCTGACTCACAACCCTGCTGTGACCCCACGCTGCTTTTTGATTGGCCTGAGACTGTGAATTTGAAGGCCAGGAAGGAAGATGTGGGGGAAAGGAGCAGCTACTTCTAGAGGTTACCCATACTTACAACCAGCAGCTGATCAAACACACATACGTTCACACCAGCATGCAAAGGCATAGACTGGGTTCAATATTGGGGAATTGGGAAGAAGTACACGTCGTGTCCTGTGCATACATATAAGTACATGCTCGGATATGTGTCCAGCACACATAACTAACAGCATAAATGAGGCACATAGACTTGTTTGTTTTCCAAATGGGCTCTGTTGATTGGCAAAGTATTGCGCGTGCTGTGAATATTTGTTTCCCATTAGACTCACTCTGGCGAAAATTCTCGCCACTTTGCCAGTTGTGAGTGCATGTGCTCGTGTCAGGAGACACATTGATGAGACGATGATCCAGACAGTCATTGTGATTGCAAGGTCAAAACTTCAAAAGCTTTTTTGCCATTTTTTGTCCCGTCCCATTGTGTTCGGCTCTCTCCAAAGCTCGCTATATGTTTTACATCCTGATTAGGTTTGCGACTGATTGCAATAGCCAGATTAACACACAAATATGCCCCCTCATCACAGTCGTCTCTGTAGGTGTTGTCGTTGTTGATTAAAGCCATTTTCCAAAATTGGAAAAACAAAGAATGAATGCCATTAATGAATAGATTGCAGATAGACAGCCGCAGCTTGTAGGTCATCAGCGAGGTCATCAGTCTGTGACCGGCACTATCTCTGAGATCGTCCGCTCGCTGCAGCAGGTGTGACATCATTTGAGGAGATGGTAGCACAGAAGACAGCTCCATTTCACAAGTTAAACCATGTGACTCACAGATAACCTTTCAGCATCTCCTGTGTGTGTGTGTGTTCGTGTGTGCGTGTGCTCCAATCCATTACCTGAAATTGGTTTACAGAACCTATGATGTCAGCAGGCCTTTTTATAATGTCTTTTTAGACCTTGTGAAGCCACAAGATTGCAGCATCATATCCCCGCAGTGTATGAGTTTATTTTTCTTTAGCTACTTATCATATTTATAGGTTTTATATTTATAGGGTGGTCTCATTACTGCTCTGCCTTACATTAAACACACCCACACTTTCTACTGCAGTCTGCTACTCTAGTGCATGTGACCATGCATGTGATAATTAACTATAGGCATCTGTTTTTACTGAGAATTTACTATATGGTAGTAAGACTTACACCCAGGTTACACTGAACGCCAAACGTATGTTGACTGTTCAAGGAGCAGCTGCTGCAAAACAACACTTCCTCTATGATCAATGGAAGTGCAGAAGTGGTGAAAATGTGCAGCGAAGATCCGTTCTACAAAAAAAAAACAGGCCAGTTTCCTATTTATAGGTTTTATACAAGGTGCGTGGCCTTTTTACACAGAAATTGGTCTAACTAATAACTCATTTGTATTAAACAGGGTTTGCATTTTGGGGTCTCAATCATTCTATTAGCACGTATTTTGCCAGTAACAGCTGGCGGATGCTTTGTAACTTTATTCCTTATACTGCCTTCAGACCGGATCTGGCACTGTGGTAAAAACACAAGAAATCCCATTTATGTGAGTGGTCTTAAACTGCATTAGGGCAATACAGAAAAAAAAGGCAGAGGCCTGTGATGGAAATGTTGAAAGAGACTCAACTATTGCAGAAACGCAGCCCAATGTTGTGCTGGGGCGGCCAATCATGTAACCACGTCTGTATCTGAATGTATGTTTAAGGGGACTTTACATTACTGTGGCTCGAGAAGGTAACTTATATATATTACACAATCTTTTGGGAAAAAAGTCGTAAAGCACTGTGCTCGGTCCAAAAACCTGAAGCTCACCTTCTTGATTTGTCTGTGACTCACACAACCCCACGCTGTATGTGTGCTGCAGGGGGAGCCAGTAAAAAGATAAATTTCGTTGCGTGTTAAATGGAGCCCAAGAGCCAATCTTCTAAATAGATTCAGACATTATTTGTTGGATTTAAACTTAATTCTTTGGCGAGAAATGCTCAATATTTTACTACTTAAGGAGATAAAGACAGTTTATCACAGCGGTAGAGATTATGCAGGGTTTCCAGAGATATGAATGACCACTTGGCAGAATTAAATTTTCCCAGCAAGCTACTTACAGTTTCTTTACATCATTTGGTTTTCAATTTTTCCTCCATTTTGCTCCTGACCATCTGCCCCGTTTTGATGCACATTTAATTCTATGCAGCTGTATAGAGCAGTTAAAACCTAATTAAAAGTGTAAGTATTTGTGATGCTATTTGTGCTGTCATAGCTGTTGAGAGAATCTTAACAGCTGCTTTGCGTACTGTTCCTCCTCGAGACCCGGGCCCAGCGCTGCCGTTTGAGCAGATGAATGCTCGGGCCCTTAAATCAAGTGTAAAATAAAGACGGACGGAGAGAGATAAAGGACACAAGGAGGGGCTTTTAATTGGAGGAGCCAGACACGCAGTTTGGTCCGGTGAAAAGAAGAGTGAAAAGGAGTTGGTATGGAGACGGCGGAGCAGACAGTCATGGAGACAGAGGCAGAGGGAGAGAGAAAGGGAGGGATTTGAGGGAAAGAATGAGTGAAACCTTAGTACCTGAGGCGTGGGCTGAGGCCTTTAGCTGCTGGTGCCAGAATGTGTTTTTACGAGCCTGCGGTCAGACAGAAATAAAAGGCAGCCGAGCGGCTGAATGGCATCACACACACACACACTCGCATGCACACACACGATTCAATGGCCTCTCACAGTTTGGTTTTATAATGTCACAGTTATTCAATGTCTCCAACCCCCATAATGCAGTGTGACTGAACAAGCAGCACACTCTCCTCGGTGGTACGGATGTAGAGAGCGAGGGAAGGAAGAGAGGAGATGTAGGGGAGGAAAAGAAAGCAGCAGCAGCAACTCTGTATTCTTTTCAACAGGGCCGAGGGCAGAGAAAGAGGTTCTCTTATGTTCTTTGGAGTCATTATATAGATTTTATGGTCAGTTTGTCCAGACGTTGACTTTTTTTTTATCACTCAATCCCTTTGGTGCCTTTTCACGTTTTTAGTCTCGTTTGCGCCATCTGTTATCTTTTCAATTTTTTGTCATTTCCCCATTACAGTAACCAATGAGCTTGGCTTCTCCGATCACTATTACAAACAATCCAAAGTAGTTTGAGGGTTCACACCAGAATGCATTTGAAAAAGGGATAAAAAAAATAGGAGCGAAAAGACAGACAGTTATGTTTCTCAATATGCCAGTGTGAGTAGAAGCAGAAACGTAGGAGAGTGATGATTCAGCAGAGGTTATCTCAGGTCCTTCTTGTAGAGATGTGATGGTAAATGGGGAGTGACCTCGCGCCGTAGCAAGAGACTGAAAGCGGTGTAGATCACGACCCTCTTTAGCACAAGAGGATGTGCAGAGTGTGAGGGACGGATGGAGGAAATGGAAATATTTTGGATCAATCCTGTCGGTGCGTAAAGGCTCCTGAAAAAGGACACAGGCTGGCTCTCCTATGTACGGTACAGAACGCAGAGTGGTGCTCAGTGCCGTTGCCATGGAAATCCTGAGCAAGTGATGGATTATTAGAAAGGGACAGAAAAAGATTTAAAATACAGTTTATACAGTTATACAGTTTGTCTCAGGGAAGGAAGTGCACAAGAGCCAGCGCAGACTCACAGATGTATCAGAAACAATTTTTTTTGCAAATCTTAACTTGCAGCCTGATCACAGTCAAAGGTGGAAATATCACAATAAACCCTCTGTTGATGCTGTGAATGTGTGTGTGAGCATGCATATTTTGTACAAAAGGCTAAAGAGCCCTCGATTCATTTTGTGCTGTACAAACATGTTATACAGCAGCACTGGCATGACTAATGTTAGTCCCATGGTCCCATACACCCACACACATGCACTGACACACATATACACACACACACGATTGTAACTGCTTCCTTCTTATGACTCTTTCTCTGTTACTCTCCCACTCACATGGGAGCTCCACATACAGCACCGCACACACACACATCTACACACACACAGCTTTGTATACTTTATTTCACTTATAGTTTGCGGTGGACATCATGTGTTTACTATAGCTGTTTATCTCATTGAGCTTCCAGTGACTGAGGTAAACAGTCCATATTTGTGCATGCATGCACGTGTGTGTGTGTGTGTGTGAGTGTCATTGTTCGGTTGAGGTTTAGAGGTCAGTGTGTGAAGGGGACATTTCAGCAGCATATTTCCCAGAGGTCCTTGCAAGGCTCGACTCAATATAGCGCTGGTTCAACTGACCCGTGTCAGCGGTTTGCACAGAAGGCGATGTTGGTGTGTGCATTGTTTTAAATATAATGTCCATATGAGTGCACTTATAGGCGGCCTGTGTGTTTGTGTGTGAGAACGAGGGAGCGATGGGGTGTTCTGTCTGTTTCAGCATTAGCATTCCTCAGCCTTGACGGACAGACTGGAAATGAAATGCTTCTTTCATGTGGCAAAATTCTGCTTTGTGTGTGTGTGTGTGAGGAGATCTTTCACATGAATCGTTGAGATGGAGAGGGATACGTTTCCCCCTTCGGTAGTAAAGTGCTTTCAGCACTGTACTATTAAGGGCTATTGTTAGAGTTAGCCATGACCTGGTCATGACATGTGCCTGTGTGTGTGTGTTTGGCTGTGTGTATGGGCTGTTTGTAAGTGTTTGTGTGCCATTCTTCAAGCTCTACCCATTAATAAAGGAGTACTCAGCCATGGAGTTCACCTTTCCCCCTATAATTGCTCTCTCTCTCCCTCTCTCTCTCTCTCCCTCCCTCTCTCTCTCTCTCTCTCTCTCTCTCACTCTCTCTCTCTCTCTCTCTCTTTCCGTCTATTTCAACCCACCCACACACACACACAGACACTCAACCATACTCAAGCTACCCTGAAACACATTTTCAGTCACAGATGTGAAGTTAGATCTACCTTAAAGCGGAGCCTTAAAGCAGTAGTCCAGCTCTTTGCAGGTGGTTTAAAAGAAAAAGAGAGAAAATAAGATGGGGGGAGTTTTCAGGTACTCGCTGCTCTCAGAAGTTTTCTTTGTGCTGGTAAATTCTGCCTTTACTGCACCGAATTCAAATTGTGTACCCAAGCATGAGCAATTCACAGGAAACAAATCATTGTGTTGTGAAGTGAAAAAGTGCAATATTCTCCCCTGGAATGTAATGCAGTGGTAGTTTAAAACTAAAGTACACTCAGAGTTGTACTTTCAGGAATACTTCATCATTTCTTTGTCTATTACTAGCCCCATGTTACTTGAAGATAGTATTTTTCTCACATGCCTCCACAGCAATGAGAAATAGGAGTAAATCCTTGATGAACTGAACCCAAGTTTTATTTAACCTGTCATATGCTCAGTACTTCAAAAACTTGCATTTTTGCTTAAAATCTTTTTATTTAAAACACTTCAGGGTGAGTTATTGCTATACAAGTGTTCCTTTGTGTGTTTTAAGAAATAGACGAGTCTATGGAAGTGGCCGTTAGTTGGTCTGTCACCCTGGAGATGTTACATGTGATGATACAGACAGTCATGTTTCTGCCAGGGAATAAGTGTGTGTGTGTGTGTGTGTCAGGATAACAATAACTATATGAATTGGTTTGTAATGTACCATCATTGACCAGGAATTTGCTTTCAGAGACAGTGCTGCAGACATATTGATTACTGCCATAGCAACATGAGTACATACAGGCACAACAGGACCTCACAGCCAGCGCGGAGGGATGTGTGGAGTGTTGTGTGTGTATCAGTGTATCAGTGAGAGAGAGAGAGAGAGAGAAAGAGAGAGAGAGAGAGAGAGAGAGAGAGCAGTGTTTTATTGCTGTGTGGACTCCTCACTTTTCAAAGGGTGGGAGAGTAAGAAGGATCATGGGTGGGCCCCCAAAGAGACCCTTTAGAGATGGAGACGCCACTTTAGAAAACACTCAGCCTTCACAAAATGGAGGGAGGAGAGGATGGAGAGAAGGGAGAGTCGATAGAGGGTGAAGGGCAAGACTGGATATCAGATTTTCCCTGGAGTTAGATGATCATCAGTGTGTGCGTGTGTGTGTGTGTGTGTGTGTTGCACCAGTGGTGTTTGATTTGACCATTTGCCAGCTGGAGTCTTGGTGTTATTCCCTCAGCTCCAACAGCTACATGCTGAAATACTTCCTGGTTTCAGGTCAGGTATTTCCCAGCAGCGCTGAGGAGGTTGTTTACCAAAGCAAGCTTTAAATGGATAGTCTTTTTACAAAATATATAACGCATTCTTTTCCAAGAATAGAAGTCCTCCTCCTCTGTACACTTTTTTTTTTTTTGCTCTTGCGCTCTGCTTCACTCAGTCACACTCACACTTCATACCTATTTTCACGTCAGTCTCTGCAGGGCTGTCAGCCATTAATTGTGTCCCAGACTGGGACCAGAGAGAAAGTGTGGCTGGGAGTGCTGGGTGGAAGCAGGAGAGAGGCAGGCAAGGCTGGGCACAGCTCTCTCCAGAGGAGGAAGTCACTCTCTCATATCGCTGCCCACATCCATCCTCGGAATAATCGTCTAAATTCACCACTGAGTTTTCAGCGTCCCTGAAGATGTTAGTCATTAGAAGAAAATGGCTTTTTTCCTGTAGGTTTACCTCAGGATAGCACAATCAGTACGTGCACTATTAAGAAGCAACAGTGGGGCATTTCCTGAAACCCTTTCTTCTTTTCTCAATTTTTAAAGCACTGTCATCGCTGCAATCAGGGATTTCATCGCAGTCTTACAGCCCACAAAGACTAAATGTTCTAAAAGATGTCTTTTTTTGGCAGCGTGCGTCCCTGAGCTGTGCTGCTCCCTTTGTTTCTCTACAATAGGACGATATCAAAAAAGACAACTTCATTGCTTTGTTTCACTTCTCTCTCTGCCCTTGATTCAAATCCCAATATTTTCCCTTTATCTGTCCTCTTTTGTAATATTTCCCAGTTGTACAAGATTCACTTGGTTTACCATATTTATTTAATCGCCATTTCAGCTCTGTTTTATTATGCCGCCGTTTCCTCCGTTTGAACGGCTGCATTAATTGCCTGATGTGTTTTCTCATCATCCCGTTCCCAGCACTGAAAAGAAAATAAATGAAACTTTTAGAAAATAAACATAAATGTGTTTTGAGAACAGACTCTCAGCATGCAATATGTTAATAATTTTGCTGGTTAAGTAGTTTGAAACTGCTGCTGTAAGCGGGATGTGACTTTTTTTAAGCTCATAATATCCGCAAATATGTCTCGATATGTTTTTATGAGGTCGTATAAGTCTGCACTATTAATCTCATGAATTGTTTTGTCTCCTCAGGTGACGTCGGAGCAGCTAGTGATGCTTTTGGAGCTTCTGCTGGAGGAAGAGGAGCTAAGTGTGGCAGCTCTGCAAGCTCTGCAGAGAACTTACAACCTGCAGATGCAAGACGCTGAGGTAAGAGTGCAGGCACTACGCACGCATTTAACACACACACACACACAGACATACTCAGACATGTAAGCATTTGCATCAAAGCTCCGTAATCTCCTCCAATAATGAAATGTAGACGGTTTCCTCTCCCTTTCCATCCCAAGGCACACCGCTTAGTAATGTGTAGTAAATTCAGCTGTAATAGCAGCACTCTTCTTTACAGCCACCATTACTGACTAAATCCCACAAGTATTCGCTTCATGTTTTAGTACTGCACAAAGTTCCTTAATGGCACTATTAACGATGTTTGTGAGTGTGTGTGTGTGTATTTCTTGTCTGTGTTTGCGCTCTGCAGCTGTGTGTGTTGGCGGCTGAAGAGTTCTTTACTGTACAGGGCCACCTCTCAGTACAGGAGCATGAGTGTGAAAACACAGCTGTGTCCGAGCCCGTAAACTGTCCACCATCGTTAACACATGGCTTTTTTTAAAAGAAAAATTTGATAC
>CAFUXE010000046.1:359889-384395 GCA_903364295.1 Serranus cabrilla | reverse complement strand
AAGATCTTATTAATTCTATGAGCTGTTTTGTTGGGGCAGTGATTTATATAATGGGGCTCAGATGTTCTGCTGTTCGTGACCAGTTGAGCCGTTATTGTATTGAATGCAGACATCTGAAATTTAATTTAAAGACATTTTTATTATTTGCATTCCAAACCCAGTCAGGCCTCTTCAGGTTCTCACAAATAAAATTAAAAAAAGCATTTCATTTAGATTTTTTTTAACATACTTCTGTCAGTTTAATAGCTAGAAGTTTGTTTCAGTGACTTTTATTCAGCTCTTGCATTTAATTTTAGTAATTAACCTCGCGGTCAACATCCAAGGCCGCTTTGCGTTTGGCCTCGGGTTCAGATTTAGGTTGAGGCCTCTTTATTCAAACTTCCTGGCATATGACAGGAGATTCTTGTCTGCAATTTCCAGGAAAAACTTCCAGTGTTTGCTAAAAATACACAAGGCTATTATGCACATAGCCATGCATGGAAACACACACTTTTTCTCTCTCATACGCAGACATACACACTCCTGCACACACCTGTCTAAAGGCAATGGACCCGTCCTAATGTTAGTAATCTCATTCAGAAGAGGTTAATCACCTACGTCTTTCCTGAAAATGCAACCATTTATTCTCCTCTCTTTCTCTCTCCATTTCTGGCTCCTGGTCTGATTTTATTCATCTTCTCACTCAGCTTTTCTTTGTCTTGTACTGCATCCTCTTCAGATGAATGATCTGCTTAAAATTCTTGGACAAACACGAGAGTGCCGTTCAGCCTGTGCAGCCCCTCGCTGTTTACCTCATAGAGTGAGAGCTTTTTAGAGTGGATGAATATTGGATTATAGGAGTGATTCTCATGACTTTAAACGGCGGTTAGTAATATGCTGAGTCATTGTGCATGAATGCATTGTGATAAAAGACAACATAGATTGTTCAACAGAACTGTGTTATCGGTGCATGAGGTAAAAAGCCTTCTAATGCTGATTTAATACCAAATCAATGTCAGATTATCCTGATTTTGTGAATGTAGTAATCCATTTTATAAGATATTTTTGAGAGCCCAACCAATATATTGGTCAACGGATTTTATCAGCCGATACTGTGACTCGTGACTTCACTTGGACTTGAGTTGTTTCTTTTTTCGAAAGTACCTGATACCTCCCCTCAAGCCTAAAGATGAAAAAAAGTCTGTCCTGGATCAACCAACGTTAATTTTATTAATTCCCAGCAAATTCCAAAATCAAGTTGCAGGATATGACTATAAAGAACAAACAAATACAAATTTTAAAAGCATTCATTTAATGCATCACATGATAATAATGTTATAATGGCATTACATTTGGTGCAAAGCATGTTATGACTTGTTCAGGACTTGAAACCCAAAGGTTAGGACTTGGGGCTAAAGTGCAAAGACGCTGCACAGGGAATGGGATAAGAAGCCCGTATGTGGGTTAAAGGTGCTGAGAATACTGGCGTGCAAGCTAAAGATTGTGTGTGTGTGATCTGCGTGAGCATGTTCACGATAGTGAAAGGAAATATGTGGCTGACCACCAGTGTGCGTGCAGCGGGACTGCTTTGTGAACAGTGTGAGTGACCATGAATACATGTGTGAGTGCGCCTGTGAGCCGGAGCATGTGTTTGCATGTATGAGGGAGAGTGCATGACTTTCCCCATTCCTTTCATATGAGCCTCATGTGATGCCCGATGCTGTGTGAGTCCATGTCTGTGTGTGCATGTATGTATGTGTGTAGGTTCCTGAGCGCATTTCTGATTTTGTGATAACGTACATGCATGCTTGTGTGTGTGTGTGTCAAAGGCCATCTGTCGGTCATGCACACAGGACACATTGTCTGCTCTTGCCCAGGTTAGCCTCTCTCTCCAGTGACTTCTCTGGACCACATCAAGTCTGCTTCCACAACAACATGTGGAGCCGGGAAGAGGAGGAGGGTTATTAAGAGTAAAACCAAGGACTGTCTAGGAGAAAAACAAAAAAAGTCAAACTAAGTTTATTTGTGTAGCCTTTCATTTCAATGACAGTCTCAGAGGGCTTCACAGACAGGAAACCAAAACAGCTTCTCAAGTGAGCAAGAACACTGGTCCAGATTGATGTTTCACTTAACCCCTAAAAACTACTGGATGGATTTTCATGAAAATCGGTGGAAAGGTTTTGTATGGGCCAAGGAAGAACCCATTAACTTTTAAAGCAGAATCACAAATAATTTTTCATCTTCACAAACATTGCAGATAGGACAAGGCCTTGGCAGAGGTTTGCACTCTATGAGTGCCATCCTAGTTTATTCATAGATTAATTGATTGCCAAAAACGCATTGTTAAATATATGAAAGTCGTGTGTTTGTGTATGAGGATTTGCTGATATTAATGTCTTATGTAAAAATAAATTGATGCACTTTTGACAAAACACGCAACTTGAAGACATCAGCTTACTGAAGGCTTTATGATGATCATTTTCACTATTTTACAACATTTTTAGAACCAAATACATTCAGAAAATAAATTGGCAAATTAAACAGTTGTGGATATAATTGTTAGTTTCAGCCTTGCTTGAAGTCATTTTTTAGCCATTTCTACTTTTTATTGCATTTGTTGATTATATACAATTTACATTATCTCCTGACTTCAGCCAGAAAGTCCTTATGTGCGGCCGAGTTCAGGCTTAGGCTTAGGGTTAGGGTTAGGGTTAGGGTTAGGGCTTTGCTGGTGTATAGTATGTGGACAAGTCAAGACTACCATTTGCATCTTCGCTCCATGCATACTTTTGTGCATGCCGGTCTGGTCTATAACTCTTTGTTTGTCATGGTAAATGCGAGCACACACGGAGTGCATAAGCGTATGTGTCGGAATTGGTGGTGGTGGTGGTGGAGGGTGAAGGAGGAGCAGGGGTGCAGTAATAAATGAAGGAATGTCACCGTGTTATTGCATGTGCTATCAGAGAGAGAGGCCCAGCGAGAGGAAACCGAGTAAAAATGGGGGTAAGGAGAGGTGCACCAGGCAGCTGCTCTGCCCCAGGGCTCTCCCCAGGAATGTAACCCAGTGCACGGAACAGCTGCCGGGGCTACGCAGGCCAGAAGGGCAGGGCTGGCACCAGAGGGTACACATACTGTACACACTTGTGCACACTCCCACATTCATGAATACGGACACACATATCCTTGTTCCCATGTGGGCAGACGATTAAAGAGCGTGCTACACTTAACGTTTATTCTTTGCAGCCTTCCGGAGTAAACTGATGCAGAGAACTGTAGATAAAGGAAGATTTTAAATTTGGACAAAAGAGGAACTAGAAAGCCCTTCTGAGACCAATTAAACTCATGTTTATTGAGTAGGTTGTGGAGGTAATGTGAGGATTTAAATGTGGCTCTTGTAAATGGAGCATTACTCAGTATCCATTCTCATGCTGCATAAACAGGTGGAGGGCAGCGCAACATTTCTGGCACAAACAAACAACAAAAACTCTATTAAGAGTGTGAACGCCATCGTGTAGTACTCAGGTAGATTCATTTGGCTCTTTTTGAGACGGCTACCTCAAAATGAGTATCTGTACAAGCGCTGCACAAATGCCCAAAACCTTGGGCTGTTGAAATAGAATCAATCACCCACGCTTGGTCACTGTACTCTCCAAAGGACTAGTTTGTTATCCTGACTGTGTGGAGATAGTTATGGAGGAGATTGAAATACCCACTGAAAAACCAGCCAAGAGAAACTGTCAGGCTTTAAAGTAGTGACAGTGCTTTAAAAGATTTTTCATCTGGATTTTTTTTTTATCACTCTTCTGTCTCTTTTTATCATCCTCTGTCAGTCTCCTCCACAAGAGCCGTGCACACGTGCGCTGCCTATCCACGCCCGCGCACACGCACAGACACACGTGCACGCCGATAGCAGATGATGAAGGATGATGGCTGAGGCAGGGACAGAGCCAGTCTCTGATCTCTCCTGTAACCGCGGCAACAGAGCTCCTATTGATCCTCTGGGAGAAAGGCCAGGCATTAGCTTTCACACACACAGATACACACATACAGTAAAAACACACCTATACACACACATACACACGCACGCACACAGCAGACACACACATGTATGTTGTAAATAGAACTTTAAAGAATGAACTTTAGATTGAGATGATTTCTGTTAATGCTCAGATTCTGGATGAATCCATTATTGTCAGCGAAGCAGCTTCCAGCTTTGTCTCTCAACTTGTCAGATGAGCCGTTTGTCTTTTGTTACTGGCTTTGAAGGAGACCTGTTCACATTAATGTGCGAGTGCACTGGCCAAAAACATAAAAAAACAATATGAACAAATCATAAATCTTTGCCATTAAAGCCGATTTTTCCTGGTCTGCAGATATTAGCCTATCAATGGCATATCAGTATTGGTGTATATGCTGTCCGAATATGTTCCGTTGTGAAAACTTTTGTAAGATTTAATTTAAAGTCCCTGAAACTGCTTTGAGTTCAGAGACTTAAATAAGAGATTTTCCACTTTAAGGTCAGATCAGGTTTCTGGTTCCACTCATTGATGTTGTATTCTTTCCTCTTTCTTTTGCTTCCAGATCCGACATCGCTGGTGCGAGCTGGTGGTCAAACATGCGTACACTCGGGCTTACGGAGACGTGGAACACTTTCTGGTTCATGACCAAGTAAATAGACGAGACTAATAACTTTGAAGACACTAATTCAACCTGAGAGGAAAGCCGTAACATGATAAGAAAACGAAGCTAACGTGATTTTGTGTGTGTTCCAGGCCATGGGTGTGTATCTGTACGGGGAGCTGATGGTTCAAGAGGACGCTGAGCAGCAGGCTCTTGCCCGTCGCTGCCTCTCATTGGTCCAGGAGGAAATGGACCAATCAGCACGCAGAGTGGTGGAGGAGATGGTCCTATGACATTGGAGGTGAAGTGTCATTCTCAGTCTTTCATTCCCCTTTTGTCGACCTTGCTGGGTGTCAAAATTCAAATTTCCAACTACTTTTTTGCAGTTTTATGTCTAAACATTTCATCATGATTTACTTCAGGAGCTCTTACAAGCTGAATCAGAAATGTAAAAACACTTTTGTGTCAGTCTTCATCTGGGTGTGGATGTCATTGTAATTCTTCTTCCGTTTTTTAAGTATTTCACCATATAAAAGACAATATTTCTATCTCATGTCTGACCTTTTAGTCGGAGGTGGTGACCGTAAAAGAAAGCTTTGTGTTGGATTGATCCTGATTCCATCTGCCCCAGCGGACAGTCCACACTTGAGTCACTTGGCTACCTATACTTCACATTCCTCTCTGATCCCATTGAGTGTGTGTTTGTAGACTCAGAATGGGGCCTTTTCCGTGGTTTCACAGCAGCGCCATCAGGATGTGTTTGTCAGAGAAGGAATTTGGGAATGTGTTCCTCAAACAAACGAGAGAGGGAAGAAAGAAAAAGAGAGAACGGGTCAGCGAGCGTTTTCCGAGGGGCTCAGTGCGTGTCTCTACTCGATGTGGGGTGATTTTTATACTGTTGACCCTGAAATTCCTCCTGTGTGTGTGTGTGTATAACTGTTCAGCTTTTTGACGGTTCAGAACAGTGAGGGGTTTATTGCTCTGACACTAAATGAAGGGAAGAGAGAAATTTATGGTTAAGACGGACAGACAGACAGCAAAAGGAGGAAGAGAGGGAGCGGAAGGGGGGACTGGAGTGAAGACAGGTCTCTTTGAAGCTTCTGATCTTTTCATAACAGTCCTGCTATTACTGACACTAACCTTTGAATAATGAGAGCAGCAGGCAATTAAACGGATCTTGGCTCGACAATTGAACTAGAATAACCCAGCTATTCTTCAAAGCTTTCAAACAATACAGAAGTATACTATGGATCAAATGCTACATTATATTGAACTAAAATACAAAACCCAAAGATATTAAATTTATAATGATGTAAAACAGAGAAGAGAAGACAATCTTCATATCTGGAACAAGCAAATGTCTGGCATTTCCGCGTCAAGACTTAAACAATTCATCATTCATCAAAATAGTGGCCATTTAATTGTTTGTATCAACTATTTTACCAACTTATCAATTAATGACCAGTAGTTTAAACTCCCTTGTTCTCCTTGGTAAAATTAGCAAACAACCCTACAACTACAATCAGTTTCTAATTCCAGTATCGATAAACTCAACTTTCCTAACTTCCACTCACACTTAAATCATGAAAAATAAGCAGAATTCCTAGAACTTTGGCAGATAATTGTGAATTCATGTAGAATACCTCATATGCTGCATTTCCGCTGCATAGAACGGCACGGCTTTACTCAGCTAGACACTTTTTTGGTTTTCTATTGGCAAAGTCGTGGCTAGAAACTTTTACCTGGTGCTTTTTTTGGTAAAAAAAAAAACAAACAAAAACAAAACAGAAGTATCAGAAATTAGCCTGAAGAGATATTTTAGAAGAGGCTTCCATATTTCCACTGGGGACATTTTCGGTATCATGTCACTGACACAAACTTAGCCGGCTGTCTTATTATCCAGCACACGCCCAATTCAGCAAGTGTGAGGTTAAACACGTGTCCGTGACCTTGGTCAACACAGGCTGCGTCAAACGAGGCTGCTAAATACTTGTCCACGTCAACCTGAGTGACTTACAGCACTAAATCCTTTTTTTAGGCCGTGACCAAGCCACTACAAGACAGGCTTTTATCTTCAGACACACACACATGCACGCTCACACATAAACACGCACACACGTAGAAAGACAGCTTTATGCATTTGCACAGGATGTGAAAGGCTTTTTAGACAAGTGCTCGGCATCTGGCTCAGTCCTGATAAATCTCTCTGACACACACACACACATGCAGCGCACACATATGTAGCGCCTATCTGTCTGTGCCCGCGTATCTTTTGTCATCATCCAGCACTCCCTCACTACACCTCCCCGTGGAGCCTCGCTACAAGTACAGCAGGACTGAAACAGAGCGGTTAAAACACCTTAAAAGAATAGAAGAAGAAAAGAGGCATTTAGAGATTTATATCCCAACTTTTACTATTGCTTCCCTTTGGACTGAACCAAACAAGCTTCCGTAAACATCAATGGATCATTCTGGTCAACTGAGCTCAGGTCCAGATCTCACTCCAATTAAAATGATGGATGAAGCAACCTCCTCACTGCTTTTTCATATTGCACTGTGGGGAGATGGATTTATGTTTTACTGCTCAGTTTGTGTGCCCCCACCATCTTTTCCTAAGTAGAGCAGTCCTCCCTGTACCCTTTATGCCCTCACACACACACACACACGCACACACACACACCACAGTACTGTGGGATTAGGCTGAGGCGGGCTGAGAGGGTTTTAACTGAAAACAACATGTCTGTCAAGGCGCACTCCCTGCTCTGTGTTTTTAAACCTAAAAAGCACAACCCTTTAAAGGAGAAGGGTGGTCTCCCCCTGTCCTTTTTTTTTCTCCTTTTCCCTCCCCGCTCACTCCCTCGTTCTTTTCTTCCCCCGGTACATGCCTCTGGAATCCCTCTTGATCCGCTTAATGAGGGGCATATCGCCGGGTTAGCCGAGCGTGGCGAATGGGAGAGGAGGAGAGGGGTAACCAAGGAAATAGTGTGTGAGAGAGAGGGAGAGGGAGTGAGGATCTACAGGTCTGGTCTTTCATGACTGCGCTCTGATGGCAGACACAAGGGAGAAAGAGGAAGAGATAGTACAAACAAAGTTAGTGATTTACATTTGTAGGGGTTGCAGGTTAGCCAGGACTTGAGGATGTAGTTAGAGGAGGAAAGACAGAGAGAAGGATCTTGTTCTTTCATGTCTGGGCTGTGAGGGTTCCTGGCGTGCTGATTTGTGACTTATGATAAAATCACATTGCCAGGGATTACCACACAGCCCTGACCCAGCCGGCTGCCATGGTAACCACAGCCCCTCCTATACACGCACACACTCATTTGTCCCCCAGAAACTTAAAACTAAAGAAGACGTGATTATCTAAGAGTCTTTGTGATTGTGTTTGAGGAGTTGATGATTTGGAAGTACGGAGGGAAAAAAGAAACGTTGATGAGGGAGCCAGAGGGTCTTGATGGGGGTGTTTTGTAAGAGTGTGTATGTGTGTGTGTGTACATGTCAGTCCACCAGACAGGTTTTGTATCCTCTCTCCAGCCAGGCACAGAGCTTAGCTGATTGGTGAACAGTGATTGATTTCCTCTTTGTTCACAGTGGCTAAGTTCTGCACCTGAGGAGAGCATGACCCAGACAAGCAGACAAAGCAAGACAATGAATGTGTGTGACAGAAAGCGAGAACAGAAATGTTCTTTGAAGTTTTTACAGTGGTGACTGTGTGTGTGTGCTCGTGCTTTTGTGCGAACACAGTTGAGTTCAATTATCTAATGTGTGTTTATACATTTCAGTCACAGAACTCCTTCCCCTTTGTCCTCTACTGTTTTCTCGCTTTTTCCTTGTTTGTCCTGCATCCTTTCACCTTTCCCTTCATTCTCTTATCTAATTTCACTCTCCCCCTCCCTCTCTCCTTATCCTGCATTTTCCTCCAGTTTGGCCTAACCTCAGTTGAAATAACTCTCCTCTCTCCCAGCCTCGCTTGTCTATAAAACTTTCCACTGAGACCCTCTCACTCAGAAGAATTAAACACACAAGTCTCTGACAAACTCGAAACGCCGTGCAACATTACTAATGAGCACCGCTCTGCTTTGCCTGTTGTTCTTTCCCTTTTCTTTCATCACGCTTTCTTGCTCTCTCCTTCCACCCCTCTGCTTCTGTCTCCTTTTAGTTACGTAGTATAAAAGATAATACGGCAGATGATGCCAGTTTGCATGCTCTGTAGTTCTAGCGAAGGTGAGAGTGAGTACCTCAGGAGAGGGACTGTACTTCCAGTACTAATGAGGCCTGGGGAGACCCAACTGCTGCTTAATGCTGCTGACAGATATTTCATCAATCCGGGAGCAGCGGCTACCATCAGCACCCTCATCATCATCATCTCCACGATTTAGTCCTTCTTTAGTACAGCAGACAGTGGTGAAAGTCATACTGCACACCAATTCTTTACAGTATACTAAGAGGATGTGCACTGTTGAATGACCAGATCATATGTTTTTACCATCCATCTATCAGTTTATCCTGGGTTGGGTCACAGGGGCAGCAGGATAAGCAAAGTATTCCATACCTCCCCTTCCCCAGCAGTGTTTTCTAACTCTTCCCGGGAGCCCTGAGGTGTTCCCAGGCCAAATGAGATATATAATCCCTCCAGCATGTTCTGGGTCTAATCCGGGGCCTCTTACCAGTTGGACCTGGCCAGAAAATCTCTAATGGGAGGCACCCAGGAGGCATCCTAATCAGATACCCGAATCACCTCCACTGGCCCCTTTTGACGCAAAGGAGCAGCAGCTCTACTCTGAGCTCCTAACCCTATCTCTAAGGCTCAGGCAGCCTCCCTACGGAGGGCACTCATTTCACCCGCTTGTGTCCACAATCTTTTGGTCACTACCAACGTCATGACCATAGGTGAGGGTCGGAACATAGATGGACTGTTAAATCGAGAGCTTTGCCTTCAGCTCAGCTCCTTCTCCACCACAATGGTCCGGCACAACGGGTGCATCACTGCTGACACCACACGGAAAAACCTGTTTATCTCTTGCTCCAGTTTAACCAAGATACCTGAGCTGCTTCAGACTTGGAGGTACTGACCATTCCCTCTTAGCAGGAAACTTCCCAGTGCATGCTGGAGGTCAGGTCCGACATTTCCATAATGCATTTTTCTGGAAGTTACTTATCAGCCGACATTTATAGAGATATATATGCCATAACCTAATGTTCTACATGGTCCCTGCCAGCGTGCAGCTAGCTGAGCTTAGAATAAAGACTCCTCTAAACAAACAAGTGTTTATTAGGGTGCTTTAATCTGTGGAAAAACCAAAGTGTAAAAATAACAAGTTGTGGATTTTTAGGAGGTTATGTGCTGTACATAAATTTCCCCAAATGTTACTCCTAAAACTCCTTTGACCTGACAGTTTAGTTGAGACATAGCATGGTAAATGGTTAAAAACAAGTTGACAGGGCTTGCAGAAAATCAGTGCTAAAAATCATCCTTTAGGTACGTAAGTGCTTCAAGATTTAAACTTCAATCACTTTGGCAATGAAAAGTGCCGTCCGTGCATCCCTGGCTGATAAGTATTGATTTCTGATCTAATCTCAGCCTGAGGAAGCTGAGATACAGAGATCCATAAAGCAGACGGATTCTCACTGAACACATTTCCAGACTGTGAAGGAAAATAAGACAGACGCATCAAAGGGAAGGAAGGTTGCACAGATTTCAGAGCTTTCCATCATTTAGGGGTGTCAGTTTCACTTTATTGGGACAATTAAGCGTTTCTACAGTGGATTTACCGCACGAGATATGAGCTTCTACTGTTGTGGCTCAGATAAACAAAAGGCTGTGATCCTGTAAAACACCCACTGATAACAAGAAAAGCAGGAATTGTCAATTGGGTCACAGCGCACGCATTGTTTCAAGTGTTACAGCGTGTACTGAGAGAGGGTTCTCAAATTAGTCAAGATAAGCTTTAATCACAAAAAAACAGTTTAACAAACTCAGGACAAACTTTCTCAGAAACATGAGCAGCTTTATCATGCAAGTTTCTATTTAGCATGCACAGTCTGCCAACACAATGATCAATAAATCTCAGTCTGTCTCACTTGTCCCAAGAAATAGATTTGTTTTGGAACTGTTATACAACTTCCATTTGCATCTTCCTACCAAACAAAAAGTTTCTCTGAAAAACAAGTCCCAACAAACTGAATTCATCATCCAAGCTGTCAAAACTTCCAGCTGGACTACATGCAAAGAATGCGTTCGGTAGGACTTTAACTGCTGACCGCAGGAACTTACCTTTTCTATAAAATGGGTGTATTCCACTGTTACCAGCTAATCGGAATGCCAAGCTATACCGCTCCGGACCGATCGCTCCCTTATCAAAACAGTGACAGATGGCTGGAAATGTATTTCAGTACAGCTCAGTCCATTTTTGGCAATCAGAATATGAGGCGTGAGGAGGTATTATAGCGCTCTATATTCACAACGACAAAATGGCGACTAAACGAGGACAGATGTGTGAATTAGAAATGAGGGCCATGTGGAGCCTGCCATTTTTAGACCTATATTTAGGGCCTGTTAAAAGAGTAATGACCATCAAAGGCCTGTAAAAGAGAGGAATTGCCATCAGAGCCCGTATCTAAAAGGTGATTTATTACACTCTAATGGGAGGGAAATGGCGCTCTGCACATCAAAGGACAAAGCAACATTGTGTAAAGACACCGAAAATAAACGTATCGGGCCCACACCGCCCACACCGTCTTCTCTTCACGTAACTACACTTAACTGACGGTCTCTTTTATATCAAGTGTATTTTAGTGAGTTGTTGCATTTCTATTTTAAATTATATGTTGGCAAGTTTTTCTATTTAAGTGATGCAGTATGACTGCATGCTTCCCGCAGAAGGTGGTGGAATGTGATTTTGATGGATTTATAGTTGGGTTTTTGTGATCACGCTCCTGTAATAATCTCAAAGCCTTTTTATGCCAACAATGTACCAATAATTTTGGATAGTTCCCACCATCCAGCAGTGGTCTTGCTGACACTGCGGTGGAGAGGTTTCTACCGTGTCAACCACACCTTTCAGCAGCTAGTGAAATCCAACAATCTCAAGAGTTTAAATGAACCTACAGTAGTGTGGTTTCTTGTGGGTTTGGCAAAGCAGAACGCTGCTTGACACGCAGTCTGAGTTGGCATTGCTTTTTGGTTCATTACAGTCAAAAAAAAGAAGTATGTGTTCATAGCTTGCCAGTGCTTCGTGAGAAAGAGAGAAAAGGATTTGGACTTGGCTTCCTGTGCCTACTGAGCTGATAATCAGTCCTATACAACCACTGGCTCAGTTCAGCAGGAACAGGAGTCCAGTCCACTCACCACCGAACCAGAAGCCAACACGAGCACTGGCCCCAACTGACTTACAACAGATTATACACAATGGATCTGCCTTAGTGTTGGATGAATTGCAGTGTATATCAAGAGAATATATTTTGTAATTTCATTTTCATTTAAAGGAGAGTTTCAGTTAGGCCTGGCTTATTGCAAATATGTATATATATGTATATGTTGCTGAGATGAAAATTAATTCCCAATTAATTTTATTTCTTCTGTTTTTATGACTGTAGGTTGGATATATTTTGGTTTTAACTGTTGGACTCAAAACCAGCAATTTAAAGATTGGGATTGGGTTTCTAGGAATTTTTTCTTTAGGGCTAACTAACAATTATATTCATTACCAGTTAATATTTTCTTGATTAACTGATTAATCATTTGTCAATAAAATATCAGAAAATAGTGAAAAATGTCCAAGGTAGTGTCTTGAAATGGTACATGTCCAATCTACATGCTAAATAAGCATGAATGTATTGCTTTTTTGCTTAAAAAGTGTATTCATTTTTTTGTCAATGACAGAATTCAGTTAGTCGAGTAAGCCCTAAGATTAAACATATTAGCATAAATATAAGAAGATTAATGATAAGAAGCTGCAGCAAAGATAGGTTTGTAGAAAGATGCTATTTATTCGTGTTGGCATTACATTACATTGTTTGTCCACCAGAGGGCACTTTTTTTTATCAATACAGGATCGGACTGAACTGGCGCAGTAATCACACTGGTAGACACCAGCAGATCAGCCAGAGGATCGTAGACGTCTACTGAATGTTCTGTTCTGCACTCATCAGATCCTATCTTTCTCTTCCAGGTTGACGACTCCAGAAGGAGATGACAGGACTTTGGCACGCGGGGGTTACGAGGGTCCAGCGCTCACCTCCCCATCCTCTGTCGTAGCGGGGACGCTGCAGAATCGCTCAGCAGTGTGAACACCAGAAGGCTGCGCTCTTACTCCACAGCCAAGGCCAACTGGCGAGATTCAGAGCACAGCAGTTCTGTCCATTCAAGTCCAAAGAAATAACAATGTGTGTGAACCAGTAACAATACAAGCTGTTCTTACAGAGATGCCATGCTGTTGACTACAGTTTTGCTGTGGTGAGAAAGTAAAATTACAAAATTTCTCTGGTTTATATTTTAATGGACGGTGCCACTGCACATCCGTCCGTGTTTAAGAACCTGCACTGCTGTATTTAGGTTAGCTTCTGTGTGTGCAGGTGTGAGTTCATGTCTGTTTAGTCCAGTGCTTCTAAATTATTTTCTGTTACGCCCCCCCAAGGGGGATGAAAACAATTTGCGCTGACATACTATAGTATGACTTTTTTGTCAAATTTTTTGACATCTCACAATAGGGTGTTTTTCTGTCTTTATCAGACAATCTACACTTTATGTATCAACAGATTATAACAAGACTATTTTAAGTATTTTTAAGCAATCTAAAATTCAATCATTTTTGACCAAAATCGACATGCTATAGTCTGTAGCCATGATCTGGTTCTTAGACAGGAAATACTTTCAGGGGAGTCACATTTTTTATACATAACAAATTACTTCACTCTGACCAAGAACTTTACTGGAAAATATACATCCTCTTTGGGCATTTCTATATGTGTAAATGTTTTGTAACGGCTGTGCCAACAAATAATAATGAGAAACCTGTTTCTGTCTTTGGTTATTTTTTGGGAAGATTTTTGATATGTTCATGTTAAAATAAAATGTTTTCCTAAAAAAAGAAATGCATTACTTTTTTCAATCTGTTCCATCACTGAAGAAGCAAAACCTGATTATCAGTTAATACCTTGTGACTATTATACTGATTTTATATGCAACTAGGTACAAATATCATAGCCAGATTGAATAATCAGATTTCATGGACATCTGTGTCAGCTGCATAATGTGTTAGTGAAATATAAAGTGAAGTATATTTTTCTCTTCACAAATCCAGTGAAGAAAATTGGATGTTAGATTTCTGTATTAAAATGGTTCCGGCACACCTGTCAGGGTACATAGATAATTATTTAAGAGACACCGGCTTGCCCGGCCACGCCCAAATAGGTACCAATAACGCACCTGTGCTGGCGTGTAATCATTGATTGTCTCCACCTGTGTCAGGGTGCAGTGTGGGCGTGTCATCATTGATTGTCTCCACCTGTGACAGGGTGCAGTGTGAGCAGTCCGAATTGTTTGAGCAGAACGTGTGTTGAGAGTGTGAGAGCAACACCTATATATCCTCTTACCTGTTCAGAGCAGTAAGGTGGCCGTCTGTCTGTGGGCAGCCTCCCTGAATTGCTGTTGTTTCCTCGGCATTTCGTTTCTGTTAATCCAAAGTGACAAAGAACCTCCTAACTCATCCTACCAGTGTATCGCCTACGGCGCGTGGGCTTCCGCACTCGGTAGGATCCTAGCTCAGACGCGAGTCGGCTAGCGGTGCTTAACTACAGCGAGTTCTCCCTGCCCAACTCTCCAAAGAGCAAATAAGTTGTCCCGGGGGTTGTGTACCTAGCAGTGTGTCACCCGCAGTGCGTGGATCTGACACGCTGTACAGGGCCCCCGCATTAGCGCAGACCTGAGTCGGCTTTAGCAGGCGATAACAATAACAGAGTAAACAAGTTCCCCAAACTGTCAATAGCGTGCCCCGGCTGAGCGCAGACACTGTTGGCTTACAGCGGGTGGTAAACACGCTCTCGAATCTGCAGTGGTTGTGTTACTGGGTGCCGGTTCACGCATTAGCTGCAGACAACCTGCTACGCCGATCGACAGTGTCGGCCGAAGCGGATGTCTCCCCTCTGTAGCCAAGTTCCCAGGGTGATAAATAAACCCACGCTCCTTAGCCGGTGTTAGCCGCGGTCGCTACTCCCCGTTGCTAATGTAAACAAGGAAGTGGACTTCCGCCTACCGTAGGCAGGCATGGCGAGCCCCCACAAGGGACATTCTTGTGTGGGGTGGAATATGTGAATTAAAGATAATGCTGTGTCTGTGCAGCATCAATCAAATCAAATCACAATTACTTTATTTATTCTCTAGGGGAAATAAAAGAGGAAGAAGGGGGACAAAGGATAAGAGAGAGTCAGTTCATCAGCACGCATTATTGCCTGCACGCGCTATAAGGACCTTTTGCTGGTTTGTTACACAGCTGGTCCTGGTGGCTGTGTTCCCAACATTAGCGTATTACTCGTAGCTTCGCGAGTTAACGTGCTGTGTAGGGGAGCCTCCCAGTTACACTGACTGACATCCTATACAAGCATATTGCTCATGTTGCTTGAGCTAACATGCTCAGTGGGACCCTACTGGGGGCACATGTAATCAGCTAACAGCGCATGTCCTTTCCCTAGGTGAGGCGTATCACTGGCGGTTGTCAGTTCGTGCGCTGACTTGGGTCTCTGTGCTTACGTTGGCTAGCAGCGGACGTCCTTCCCTAAGTGAGGCGTATCGCTGGTGGTTGCCAGTTCATGCGCCAACTGTTGTCTCAGTTCTGATCATAGCCCTGGCTGGTTAACAGTAGACGGTTCCTGAGCTCCAGCCAGCCAAACTTATGGTTGGGGCGTCGCTTCAGCAGGGCGAGAGTTATCCACCAAAGCTATCCACCCCTGGTATGGGATGCTCTGGCCCCAGAGTCTTGCCTTCCCACCTGTTCCCTCTCCAGCCTCCTTTCTGAAGGATCCTAGTAGAAGGGTTATGGAAGATAGTGGAAGCTCCCCCTTGGTCCCACATCCGTGGTTCCCAGCGATTCCACTCCTCTTGGATGGAATGTCATGGTGACTTGCACCACGGTGAGACCTTCTGTCTCAGGCAACTAGACCCGGTTGGCCATAGCTCCAAACAGTTACCCCGTACATATGGAATATGTAACGGAGTGGAGAGATAGTCTCGAGACGATAGAGAACAAAGGTTACAACGTAACCGAACGTGCTGTTAAAGTACAGTTCCCCTTGAAGAGCTCAGACACGTGTTTGTTGCAATCCAGTCTTATGTTAAACATAAAAGAAAGTTGTAGCATCCATGGTCCATCATAATGCAGGAAATTACAAATAAATGATGTATCCAAATTGTGTAGCAAAACATTAAACTGAGATCTTTATCAATATGACCTCATAACATTAAGCGTATGAGAATAGAAGTGTTTGTCTGCAGCATAGGAAGTCCAGTAATTACAACAATCTTTCACCCACTTTTTGCTTTTAATAGTTGAAAATAAATTTGCACACAAATCACACATTACAAGTCCATCTTGTACCAAATTGAAACCAAAACATGAAGAATCCTGCATGACGCCAAACAGTGAATCATTTTGCTTAGACGGCACACGAAATGTAAATATACAAAATGCATTTGTTTATATGTCTGTCCAGCTCCAGCAACAGTCAATCAGAAGTCATAAAGCATGTTATGTAGAAGCATAAGCAGAGTATTCTCAAATGTCTGGCTCCAGTGCTAATTTCAAATGTCTGCACTTAAAATTATGGATCAAACACAAAAGGACAGAGAGCTATTCTCCGTCTTTATAAATAATGCAGCGATGGAAAATGCATGCAGAGAAAAAAGTGACATTATTTTTAATAATTTACATTTTATTGTACATTCAGTAGTCTGCATTTGTTTTTCATATAAAAATATATCAATACGAACAGTATTGTACACAGATAGCCGTTTGGTTTTCCTGTCCTCCAAACCTAAATGTCTTTCAGTCAGCGTGTATACCGTGAAGGATTTATATTGTGAGACAATTATATGAGTGGGAGGACTCTGACACATTGTACGAGCTGCTGCTTCTTTGCAGTGTGATCTGTCACTGCTCAAGTGTCCTTGTGGGCCTTGTAGTTGTGTTATGTGTGTGTGCGTATAATTGTAGCCTCTCCGCATAATCTGTCCTCGCTGTGCTGTTTTGACACACTCCTGTCATTGCACCACAGCATATCTACACAAGAATGTGGCTATTTGTCATTCTGCAAAGGTGCTCTGAAAAAACCCGGAGCTGAGGATGAACTCACTGCTGTGTGGTTCTGTGAATTAATGTGTGTGTGTGTGTGGGTATGCGCTCTCGTCTGTGTGTGAGTGTGTGAGCGCTTGGTTCTCAGCAGGGCTCCGTGCTGCATGCATATGTGTTAGTGTGTTTTGAAGTGCCTCGATCCTGAGATGAACTCTGTTGGCGTCGCTTGATAAGCAGCTTCCTTCGTTCAGTCTGAGCTGCAGCGAGTTGAGAACAAACACTGCTTCATCAACCAGACCAGACCGACCCACCACCTGGACTCACACACACACACAGACAGTGAAAGAAGACATATATTATCATATAACATTTAACAGCACACTATAATTCTTGTACTCAATAGTTATGCACCGATCTGGTACTGATGTTGAACATCAGGCAGATACCGACTCAGACAGCTGGATGGGGCTGGTCACTTCAATTCTATGTTTATATACATAACACTGATTCTAGAAAAGTGGTGACACTGTGTAAAATGCAAATAAAAACAGACATTTGTCACATGTATTCAATTGAAAACAGTGTAAAGACAGAATATTTAACCTCTCAAAACCCACCTGCCACCAGCAGAAGGGTAGGCATAGGGTTAGACTAAAAAAATGCTTTGAATTTTTGAACTGATATAGTTTTGGTTGTGTTTAAGCAGCTGCAGAAACTGGATATTACCATTCAAATGAAGCCTCACATGCATTTTGGCCCTAAAGTTCTCTTCACATTGATTTTGTCGAAGCATAACCCCTCCTCATTTACCTCAAAGAATCAAAGTCTGTAATATCTCACATTCAAAGCATAATTCAAATTATCTGTAACCAAACATTTAGTTTGGTTATGTTCGGGCATAAACCACCTAATTTGTGTATTTAAATGTTGCATTTGAAAAACATTATCTACGGGTTATACTCTGCTGAGAGTATGCTGAGAGAGATCATGTGATATGGCCGAAAGCCACAGAAAAGCAATAAAGTGGACCTTGTGGTGAGTTCTTTTTTGTCCACTGCTGTTTAAAAGTAAAAAAAAAAAAAAAAGATCATGAGTTTCAAGTATTTACAAGTTATTTTGTAGCAGAACATAATGTTCAATGAGTCATTTTGTGCCGACTGTCTGACCATGGGATGTGTGGAACACGAATTAGGAAATGACTGAAAACAGATTTTGGGGGAAGAAAACAGATCGTTTCCTCACCGTCTGTAAAATCTCTGTTGATCCGCTCAGCGGGTGTTGGGAGAGAGCTGCGCAGTTGGCTAAGAGGCTGAGTATCAATACTGGAGACAGTGATGGCTGCTGAGGTCGTGATGACAGCAGAGTGACCAATGACTGCAGCCGGTCCACTGGGACAGGACCAGCTACGACCGTGAACAGGGAGTGCAGGTGGGTCCATGCTTCTTTGGCATGTACCTGGAAACATTGATCACATGATTAATTTATCAGCTGAGGGATGCTTATATATAGACCACACTGGAATCAAGAGGCATTACTTTAAGTATCTTTCCAACAAATAAAAATCAATATATTAGTAATTCACAAATGATGAACACAGACAACCCCATGCGAGTTGATCGTAAGATCGTAATGATGGCGACGACAGTGAGTCTGCGAGGGTTATGAGAGGAGGCGGACAAACAGGAGACAGAGAGATGAAACCCGGGCCAGCTGGCCAGACACTCACTGAGAAATCAATACTACATCACCCTTTTCACCCGGCTCCCCTCCCTCATCTCTATCGCTCTCTCTCTCTCTTCGCCACGGTCTCATTCCCTCCCGCTCAGATCATCCATAATTTATTCTTTAATGTGATATTCTTCTTTCTCTGTATTTGTTCTATGGCTTTCAACGTCAACACATCTTCCAACGGCAAATAACAGACCATCCACGTCGTTGTGTTGTAGAGTTATGATTCTGTAACCAGCATTCGTGAGATCAGATCAGCACCGCTTCTTTCTGTAGTCGTATCAAAACCAAAAGCTCAGCATGTCGATAAACAATGCTGTTCTTTAACATCTATTGACAGCAGTGTTGCCAGTAGTGCTACAGGGCTACAGGGAATATTCTCTGGGGACTATGAATGAACCACAAAAAACTAGGTACATCTTACCAGCTGTTGAGCTCTGTGGTGCCCCCTGTTGGTGGGGTGGTGGTAGAAGGTCAGCAGCCACAGGAGGGGGCCACAGTCCTCAGCCCCCGATGTCACCAGCAGCTGGGCTGCCACGTGCACCCACTGGGCACACTGAACCAGCAGGAACCAGGCCTCGAACACTGTGTGGAGCCCCCTACAGGACAGGAGGAGAAGCAGTGATCAACACCACAGGCAGAGAGCTGTCCAAAGTCTCCCAATACTAAACATCAGGGCTGATATTATGATATGCATTTATTGTCCAAATTTATGTTATTTGATGATACTTAACATTCTGAGAATGGGGTATACATTTCAGTTATTTACCAGTTTAGGAGCAATAAAGTATATTTATCTATCTATCTATATGCATTTTTAACAAAGTTTTAGCACAGGGTTCTTTCAGATTATATATTTATTGAAATACTGAAGGATTTTTCTGTGCTGCCGCGGCGGTCGTGTATGGATAAATGACATTGCAGCACACCAGAGAACAAAATCATATGAGCATGGACTGCAATTAAAAAAGAGAACTGAATAATTTATAGCTAAAAATCACCAATTATCTTGAGCTGGAAAGTTCGTACTTGACCTTGGAGCAATGCAGCATTTTGACAAAAAAAAAAAAGTCACAAAGTCCACATACTTGTGGCCTTCATCATCAGATGGCCTTCCACGTTTTATACATCTATGAATAAAAAAATGCTGCAAGGATGCAGACCTTGTGATAAAAGTCTTTGTCAAGTCACTCATCTTTTTTAACTTTCAGTTATGCAACGATGGGTTACAAACAAAGCATTATACTGGAACTTCCAAAGTATATAAGGTTACAGTGCTATAAACAGGTTTTAATATCTATAAAAGAAGGTGATTTGGGTGGTCTAATTTAGTTCCTTAATAGCTTGGCACTTCCCTGCCACAGTTTTACCGAGGTATGTGTGTGTGAATATGTGCAACTTTCTCCTTCTCCAACTCCTGTCCCAAACTGCTTTTGTAAAATACTGCTGATAATTGTCAGCCCAATAATTCACACCCAAGTGGTTGTCCAAACGATTAAAGAAACTTGGCCATAAAGGAAAGTAAGGGGAGGTATTTTAATACATTTCGACAAATTGCTTATGAAAGGCATCTGTGATGTTGTTGCACCGAGGTTTTCATGAAACTATTTGGTTTCCAGTGCACCACACAAGCCCATTAATAACAGGCTGTCTGGGGTCATTTACATCACGAGAGCTTTATTAATGAGGCACAACTCTGAGTGGCTGCCAGTAATATTAGTCCTGCCCCCACTGACAGGAACAATGGATGATCAAAGAGAGACAAAGCTTTCAGAAAGATATGATTCTGAGTTGGATAATGAATCTCATCATTTGCTCCCAGTTGTGACATCACACTGAGGGACAGCTGTGATTTGCTGTTTCAACTGGTGATATTTCATCACATAAAATATTTATAAAGCAGTGATGAGCATCAGTTTTGTGCTTGTATAGCAATTAAGTACCATCTCAAAGTACAAAATCCTCCCTAAAGTGGAGTTTTTTCAAATACCACCTCTTTATAATCGACAACCATTTATTTATGCTTTATTTACCAACCCATAGCTGCAAAACATGGAACTCTGAACATTTTAAACAGAAGTGCCAGAAACAACAGTTCCCCTAATGGCCAGTAGAGGCTGGCTCCAAAAGCAAGTCAATCCTCATAGACGTTATTTTTAAATATACATGTTTAAAGCCTGGTACGAGAAAACAATGTTAATGTTCCCATTCATGAAAACTATATGAGGGTGAATTTTTATATAACTCCTCCGTTTAAATTATATTAAGGCTTAAAATGCTGCATATTTGGCCGCTTCGGTTAGTTGCAGCCCTAAAAGAATAAAGAGAGACAACCATGGATTCTTTTAAAATGTAAAAAAGTGAGCAAGATTGCAAGCTAGAGAGATAAAGAGACTTTAGGTCCAGAAAGAAAGCTGCAACAGAGAGAAACAGAGCCACACAGCTGCAACAACCAGACTGTAAGTTGAAGTAAGAAGAGCGATGAGGATCTTTCTCTCAAATTTCCCTAATACCATCATTAGGGCTCTCTTCCTCTTCTCCCCTCTTTCCCCTTGGCTCCCAAACACGAACAGCAGCACCCCTCTGCTGAGCTCTGGCAGCTGCATCTTTGCTCAGAGCAACACAACATACTACTTTCCCACCGCTGGCTCGGAACAATGTTTTGGGAATTTTGCATGGAGCTCCAGAATGGAGCGGTGGTGGGGATAATGGGCCCTGTTAAAAACCGCAGCTGGAGGGTATCAAGTCAGCCGACTCCATCTCTAGGACATCAACTGTTTTCTGCTTTTTATCTGCACCCTGTATCCTCTTTTTCTCTCAATCCGCACAACCAAGGCTACTCACTCTCTGCTTTTCTCCATTTCATGCTACAGTCGTATGGAGCGTTTTCCTCTGTCCACTTTCTCTGGATCTTCTTCTGCATTCCTTTTCTCACTCTTACTGGGTTTTCCAACACTTGTTTTCTCGACAGCTCTCTCTCCCAAGCTAATAGCCTCTAATAAGCGCTTGGAGGAGCCACACAGTGCACCAGGACCTCTCTGCTGTGATGCAAGGGGAAAATATCTGACTAACCACCCCCTCAACAGCAGCTAATGGAAATAAGAACACCACACAGACACTCAATAGGCTGGAGGAAGCAGACACACATTAACACATTCTCCCTGTGAGCCTTTCTCACTCTAACCTGCTGCTGCTGCTGCTGCTGTCTCCGTCTCCCTCATCTTCCTCCTCTGTCAGTCTCTGTAATGAGCCGCTCAGCCAGTTCAGGTGATGTCTCCAGGCCTCCTGAGGCATCTCTTCAAGACAAGATTCAGATATACACACACAATGATTGCTTGCAGCACATATAGTACAGGAATTTTTTTTTTTATTAATTAGTATTAAAAAGAAATTAAGCCAGCTCTCTACCCAATGCTCAAGTACGAGTTCAACATGGCAGGAAATACATTATTTCTGCTTTCATTTGTTTACTAAAATATTGATACTGCTCTCACAGTAAATATTAATTATATACATATACATCTATATACATATATGATATTATTTAAGTGTATTTTTTATTGAGCCTGGTGTCAAGGTTTCATACAGCCTTTCCTTTTTTTTGTTCTTTATTATGTTCATTACATCATTGCATGTCGTAAGGCCTGTTTGCTTTTATCTGTTGTTTGAAATAAATATACTTAATTAATTAATTAATTCCTTCATTCATTCAATATGAAGCTCCAGCCAGCAGCCTGTTAAGTTAGCTTTGCACAAATACTAGAGACATGTATGTCATGTCTGTTTATTCCATACAAAAACTGAAGAGAAAAATAGCAGGTGGTTGTTTTATGGAGGGTTACGTATGGAATTATGTCTTGGCCGGGCGCGGTCACTTTGTGAAATCTCAACTACAGAGCACCATGTAACTGCCCCTGTGTTAGCTTTGGACAGAATCAGGCTAGTTGTTTCCTGCTGTTTCCAGTCTTTATGCTAAGCTAACTTAACCAGCTGCTGGCAGCAGCTTTGTAATTACTGTACGGACATGAGAGCGGTTTCAGTCTTCACATCTAACTAGAACAGGCGTAGTTCCCAAAATGTCCAATTATACTTGTGTTGCAGAAAACTTCAAAATAAAAGACTTGGAGGGACGGATAGACAACGTGCCAAATATCAGGCACAAGTATTTTCCAAGCAGACGTGAAGTAGTTGCAATCACTTGCAATTACTTTTTCCTGTTTCCCAGCTATTATGTTTCAGTGCTTAAAGGGGCAGAGTGGTGTTTGTCACATGCCACATTGTTCTGTCAAAAAGAGCTCCCCTACCACAGACCAAATGTGCTACTAAAACCCCACATGAGTGACATTTCAGGTTGACAAGCAAACGTTAACAAATATTTCAAATGCTTGATATCTTGATCCACATCTTCCCCCCAGGCTATGTTTTAACAATGCCATGCTAAGTCTTAATTTATAACTTTCTCAGAGGAAGCACAAATCATGATAAAACCTCAAATCTTCTACTTTTCAGAGTACCGTATTCATTCAGTCTTAGGTGAAAAACTGTCCTTCACCACACACACACACATACACACACACACACATACACAGTAATAATTAACTCTGAGTTCTGGCTGGGCTCCAGTGTGTCCCTAAATGGCTCCATTCATGTAAAATCATTCCTGCCTACAGGCCAGTCTGGGCACACACTGATAAGCACTGCTCCACTGTGCCCCAGCACTCACCTTTTGTGCATCCGTTTAACAGTAAAGATTCCCATACATAAACACTGCTAATGTACATATTCAGTATAGATAATTATAGATTCTTCTTAATGGGAAGAATAATAAGATGCGTCACTGTGTTTGTGTTTCAGTTATTCACAATAATTGTATCTTGTACAGAACAGGTAACATTAAACTTCTGTATAGATTTCATATAAGTGATGACATTAACTATGAGTAATGACACAATAACTTCTCTCCCACATTATTTTATATTTGACATAAAACACTGAACACAGTTGTTAACTAACTAGAATTGATTTGCAAAAGACACAAGAGCCCATTCACACTGCAGCAGGAAAACTCTGTTGACACACAGTTACAGAATACCCGAATAGACTTTTTCTCACAATATGGGGTTTTGTCCATTGTTTCAGAGTGAAATACCCAGACACACACACACATGGATGAGTGTGTATGTACACACTGACCTGACGGCGGGGTCAAGAGAGGAGCTAGCAGACTCTGAGGTGACTGTGGGAACACGGCCTTCAAAGAGACGCCCGTCTGAAACCACAAAAAGCAGCACATTTCCTGAGCTTCATAAATGTAAATCATATTTACCTTGAACTCATACATCAGTGTGCTCTGAAAGCCTGAAAAATGACATTTTGAATGGGAGTCTGTGTAACAGTGATACAGTAGGTGCTAATGTGTAATGTAGCGTGTAATAGGTAGCGTTTAGTGCAGTGTGACTACTGCCACTAAAGCCCAGTCCACTGTAAATGCACTGTAGCACTGCCATCTACTGGTTAATAGAGGTGCAAAGGAGTTAAGCTATATTCAAAAAACCGTGTAGCAGGTAATACATCACAACTATGTTTTAACACATATGTTGTCTGGGATTTGGCAGTAATGGTTGACATGTGAGAGACAAATAATTCCATACAGTCATACAGGATGTATTGATGGCGATCCCTTATCAACACACACATATATCTGACAGAATCTGTGTGGGCTTTAGCAAAAGTTTACAAGTACATAGTGACCTATTATAACAGCTGACTGTGGTTTCCACACATTGCAGGTATTGTATTTGTACAAAGTTATTACCCGCAAATTGATGATTTAAAAGCGATTTGCATTCATTGTCTGCGAGGCAGAGGTGTGAACCGTGGTGTGTGTAGTGTGAGCAG
>CAFUXE010000046.1:336589-359630 GCA_903364295.1 Serranus cabrilla | reverse complement strand
TTTTTTTTTTTTACTGATTTCATCACCATAAAAATTCTGTGGTTTTGCCTTTATTGTGTACAAAAACAGTGGTGCAGCTTGGTGACGAGAAAACATGGGTTTTTTCATCACTCCACGCACTAATGAATGCATGAGACTTTTAACATTCTGATATTAATTAGATGTAAAAGAAAAAAAAAAAACTTGAGCTGTAAGGATCAGTTGATTAACTGATTATTCAGTCGACATAAAATGTATAGGCAATTCAGATAATGAACAATCATTTTTCAAGCACAGAACAAACCAAAATTAGGAACCAAATGATCCAACCTAAGAAGGATTCATTCATAAAGAAAATAATTGTCAGTTTAAGCCTGGAAAGGCACAAATATTAAGGTAAGACTCTCAGACCTGTTGTTGAGAAGTCGTGTCTCACCTGATGCTGCAGCAGTGCCAGTTCCCTGAGGAAACAGCTGGTAAAGGTTTGGATGAGAAACTTAACGGACTCATTCCCTTCAGCTTGCTTAAGGACGGACCTGTCACATACACAAACATCTTTGGTGTACTCTGTTGGCACTTGCAACAAACATACACGAATTGATGTTACATGAACCAAAAACACAACACTCAGACACACATGAGCATCACAACAACCAGCTCTCACCTGAAGATGTCGTTTACAATCCAGAACATGGAGCAGTGCTGAGCACAGGACTTGGGCTGGAACACACAAAGACACTGAATTCAGACAAAAAGTCTTTAAAATCATGCTACTGCTTCATAGATACTAAAATCTTTAATTACAATTCAGAAAGTATATGAGTAGTTGATGAAAACCACATTATGAAACCTACCTCATTCCATTATAACTTATTTAAAGAGACAGTATGTTAATTCTGCCGCCCTGGCTTCTCAATCGAAACAATTACAACAGATGAAATTTGTTATTCAAGTATTGTGGGATCATGGGAGTTACCACCATTACCGTCATTGCAGTCAGCTTCTCCTCGTTTAGATTTATTTTTTTTATTGTTCAGGAGGTTTGTTTTTATCAAGAGCCCACTTATTCACAGAGGCCTTCTCCTCTCTCAAACAGGCCCAATGTTCATCGGTGAACTGCAGCTAACATTATTTTTTTCTCTGATAACTTATAAAAAAGATGTCTGATGACTAAAATCCTTTGACCAGTTTTTATATACAGTTATAACAGCCGAGACCTATGGTAAATATATGGCTTGAAACTAGTTATAGGGCAACTAATGACAGCTTCTAGCAGACAACTATAACATTAACATACGTGCAAAGGGGATATAATAACATTGACAGGCAACCAAAATGAAACAGACAGTTACATTGATTAAAATTACAGATTTCTCTGAGTTTGAAAATTGACATTTAGTGTGGAACAATGACATATTTCAAGAACACACAAGTGTTAACCAAACAAATATCGACCACTGGGTGTCACTGTTGCCTCGTCTACAAACTCCATTGAGCCACAGTGCCTCTCTATGTCCTCACTCTCTCCCCATTAACCACTCAGTTTCCCACTCTGTCAGTTCTTCCTTCACACACCCCCACACACACTTACACTCTCATCACTGCCTAATGCACACTCATCATGTGTTTCAGATTTAACACATTCTAAAAAGCCCCAGCGCAAACATTTAACAGCTGTACTGTTCATGTCTGCCCCTCTCTGCATGTTTATATATCTTCTCTATCCCTTAATTATTCGCCCTCTCGCCCCCCAACACTCTTATATAGGGACATAAGCTCCTTTTTAAGGGGAACATATGTAGTCTACCTTACAGGCTGTAATACAGAAGTAGAAAATCTGTTATGATCAAGCTTTCTATTTAATCACAGCCAATTCAAAACCTGCCCTCTGTGTCAGCAGTTAATAATGAAGTAAACTGTATATTTCATGTGTTTATAGTACATCAAGGATAAATATATACCAGTAACCTACAACCTGGTTCTGTAAAGGGGCATTAAGGGGAAATTTTCCCTCCAGTCCAGGCCCTTGTGTAACTGCAAAATTGAAAGTGATACCGTAACAGACCAATTAAAGTCTCAGGGAGGTCAATAGGATCAAACAGCCCCACCCAGTGTTTATACTGTGTCATTACAGCATTCCAACATACAAATCAAGTGCTTTCATCCTCAGTTTTGACAAGTTTCTTTCTTGTCGTCGCAGACCAGAAGACAACATTAATCAAAACAACAAAGCGTGCTTTACGTGTAATTGTTTGCGTGGGTATTCTATCCGCAGTGCGTTGGCACTCGGTTTATGTGTGTCAGTGTGATTCTCCACATGTGGGTTTGCATGCCAGCGTGCATGCATGTGTGCAAACTGTCATGGTTCCCCCTAGTGAAAACAGATGGAGTTTTTTTGAGCATCCTCCTCCATACCTTACCACTAACACTTCAAGGAGGGTCAATTACAGCACACAACAAACATCCTGTTTTTGGCAGTAAGGCCCAGGAAGTGAGTGTTTATTGTTATTGGGCCTGTGTCTCTCACTGGATCACAGAGCGGTGGGACAAGCCAAAACGAGGAATGTGAGCCTAATTTCATGTTTCCCATTTTTGATTGCAGTTTAAACAAGTGAGTGAAAGGGAGGCGAGAGGAGACACAAGCCAGTCTGCTCACACGCCTCTCGTTTTTTTTCTTCTCCTTGCTCTTGCACACGTGTACACCAACGGAGACTCGCATACACAGACACGCAAGTGAAACACACATCGGACATCCAAACAACCTGACGGCTGGGGGAAACCTAAACGTATGCCTCCCACACTATTAACGACAGACACGCTAAACCAGACGCAATATCATAAACAAAGCATGGCGGCTGGAGACGTGTGTGTGTGTGTGTGTAAGAGAGTTTGCATGTGCGTGTGAACTACCAAGGTGATAAAAAAGAGGTCAATCAGAGATGGATGAGAGGGTAAACATTAGATCTTTCTCTCCGTCTCACACACAGACAAACATGTATTTATATATATATAGATATACATACATACAGAGTTAGTTCAAGTGTTTACAAAACTCCTTTCTTCACTCCTCAAGTGCAATCAGCGAGCATATTCCTGTACACCAGTGGGCTCCAATCTATCTTAATTTTTGAGAACAGCTCCTACAATAAGAAAAGTGTGCATTCCTAGCCTGTTGTGTACACAGCTCAAGTGGACCATCACTCTGGAAAAACAGCACTGACACAACTGACAAACTTTACCTAACTTAACATGAGGCGAAGTGGCAGGTAAACTCTTGTTTCCCACCACGGCTTCACTGGCATTTCCAGCTGCCACAGGCGAACAGGATTGCATTCATAACTGTGCACAGAAGGTATTGTATTGCTGTGTACAGATATCTGGCACAAACAATTTGGAGAAAACATGTCTACATAGATTCATCTCCTCCACTCCAGTTTTATGCCATGCCCAGAGCAAAAATACCCGAGAGATAAGCCTAGACTCTGAAAGACATTGTTGTATTCTGGTGTATATCTTTATCTTTTCTGTCTCAGACTACTGTAACTCTTTCTTTACTTGTATTACTCAGTCCTCTCAAGCTCGACTTCAGCTGGTGCAAAATGCAGCAGATATGCTGAAAACTTAGCTGTCTGTCTCACCACAATTTCTTGTCTCCATTCAAATGTTTTGTCTGAGTTTTCTTGAATTGTCTAGTTCCAGTGACACATTTATTTTTTTTCATTTTCATCCATGTTTCCCACGATGGCTGCTCTAATTTGTCTAATGTGTTCTGAGTTACTGTGCGATAAAAGCAGTCTTTGGTGGCCAAGTGACAAGAACACAAACCACTATTGGTATTTTCTGATTGTAGTAATGAGGACATCATCTTCAACAACTAGTCATAACAACCTATAAATCAAAAATCACTTCTGACTTTAAAACTGGGCATGATGTTAAGTTATATGAAGTGAGGAGTGGCCAAGGACTCAAGTGACAGAGAGTTCAGTACTTACCCAGCACAGTAAAGGCTGTGTAGCACAAGCCAAATGATGTGAGATGAAGTTTAGAGCTAGCCAAATGATGTGAGATGCATGCAAAGCAAAGCCAAATGGTGTGAGTTAGCCAGGCAAAAACAGTCAATAAAGATCCACCAAAAAAGCAATGGAAGACTTCCAACAACTATGCATATGAAAACATTACAGCTGCCATACCTCATAATAAATGAGCCGGCCTTATATTCAAACTGTTTGGCTTCACAGTTTACAAAGCGGTTCTAAGAGGAGCTCAAAAGTGTGCAGTGATTTCTGATGTGAGACTCTATAATTCAGGGCAGATGAGTCAAGCTATGTACATAAAAACACATTTAACAAAAGCAATATGTCACCAGTTTATCAACAATGAAGTAAATTGTAGCAGCAGTAAAATCACAGAAAATGCCAAAGTACATAGGCACGTCTACGCATTCTCTCCGACTCTGACTGTGTCCAAACAAGATGGGACAAAATGTAAATAACACAGAATGCGATAATTTGTCAATGCTTTGTGATTTATATTCAACTTTCACTCTAAGTTCTGAATGAGATCCATTCTGTTTTTATTTGCAATGAGAAAAAAGATAAAGCCGGGAGGCTCAAACATGAGAGATTCCAGTTTCTCAGTTTTGTGAGGATTTCCTTTTGTTTTCTGTTAAACCTCATTGAAAACTAAATATCTTGAGTTTTGACTGTTTTTTGGATAAAACAAGCAATTGGAGGATGCTGCCTTGAGCTCTAAGGAATTGTAATCGCCATTATTTCACATGTTTTGGACATTTCATATTAAACATGGACTATAGAACAAATTTTTTTGGTAAATTTGATCATATCTATCACAGGAGTACATGAAGCTATCTGTTTTTTCTTTTATTGAGTCTAAAAAATGTACCCACCAGCAGTGACTGTGCCAGTTGCTGCTTTAGCGCCTGTGGTGTTGACCCTGTGTTGGTGAGAACTGACTCCAGCAGACTGAGCACTGCTTCCTCCAGGCTGGGCAGGTTGTGGTACCACAGAGAGATGACTGCCTGCTCGTCCAGTGACAAGCAACGGCTGAAAAACAAACCAAAATGCACGGCAAGAGCATTATCATCACATCTGAAATGTTACAGCTAAAAACATGATTCACATCACACCCAAATATAAATATTTTTGTACACAAGCATCCTGAAAAGATAATTTACAGTGAAACTCAGCACCTGTGTGCTCCCCTACCTGGAGTAGGCTGAGCTCACAGCATCCAGGAAGTCTTCACTCAGTGCTGCCCCGACACAGGGCACTGACTGCTGCAGCAGAGCACCAATGAGAGGAGCAGCCTCGGGACACGTGACCAGAGGGACACAAGCCTCTGATGTGGCCAGAATGTTGTCACATGAACACCTGCACAGAGTCATAGAGACAAAAGATATCTTTGGTCTGGGAAGACTGTGATGACATTTTTATCCACTATTCCCATCAATTTCATAGACCAACCAATAAATCGAGAAGATAATCAGCGATTCAGACAGTTATAATCAGAACCGTGACCTACGGCCCTCGTTTCGTCTGTGCTGTACCTCTGATTTATGCCGCCAAAAGAACCGCAGCCTTTTCCAATATTTTCCTGCAGCAGTTCCACCATCTGAAATGCAGGAAAAAGCACAACTTGCATAAACATCTGCATCATTACACACAGTATGTATGCAGGCAAGAACGAGGCAAATAAAGGCCTTTTCATACCTTTCTAAGAACTTTGAGATGGTACTCTTTCGGTGGAACGCCCATCCGCTTCATTAATGCCTGCGCTGCAGCATCGTCTTCTTCTGTAACAAGCTGACACAGCACTTTCTGTGGGAGGCCAGGCAGGCATCATAATGTGCAGCAGATTACTGGCACTGTTTATGTGTATATCTATAACAGTGGACAAGACTTTAATACAATCTGCTCAAACCCTTAAGATCCATAACATCAAAGCTAATTAGTTACTGGAATATAGGATGACTCTGCTGGCGTCACATCATTTGAACCACATGAGTGCAGAAAAGCCATTCCAGTAAGTGAGAATGTATGGACAGCATATGAGCGACTTCAGAAATGAACATTCTTTGTTACAGAGGGCCTTGGTGTTTTACAAGCATTTTTCAGAAGGGGCCTCATCATACACTGATAAAACTAGACTAATAAACTCGGCTGATTCTCGTCTGTGAAAAAGCGAGACATAATGAGGGAACAAAGGGAAGGAAAAGACTCGTACTGTAAGGCACAGTGGTACAAGAGCGGCTCTTGACCCTGAGGGAAGTTTTTTCTTAACTAATGTAATAAATTAGATCAATCAATAGCAAAAGAAGGGTTGAGAGGTTGATTTATTTTACGTTCAATGTCAGCATTCTTAGAAATAAGATGCCACACAGCATTTAGCTGTCTTTCAATGAACAAACTAAATATTTGGCAAATGTTGGTTCATTGGTGTTCACTTAAAAGTGTGATGAAAGCCCAAAGACCTGTTACTTTGAATGAGGGATTGATTTAAACTTTAGAAACATTCCTCTCTGTTTGACCACAATAGGTTTATTCACTGGTACACATTGGAAAGTGTGATCCAACAGAAACAGCCAAGGCCTTACATCTTCAGCACGCATCTGTTTTTACAACTCCAACGAACCGAAAACAGAAACAACCCCACCACTAAGAGTAGACTGAAAAAGTACAAATCCCTTTCAAACTGCAGATAAAAGGATATCGACACAAGATGAGGAGAGACGGAGATTGAAAGAGGCACGGTAGGTTAAAAAAAAAAGAGGTTAAAGAAATGAAAAGTGAAGGATAAAAAACAAAATCCCAGGCAGAGGAGCACTGCAGCGCTGTTGGTGGAGCTGTGTGGTTTCTTTGGCCGGGCTCTACAGCACGCTAAGATGCTTACCCTCCACATAGTCTCACAAAACAACCCCAATCACTACCATCTGAGCGCCCTCAAACTCTGCACATTGAGTACATACAAAACCAATCACACTTATCCCACCCTGGGTAAGGAGGCACAGTGGGGCTGGGGGATAAGAGAGGGAAGGAAGACTGGTTAGAAGGAATGGCAGAGGGAGACTGGAACGCACTGCGATGGCTGCTTTTAGGGCAGGGAAAAAAGGGTGTGGTTACCAGAGGAATGGGATGAAGGGCAAACGGATAGATGGATGGCAAATACTTTAGGTCAAAAGTCATCTTTCTCCCACTGAAAAACAGCAACCGAGCTGGCTTTGGGGGCTTGGACATGCTGCTGCCATAGAAATTATCCCTCTATAAATCTAAAATTAAAACAGAGGATGTAGAAAAATGCACAAGGCAAAGACTTGGGTTGGTTTTGATGGGTGCCTGTTAACAATTACTAAGCCATGATTGAATTCTCCCAAAACCAATGAAAGACTCAAGTATAGCCTCAGATAGTCAAAACAGCTGAGACGAATAGAGGGACGATGAAATGAGGGAAAAGAGTCCAGAAACGTCAGGATGAATCTGCAGAATAATGAAGTTATAATGTACTGACGCAGAATGCATTAAAGAAGAGTGTTATTTCAGACAGTGCTTTTTCTGCCCAAATTAAAGGCCCTATCTATAATCTTTTCACCACATGAATTAGAGGTATTTTAGCATTTTCAATGTGATTTAAAAATAAAATAATTTTTACAACAATGATAGCAACAAATAGCACCAGAGAACATCCAAAACTTTGATTCAGTTTTTGACAAGTGTTAGCCCAAGTATGCCAGTTCACAGTGTGGTATTAGTACTTTTTCTTAAGTAAGGGATCTGAATACTTCTTCCACCACTGATGGACTGAACAAACAAGATAAGAAAAAGCATGTTAGAACTAATCCTAAATTAAAGGGAGAAAAGCAAATAAATAAATATTCCAGTAAGCCAGAGGGATGCCACCCAAGAGGAGAGATAAAGGGGAAACATTATTGTCACAAAGCCACTTTCATCTCCAAATTAAACACAGATTATAACAGCCGATGTGAGCAAAGAGTCCAAAATATGTTTTCAAACCATTAAGCTGCCACAGTAGCTGCAGGGCCTACCTGTGGTTCACCCTGTTTGAGTCAGTAGATACATGTCAGAGATTAAACTATCAAACCATTCATCCTGCAGCCCTCTAATATTACACTCTCAATGCTTCACTTATCTGTCATCTCCTCAAAGATCATGCCATGTTGCGGCAGCACTGTGTGGTCCCCCTGCCAGTACAGGATGTAGAGAAACAGACCGATTGGGCTAATGACTATCTGACATAGCTTGCAGCAATGTGGCTGTACCCAGCATTCATCAAACCCAGTGAGAACACTCAGATGTGGAGAGGAGAGGCAGACAGGGAGGGGTGAGGGAAGACGTGAGGGCCAAAAGGCAAAATACTCAGCACACTATCACCAGTTAAAGAGAAAAATACACGTGGCTTCTAATAGTATATACAGTAGCATTAAAACACATGTTTTTGCAGGAACACTCGCATACATTTGAGAGCACATGCAAAAATGTTCACACACACATGGTACTTGGGTGCCACTTAGCACCAGACCCTCGGTCTATTATGGAGGCAGCAAGAAAACAACGTTGGGGAGCAAGATCAGACAGGGCTAACAGAACACAGGCTGCATTCTGCATTCCAGGACAGGCAGTCCAACACAACACAGACACAAGGAGAGACACGGAGACAGACCATCTCTGGCCTAAAACCATACATCTGTACTGCTCCCCCAGACGGGATGAGCTGCGGTGAATAGGGTTTTTTGTGCTACCCGCCACTCCTGTCATTTGTAGTGTTCTTCACTACAGTTTTAGTACGAGTCGATCCAGTGAACTCTTGAAAATACAGTTTAAAACTAATCTTTACACCTTATTGAGGATGAATGCAATCGTTGTTTGAGTAATGCACCCACGGCAAATCAGGTGTTGCAGCGATTAGTGCACAGTTGTGTGTCACCCATTTGTCCCCCCACTGGGCTCCCCAGTACTGATGCAAGGTGCTATTATACCATCTCTTATGGGTGATTGTCTTTCTGCATCAACAGATTAAAGAAACACATTTACTTTCATAAACTAACCAGGATCTGAACCCTTCCAAAACAGGGGTTTGGAGCTTTAGAACCAAAATGAATCACTACACATCAAACATAATGTTGTTGAGATGTGTCCAATTAGATTACCAGTTCTGTAATTGGCCACTGCATCGTGACATCGATTTTTGTGTGTCCAAAAGTTGATTCTTTAACTTTTTTTTCTGTTTTCTTTTGAGTAAAGTCTCCACCGGTGCAGCCAAAATGCACTACCCACATTAAGACGAGTAGAGGACTGGTGTTTCCGCCACAGAGCCTGATCTGGTGTGTAAACAGCCTGAGGGTCAGTAGAAAGGAGACTTTTTATTTCAGTTATTTCACTTTTAGTAATTATGGTTCTACTACTAATTGAGAAGTCATGTAGACTGTTTGTAATCTGAGTTAAGTTTATTTTCTCACCAAGCCTTAACTGTTGCTGCCATATTCTAGGAATCTCTTCCCTTCTATCGTGATCTTCTCCGTCCAGCAAAAAAAAAGTACAATAAAAATAGCTTTATATGCAGAGGTGAAGTGATTCACAAAGGGATTGATGGTACAGAAACATAAAAGCCATGATATATCCTTCCCAAACATCTTCATGGTTAAAAGGAATTTATTAATGTATGCATTTAATTAAAATGTAAATCTATACACCATATCCACTTACACACATGCACTTCACATGCATATATAATACAGACATATGCCCATATAAAAACACAGACATACTGTAGACACAAACAAAACCATGCGCATATGCACTCCGCTTCCCCTCGTATGGGTCAAAGACCATCTGGCAAATTCAAGGTTTACTTTCAAGGCCCTGTTTTAATTAGCAAGATGTTTTATTAGATGAGAAATTAATCAAAAGAATACAAACACACAGTTAATCTGGCAAAAATGTGAAGGTTCCACTTTGTTTATCATAAACCATCTGTGTGAACCCTCTCAAAGTTGAAAACTGCAGAATCTTTTCTTCCCTCTGTTCTCTTTCCCTGCTTTTTGTGTGTGTGTGTGTGCCATGAAAACACAGTGAGCAAGATCAACTAACCATAATATCAAGGCTGATCCTTCTCTGGTGACAAGAGGCAGTGAAACAGTCAATTTTAATTTGCTTTCAAAATATGTTTTACAGTTTTGGGCACAAAAGGCTTAAGCTAACAGAGACCCAATCTACCTCATTCATCATCCATATCCCTTTGGAGAGGAGACACAGAGGGCTGGCGAGAGAACTCCTATTAAAAGTAAATTACACAGAAAATCTCTTCAGCAGCCCAAAAGCAGTCAAAGACGGATTCTTTTTGGTTTGTTGGGGTATTTGTTAAAGGGATGATAATCAAACTGTATGTCCAGTCTTTCCAGAACTAATTAGAACATAAAGAGCAAACAGATGATCATATGATGGCTGATTGGAGGAGATCATACGGTTATAACTTAATAATGTTATGAATGAGCTGAACTGTATCTTAAATATTTTAAATACTAAGCTATTTTCAGCTTAAATATTTAAATACTCCAACAACTGTTTTTTGTCTTTACCTGGTCCAGCTTCCCTCAGTTATGGTTATATCTTTAATCTTAAGCCCTCTATTAACAGAGATAGAGAAAGTTTTGTCCATACCCGTATCCACTGGTTGGCTTTTCTCTCCACAGCATCGCCTGGATGCTCTGAGTGAAGTCCCCACAGACATTGGAACAAAAGCCCTCTGCCTGTAGCTGCAGACAACAAGACACCATGGATGTGTAGATTTCTGGTTTAATACGACACCCCTTACAGAGATTACAAGCATCAAAATGACTCATGTAAAGAGACTATAATTAGCCTGGACATGATCCATCCACTGATGGCGTTTTTCCAAAGGTGCACTCACCATCAGCAGTGACATAAGGGTTCCAGCAGAGTCGCCCAATAAACTGACCGAGGAGGGGCAGCCTCTTCATGGTCTCTGATGTGGAGCTCTTGGGGACAGAACAGACATAATCAGACCCCAACATGACAGAAGTGGAACCAATCCACAAAAGAAAATCTTCTTTGTTTCATTGTGTTATAGGTGTTTGCACCTCATCACCTGTTCCATCTCTCTTTGGTTTTATCCTTTTAACCACCCAGTGCCACAACATCAAACATTATACCACACGTATGATTAAAGGCTGAGAATACAGAGTTGAATAGTAGACACATCCACAGGTGCACAGTACAATATCCGTGCATCACCTTTGGTTCCTGCATTGGGGTCTGGCCACAGTTACAACCACAATTACAGTCGTGAGAGATATACAGTGCAGAACAGGGCTCTGGTCGAGGGTGCTATACCTAGCAGTAACAGTTTAAGTATGTGGGTGTGTGTGTGTGTGTGTGTGTGTCCGTGCATGCATGCGTGCGTGCTTGTTTATCCACCTCAAACAACAGACCATGTGATTTGTTTCACCTCACAGCCAGTTAAAATATCCAGAAGTTTTCAAGCCAGGGCAAACACTGTATTTAGGAACTTGAATAACTTTTAGTCCTGACTTCCTGGAAATATATTTGATTTTCCCAGATGAAATTCACTTGTAAAAGTTTAGATTTACAGGTATACTCTCAATAATAGACCTTGGCCGATGGGAAAAAACAGACTCGACCAGGTCTGACAAACTTGTATTATGCAAAACAGATACAGCTGATCAGTAGGATCTAATAAACTAAATTACTTGACACAACACTTCACTTCTGGATGAAGACTTTCAAATTAATGTTTGATTCAAGATAACTCTGTAAACACACAGGAGTAAAATGTGTTTTTTTTGTTCCATCTTATAACTTTTGTGGATTGAATACATCTGGGAGGTTTCTGGATGAGAAGCATATTTTTTCTTTTACATTATTATGACTGCACTGGGACCTACAGTAAAGAAAGCACATCAAAGAGGTGACGCATTACTTCAATTTACAAGCATGTCTGCACACGTGTGCATGAATCATGTTTATGCGCATTTACAGTATTAGTTAGTATTCATAACGTATTTGAAGACAATATGATACATTTCACCTCTCAGCTAATTAAAGTATAGAGAACAGCTTGGACGCAGGAGAAGCCCACACAAAGAAATCTGACATAAGCTGACTGTAATTGAAGCAGTGTGCTGTAGCTCAACCAAAGATGGTTTGGCTTATTTCACTGCCATGTACACACAGCGGAGTTTATGGTGTTGGCTGATCAGGATCTCATGTGATCCTAGAATGTGGGAAAAACATAGACACTGATTATAATACCACTCATAGGTTTTCTGGTGGGCCTAAAATCATTCCCCTCTTCTTGTCCCATGTCTTAGCCTTGGGCACGTCACCCCTTTGGCCTCACTGACACTCCTGTCAATCAACCTCGCACATCTCTTTTTAGCACCACTATTAAAGGGATAGTTTGGATTTTCTTGAAGTGTATTACCTACCTTGCCATCCGAAAGCCTCTGCCAGGGGAACTGAAGCCCTGATCTCTGCTCTGTCCAAAGCCACCAGACTACTTTGATAAAAACAGTAATTTTACCTCACAGAACCCAGGAGTTGCTGTTCTACTGCTCCTATTCGGTTAGTTTGTTTGTGTTTCTGTTCATTAGTAAGCCAGCAAGAACTCACAAAAGATGCAATCCCCTTAAAAAAAAAATCTGAAATTTCACTTTAGGAAAGAACATGGCTATAGGGTCTATTTTGTCTAATGGGAAAAAAAAGATGTTAACAGGTAGATGTCTGCACTTCTTAGATTTTAGAGCCATAATTGAATAGCATTTGCAGTCCTGCTGGGTTATTTATGAGTTAAGAGGAAAAGAGGACAGGGGAAAAGGAAGAAGAAAGAATTAATCAAATAAACAAAGAAAAAAAGGCCTGGTGTAATGCCATTATGCATCAGTCTTGCTTCATGCACCTTTCATCAGAAATAATCAGAGAGCACTGAGCAAACATGGATATGCCTAAATGTAGCGTTTGGATAAAAGGAAGATTTTGAGGTCACATTAGGCCTATATGTTCAAGGAGGTTAACTTGATTTCCTCAAATGGATGAGATCACCATTAATGGGAAGCAGAGTGGCAATAGGCCATGCAGGGTTTCTCTAAATACCCACACAACACCACCAATGCTGTCTGGTCCACAGCCCTCTCATACTCAGCCCTCCTATCAATCCAACAACACGTGGTAAACGCTGTGTGAGAGTATACATGTGCATTTGTGTGTTGGTGATGCAACGAAAAAGGAATGTTCATTTACAATAAGAGCTTAACTAATGCGTTGTGACTGCAAGAATGCCCGTAAGAATGAGCAATCGCAACAGAAACTAATTATCACTGACTATCGGGGCCAAATCATCATCACAGCCTTGTCGACATTGTCCTTAATTATAAATGGGCTTTGAGACAATGTATCTTGTCTTGATTAGGGACAGACATCTCAGACAGAAGTGACTGATTATGTACGAGCCAGTGAGGCAAATGGGACAACTTTATAGACAACGCTGACGGGAATGGTGAGGAAACACTTCTGTTCCTGACATCAGAGAACCACAATCAGAGTAGCCCTAACATTAAGAAGCAAAGTTACTATGGTGAGGACATAAATATACACTGGAGTGTAATGTCGATTTCCCCACAGCCTGCATCCATCTTACTTTGGGCAACAGGATTTTCCAATCAGTTGGAGTGGTGTAATACTGCAACAGTGGTGTGGCAACAATGGTAAAACAATTAGGGGACGTGTAGGGTGACTATATAGACGTACAGCAATATTGTAAATGTTGTTACGTGCCAGAGGGCTTGTGTTGTTTGTGTGTAGTTCTGCCTCTCCTCCCCCTCCTTTCTGTTTCTTCCAGGTAAACGACCTGATTGGATCCACCTGTGGAGCTGATTTTCCACCTGCTGAGCTGGCCAATCAGAGGTGGTGTGTGGCAGTTTATAAGGGCCCACATTCAGGATCACCAGTGGCTGCCATTTTTTCCTTTGTTAAGCTCTGTCTGTGAGACTTGTGTTTTTGGTTGGAAAACTTTGACTTTGTATGTTCAACACATTAGACACATTAGGTTTATTGGTTGGTGCCACACTTGTAGTTATTGCAAATCAGTTTTTAGAGAAGCCAGTTAGGCCTTTGTTTCTTCATTTTGTTTTGTAGTTATCAGGAGTTAGTCAGGCCTTGTTTTGTTTTCTTACTTTCGATTATTTGGCACCACGACTTTGTCCCATTCCTCCCACCCAGTTTGTGAAGCTTTGTTGAATATTTTTTTGTTGGAGCACCGTAAAAATAAACTCCAGATTACTTTTCACAAGACTTTGACTCCTGCATTTCTTTGATTGTTGTTGCCATCCTCATTTTTAAAGAGGGGACGTAACAATGTGCACAAGCTTATGAATGGAATTGGTTAACTGTGGACAGGCTAGTTGTTACCTCAGCCAAGGACGTTATGTTTTTTAGTGTGGTTTGTCGGTCTGCAAAACATGAAAATACTGCTTTTTGTAAATGAAGCTAGGTGGAAAGGTGTAGTATGTGCCAAGTAAGAACCTGTTTTGAAACACGGGTTCAGATAGACAAATTATGTTTTCACTTCATTACATTGCAAGATAAGACATTTGTGTTTAATTCATGTATGTGTCCTTCCAGTTTCCCTCTTTTTCAAGTCGTTATGCTCGGCTAAGCTAAGCGGCTGCTGGCTCCAGCTCAAAAGGAGCCGACAGATCGCAGAGTGGTATTGATCCAACTCTCAGCAAGAAAGCAAATGAGCATATTTCCCAAAGACATCAAACTAGAAGTGCTATATTGAGAAAGGAAACTAACTCCACTTTTCTAACCAAGTGTAAACCTCAAAATTAATAATAACTAGGAGTATTTCCCATCTTAGGGCATAAGCCACAGGAAAGTTGTTAAGTCATCAAAGGATGCAAAATGCTGCCAAGAAGCAGGCTATCTTCAGCTGGTCTTTTATGAGTCCACTGCCAGTAAAAAGGATTTCAACCCAATTAAGCTATACCATTCTTTTTTTCTTTCTTTGTATCCGCTCCATCATTCTACACATGCTGACACCTCTGCATGACGTATGCCCAGAATAATGCTAACAGAGAAGGAGACAGACAGATAAAAATAATAGCCATTGATCTATAAAAATAAATGGCTAGTTGCCATGGGGTGGAGGGGAAGTAGAAAGTGAGACAGACAGAGACACTGAGGCGGATTCTAACCATCAGCAGAGTGTTACATTAAAACATATGGACTGAAGACAATCACAAATGAAAACCTGCAAGAGCACCATGACTGTAAGACATAAAGAAAAAGACATCTTACGTGAGAAAAAGAGCATATTATGTGAGAGAAATGTGGGTATAAAAATCATAAAAGACATAAAGCTCTAAGAGGAAAGATCTGGAAGGAGAAGGCAAGGCCGTAGTAACACTGACATTCACATTCACAGTCCTGCACCCCTCCTGTCCTCTACCCCCTTCCCAAATTTGCTGGACCTGATATGGGGATACATTAGGTTAGCGCTGGAGGTCCCAATGCGGCTATTACCTGACTAACTCAACACTGCAGCGCTGCCAGCCAGACATACACAGCCTCTGCACAGCACAGAGCAGCCTCTGTGAGCAGGACCGCTCCAACGCTGGACTTACTGTTCATGTCCTGGCTCGGACACAGAGTGCGCGTGTGAATGTTTGTGTGTGTGTGTACTAGACATGCTGGTGTTTAAATTAACTTCGGGTGGCTGTTTAGCCTGACTGATTAACTGATCTAATTTATTTCATTAGGTAAGGTGTGTCAAGACTGTAAAACTGGCCTCTCAGTGGATACGGACCATTTTATTAGACTTAACGGGCATCTGGGAAATTAAGTGTATGTCCAAATTTGTCAAGAGTAAAAATCTCAGAGCTTCCCCTTGCATTGTGACAAAGTTAATAAAGAAAATATGTGAAACCACAAGCTCAACTGCTCACTACATCTGCTCACCATGTTGTTGATATGTGTGAGGAGTTGCTGGAGGAAATCCCTCAGTCTGCTCAAGTGCTGGCAGGTGTCTTTCTGAGTGTCTGGGCTCTCTGCCTGGCCCCAAGCCACTGCTTTGTCCAGCCAGAACTGCATCTCCTGGATGTTCAGCAGGGGCTCTGTGGTTTGTTGGAGCTGGATCTGTGGCTGCAGCTGAGACATTTTGCTGCTTGTCCAGGTGAATGTACTTAGGATGTGAGCAAGTTCCTAAGTGAGACAAAGAACAAGACCATGGTCAAGCCCAAGGATAACACAAAAAACCACAAATGATCTTGACTTTAGCTGCGTTTCGACCAACAAGTTCCTGGTAGTTGAACTCGCGGGGCTACTTTTCAAGGAACTTAAAGGTTCATTCAGCCCACTGTTTTCTGTGTTTCCACTGTGGTCGAAAGACCTGCAACGATTAGGCAAATTAGCCCGCTGACGTATGAAAAAGCAACATGGCATGGGAAGCAGGAGCATGCACACTCTGCAGCCAAACATGGTAGACCAAGTTACTGATATACATTAGATGAAATGTATGAAAGGCAGAGGATTAAACTAAGAGCATCCGTCTCCACAGTAAATCCTTTGTGTGTGCTTGATGGTTATTTATTTGTGCTTTAGAACGTAACTGTGTGAAACAAATAGAAAATAATTAGTAGTCAGATTCCAATCAAAAGCGAAAATTGGGATGCTGTGAAAAATTTAAATATAAAGAGAATGTAATGATTTGCAAATCCTTTTTGACCCTACATTCAGCAACTTGTACAAAGACAAGATATATAGTATGACTAAGTATATGCAAAAAAAAGTGCATATAAGTCATAAGTCATTACTAAAATGAAAGAAAGTGGCTAATATTTATGAAGATGTAGCCAAACCACCATCAGCTATTAAAATCAGCCTGCAAATGAAATTGTTGGTCTCCACTTTATAATGTGCATGTGTGGCCGGCATCATCCTTAATTTTCTATTAGAGCAGAAGTGGATAATACAACAATAACTGGAAGTAATAATAAGTTGAAAATAAATTGAGTCACATTATATTAATCTGGTGCTAAGCCTTCATGACAACAACCTAACGATTAAAGTTTTAAGCTCCAGGCGTTTAAGCCTTCTTACACACACACACACGCACAAGATGGCCTACTGAGAAATAAACAGCACATTTTTCACCTTTTATGATGATGGAGAGAAAAACGTGGAGGGGGGGCAGATCACAAGAGTGTGTGTGTGTGTGAGGATGTGTTACATGTCTGTATATAACCTGAGAATAGTGTATGTGTGTGTTTGTTGTTATTTGCCATAATGACAGGTCTGTGTGAGACACCACAGGGTTGTACTTTATAATCACCTTGTTACACACGATTTGTTTAATGTCTTGCCATCATCTCTGCTGGAAAGCCCCTATGGCCCGCTGATGTGAATATATAAATACTAATTTTCAGGGAGAAAAAAAAGCTCACCCAAATTAGGAACAAACACCTCTTGTTGACGTGTGGGAGCTCAGATTTTATTAAAGCAGAGGTGGAAAAGAATATCATGCTGAATACCTAAGTAACAGACACTCACCCACAATCTCTATCACACACAGACAGTTACATGAATACACTGGATTATATACTAAACTTACACAACTTTGTTTGCGCAATACATGTCAGTCAGGAGAGAAAATACGTACATGCACATAAACACGCTCAACTCTCTGGAGTTGGCTGAACACATTCTGGAGCAGGAATGAGATGTGACTGGTCAAATATTATCTTTGAAGATTTGTTAAACTAAGCTTGTGGACTTTGGGTATGGGTGAGTTTGCTGTTCCAATTATGGGATTGTTGACATTATTTCAGTATAATCAAATCAGTTAAACATCACTTTTCTACAGATTTACTTCTGTGTGCTTCAGTATGTTATATTTAAGAACACCTGGATTTACTGGGAGTAGTGTATGGGCTGTCTCAATAAAAGTCATAAAAGGAACTGTTTGGTTGTTATTATATATTTATTCATCATTTTGCTCCTGAACTCCATATGCACATGGAACCACACATCTATTTACACTTGAATAAATGAGTGGAGAAAAATAAACAGTACAGATGCACCCATAACGGAAACTAGGGTTCACTAAAAGGTCTTATGAAAATGATGGAAATATTATTTGCTACAGCTTTCCTCCTAGTTGGATCTCAACCTATTGGAGATTTTGGAGCTCTAATCTACCATCAGCATTTCATTTTTAAATTACTTTTTCAACCGTTAATTGATTGATTAGATCTATTTCAATTAACTAATCAATTAACCACCCACTCAGTCCTAACCTTCACCTCTGAAGGAATGCTTTTCACTGAAAGACAAACAGATAGTTGATCTAACTTGAATCATCTGAAGCAAAAGCAGCATAACCAGACCCTCCTGCCTGCTGATTCAATTACCATCCTAAAAGCACACATAGGCTGCGTACATGGAAACGCAAAAACACATAAACACAAAGGCACAAGTGAGAAAAAGCTAACTGCTCCTTTTCATCTGCCCTGTTTCCCTGCACACACTCATTGATCTGCTAAGTCGCTCTAACGTTGGGGTGCAACATCAACAACAAACCACAGGGTGCCAGTATTTCCTCCACTCTACTTCAGTTACACATGATAAAAAAACGACTTCAGTTCATTGTAAAGACACAAAGGAACTTTAAGCAGCTGCTGTATGTCAAATGATGAGTTAAGGTTTTCACTCCAAGTGAGATGCTTTTGATCTCTCTTTGCCGTTACTTCAGCAGTTAGCTTGTTAGCAAGACGATCACTCCGCAGTCGTACAAATGTCAGCCGCTTTAACTAAAATGAGGACTTACATGGAAACAACATGTGCAGCCATCAGTCTGAGATATTTACAGAGAAGAAGTCAGTTATATCCATTCACTATGTGTATCTTCAGATGATCAAGATGATGAAGAGAAGCTTTCGTCCTGCGGTGTAAACAAACTGAACTTCCCTCTTCGCACGGAGTTCCGTGTATGGAAGAAGACGATTGGCTGAGAGTCGCGTCACCCAACTCGTCATCCTGGCAGTGCCTGCTGGGAAATCGAGTCACATGGCTGTCAGCCAAATACGTTATGTGCTAATGTTAAAAAATGGTTTTACACAGTGTTTCTGTGTACATTGCAGAAACAAAATGTTGACAAAATGTAAAGCAAGTTACTTTAAATAATAAAAAAAGACATAAAGACAAGATGTTAAAGAAAATAGGCAACGCATAATGAGTTCAAATATAAAATACAAAGCTAAAGTGGAAGAGAACGTTCCAAAGAGACAGGGCCCTAAAGGCAAAAAAAAAAAAAAAAGAGTGTATATGTGTGTGTCAGTCATTTCATGGGTGAAGGTCCAGAGGTTGAAGCAGAGTGCATAGCTTGGGCAGGAATTCAGGGGTCCAGAGCATGTCCCTCTGGAACCCAAAGCAAACTTTTAGGGGTTCCTGGTCTGCATGGCTCGAACTGACAAATCACCCAGAGGCTCCAGCCAGATTCCGAGCAGCCCAAGCACATTGCACCAGGAAACGGTTGTTTAAACAAACGTAATTTCACATGTGCATGCATTTGTGTGCTAGTGGGCATAATGTGCATTAGTGTTTGCAGGAGAAAGAGATTATATGCATGTAAAGTGTTGGTTTTTCAAAGCTGCATACACACACACGCACACACTCACGCGCGCACACATACAATTTGTTTTTATGTCTCTGGTGGTCAGATTTGGTGGTGGCTGTTAATGTGTGCCTACACCACTTGAATACAGCTCAATGTGCATGTACAAGCCATGGTATGTGCTCTATGTGTGCACAGTATGACTGTTACAGCGGGCAGTGCAGTCTTAGATGGGGAATGTGTTTTAAGTGGTCTAGTGGCTCCACATTAGACATCGAAATTTATGTGGTAGGAAAGCCCTGGACTGCGGATGTGTGTGTGGATTCGTAAGTGGGAATATGTGCGTGTGTGTACAGGTGTGTGCTGTTTCCCCTCTCATAGTTTGGTACTTGTGGCCTGCTTTCCAAATTGAACATGGAAACAGTGTGTTCAAACGCCTGTAAGGTGCAACATCGTTTCTTTTTTCTTGTTTCAAGTTTTAACAAATTTTCCATTAAAATATTTTCCAGCACATCTGCCTGAAACTGTAAGCAGTCACTCTTCATTTTTCAAGATTAATTTCTACAGTCTATTAGGCTTTTACTTTTACTTACTTTTTATAAATCAGCCCTAACAATCATTATTCATATTTCCATAATTAAATTATGTCAAAAGGTAAATTATCACGATTTTAATCCTTAGAATACCGGGTCTCATGTATTATCAAGTGTGATTTTATCTAATGAAAGATTATTTGAAATCCCTTTACTTCTTTTCAGGAGCTCCTCCTGAAAAATGTATGGTTTATAAAAACATTTAGATCCCTGGCCTGAATCTGACACATGCATACACATAAACACACACTTAACTTTAATTATAGACATTTTTATGAAAAACCATAAAACTGCTCCTGACGTTGGATTAAAGTACCGTCACGTAACATATTTATGTTGGTGTCTCCATCAGTAAATGTCCAGCGAAGGCAGCAGTTAAAATCATAAGGCGCTGGCCCAAGTTCACCATCAGCTCCACCCTGGCTGCCTGCCTGGGCCAACATGTAGGTCAACCAGGGCTCTCCTCCATGTGCAGGGTGCTTTGTGTGTCTGTACGCGTGTTTCTGTGTGTGTGTGTGTGTGTGTGTAAATCTTGTAAAAACATCAGCATATGGGTTTGGAACAAGGTCCCTGGCAATACTCGAAAAAACGAGAGAGAAGGAAAGAAAAACCACGGCAAAAACTTGAGAGAGTGTGGTTTGATGCCCAAAGTGGAAACCCACACACTGATGTTTTTGTGTGTCTGTACGCATGTGTTTATGTCCGTGTGTGTGTTTGTCCTTGTGGCCGTGCATGTGTGTTGCTATGCCATTGCTTGCATGGGCACACATATGGATGCTAGCAGAAATGTAGTGTAAACCACGTGTGTTTTTACTGTACTGCTACTCTGTGATTATTACAGAGCCAAGAGACGGGTTGTCACGCAGTGGGGCAGCGACTCGTCCATATGTCTGTGTGTGTTTGCATGTGTGTTTTCATGCTTGGAGTGCAGGTCTGATCTCAGCCAACTGGGCAACTCTACCAGCATGCTGTTATTTCAATAACCACTCACTGTTTTTGATTTGAAAAAAGGCTGGTCCTGTTAAGTTGGCAATAAAAAACATCTGAATAAACATGAAAACACAAAGAGTGTATTGGTATTTATTTAGTGAGTGTTGCTGATGTCATTTAGAAAAACTCAGATGATAATTAGTATGACTTCCTAATTGTCTTTCTTAGGCCATGATGAGCCAAACCATGTGACTTATTTTTTTTTTAAACCTTTTATCTTAAATTTGGAGTTGCTTCATCTTCTTCCTGGTTTTGTCCTGCTCGATCATTTAGGACAACATAAAAGCACAGAATGTCACTTTCTGGCCAAACTGTGATGCTGGATGTCGTTACCAGTTTATCATCTGAAAATCATGAATCCAACCCTAACCCCAATGAAAAAACCCCAGCCATAAATAGATTCTTTTAGGGGAAAGGCAAAGCGCATGATCACTAATTTTTTTGAAGTATAGTTGTTGCTTGACCTTGTGGTTTGGCCGGAGAGAGATGGAGCCGGGTGGAGAGCTTGGGTATCAGTCTCTGGAGCTTATCCCGGGGCGGACTGAGACCAGGAGCTGCACAGCTGCTGACAAATTTGTCAGTCCTGATCCAGACCAATCCTATTACCAGTTCTGGTCCAGACCAAAGCCATTACCACCCTGGCTCTGCTGCTGTGGCCCTACGTGACCTGATGCCTGACTCAGTGCACCACACGCTGATGCTGCTCTGGTTGGAGGTCTGGAGTGCTGTGTGCGTGTGTGCGGTGTCTCCTGCTGGATACCACAAGAGGAAAATATGACCTCTGTGATAAGCAGCATTAAGCTCTGTTGCCTGCTCTTCGTCTTTTTATGCTTGCATTCAATTGGGTGTTTTCCTAATGCACATCAACTGGTGCATTAAACCTACTTTTTCCTCCCTTTTTACACGCACGCATGAGCATGAACCCTTTTATACACACACATTTTCACAAATGTTTTGGTTTTAATACTCAGTTGTTATGCCAAACAAGTTGGGATAGAAATAGTCATGTAAAAAATAGTGCATTACATTACTTTCAGTATTGCACAGGACTTCAGTCTGTAATTTAGTGCATTGTAATAAAAAAATAGATGATCTTTTTGGCCTCAGTGATTGTTCTGTGTTTTTAAACGGATGTGATGAAAAAGAGTCCAACTTACAGCCTTTTTTGCTGTGCTCAGCACTGTTTCTGTCTGATAGCAGTTTGTTGTGTCAGTGTATTTGCACCAAAAAAGTGTGTATGTGCACATGGTTTTTCATGACTTCCCAGGTTTGAAATTGTTTCTGATGAGACCAATCGGATGAAATTTACATTATAACTGGGGTGATATCCTCAGCTCATTAAGAATTTAAGAACAAAACCAAGAAAAAGTGACAGAAATAACTGCATATAAACAACAGAATGACTCTCGAGCTAAACAGAACAGAACTGCGAGTTATGCAGTTAAGGATGAATGAACGAATGATGAAAAAATGTTAATTCCTCAAATCAACTCCAGCAGTCCTCCACGGACACAATCTCAGAGTTTTCCAATCCCGGACGAGCCCCCAAATGTTAGATATTCCCAGTTCACTGATTGGAAGCCCCAAGAAAATGAGCTGGAGAGATGCTGGTCTCAATGCAAGTTTTTTATTCTGGTCACATCTAATCCTACAGTACTGGGTACACCATGACGGACTTCAATAGAGGATCTCAGCCAGAATGCACACAAATCAAAACAATACTTTACACTTTATCTTCTTGGGCAGGCCTGCCCCGTACAGAGGAAGTAGTCACACGCAACCAAGTGTTATCTGGGCCT